>JAAGEH010000014.1:9962301-10107414 GCA_011751065.1 Lasiurus cinereus | reverse complement strand
GGCGTGGCCAAGGGGCGGGCCTAGAAGAGCTGGGGAAAGGAGCTCGGCCCTCCCCTCAGAAATTGACGCAAAAAAAAAAACCCCCACGGGGGGGGGGCGGGGGGGCAGGAAGGGGTGCGCCTACAATGCAGGCTATTGCTGCCAGACTTCTGCAGGGGTTTTAGACTAACCCATCTCATTTTAAAAGCACCATATTGTACATTAGGAAAAACTTAGAAACGACAAATAATCAAAAAAATAAGTACATTTAAAAAATCCCTGCAACCACACCACTCAGAAGCCAGCAGCGTTTTCTTCCAGCGTCTTCCGTGCGGGCTTTAGAATTGACAGCAGAGTCGCCCGGGAAGGCTGGCCAAGCCTGTGACCAAAAGGTGGCTTGGCTGGTGGCCTGGGAGACGGGGTAGGTTCGGGGGGTTGTGCGGTTGGTTCTCTCGCGTCCCGGGATGGGATTCTAAGAAACCTCTCCCTGAACAGCAGTGCGACGCGACGCTCAACAAAGTTGCCATGTAAGTTCTGGTCGCGCCCTGCGTCTCAACTGCCAGTCACACGGCCCAAGCACCACAGCCTCAGACATAAATGCCGGCGGCTCCGTGACAGCCTCGGCGCCCTGCGGCGGAGGCCGGCGCCCGAAGCTGCGGGGACCGAGCGGGGCCTCCCTGGCACACGCAGCCCGCCCCCTCCGCTGCGGGAGCATCCGCGGCTCCCCCCCCCCCCCACCCCCCCCCCCCCCCCCGGGTCGCCCCGCCCCGCCCCGCCCCGCGCCAGTGGCTGCTGCGAAAACACGGCGTTGACACCGCACCCGGCTCCGCGCCTCCGCGCCGCCCGGCGAGCCGCACTGGGCATGCTCAGCTCCGGCCGGCTCTGGCTCCGGTGGGTGGGAAGCGCCGCACTCCCGGCCGCCCGCCGGCGACGCAGCCCTCGCTGCCCGCGGCTGGCGGAGGCGAGGCGGCTCATCCGCTTGGGAGCTGCCGGTCGTCGGACGGGGAGCGCGGCTCGGCGGCCGCTCTCAGGCTGGCCATGGCGAGCGGCGCACGGTGGCCACTTGAGTGGCACGGCGGCATCAGGTTAGACTTAGAGGGGGCGCCCGGCGAGACCGGGTTGCGAGGCGCGGAGAGCAGGGAGCCCCACACCTGGTGGGCGGTCGAGTCGCAGCTGCGGCTGTCACCGCGCAACTTTCTCGGGCACTTAGGGTGGCGGAGCCAGCGACGCAGGCTGCGCGCACTGGGAGGCGCGGTGAGGTCCCTGCAGCGGGCTCCTGGGGGTCGCAGGATGCTTTAACGCACTGGGGGGGCGGGATGGGGGTTGGGGGGGCGGGTGGATGGATGGGGGACACCGCCTCTCAGGCTTACTCTGTAAGCCTGCTCTTGCAGAAGAAGAGAACGCGGTGTCTACCGCGCGCTACCGAGGAGCCTGCGGGTCTCCCCGGGGAAGGAGACGCCAAAGTGCAGCGGGGGCCTTTGCCTGACTCCAGGTCGCTCGGGTTACCGTGCCTCAGTTTCCCCGAAAGAGAGGGTAAGGTGTATTGTCCTAGCCCCAGAAGGCCCTGCGCGGGGGTTCTGGGTCCGGTTCTGGGAGAGCGCCTTGTCCTGATGCTGCCGGAGTGCTGGAAGCTGTGGATGCCTCCAGCCGCCGCCTCACGATTGGAGCTCCCTGAGTTTGTCGCATTTGCCTTCATAGCAAGTTGACACAGAATTGCTTCATGACGTATTTCATCTGCTTAAAAAAATAAAGTATTTGCTGAGCTGATTTATTTTACACTCGTCCATTAACCTGCCTTCCTCATCCAAAAATTGGAGCTTGCAAGTTGCAAGATTTATAAAGCAGTCTAGAAAAAAAAAAAAAAAGGAATGTTTGCAGGTCCATTATCTGCTCACACTGTAGAAAATAACCTTTTATGGTTGAATTACCATTGTTGTTAAAAATAGTTGTTACAGAAAAGTTTGGTTACTGTAGCAATATTTATTTTGTGTTAGCTTTATATTAAGAAGTTGGGAGGCTATCATTGCAGAAGAGCAGGTTTTTTTGGTAAAGTTTTCTCACTTTGTTACTACATGAAACACATTTTTTTCCCCCAGTTGATACTATGCTGAACATAGTAAAATAGTTCAATATGAAATGCAAGATGGAAGATTTATTTTCAGAGGAGTAAGTTAGATCAATGTAGTTTTACTGGCATATATATATATAATTTTTTAAGACAATTTGTAGTTTCCCACTGCGGTTTCTACTGTTGGTTTTTCCTAAAATATTTATTATCATTACCATTACTAGGATTTTTGGATCTATTAAGAGCAAGGTAAGCCATCCTTGTTTTAGTAGGAACTAGTTTTACCTCTAATTAAAACTATGTCCTCAAACCTATTTCCATAAGTACCATTTAGTGGGTTCAGCTTTTTCTTTATTAAGCTTATTAGAAAACATCTTGTTTGTATTCTGGATAGACCTTAATAGACTTTTGAGGTACACTGACTTTTCATTGGGCTGTGAAGAGCTTTTAATGTTTGTTCTTGCCTGCTGTGGTTCCCACTGTAATCCCAGTTACCCTGGATGGTTTTCCCAAGTGTGATCTATGCTATGCCTAAACATAAACGAGATTTAATAACAGGAAAGGCTTGAAATTTCCAGACAAGAACAATAGCAACAATATGATTTCTACAGGCTAGGCCAAAAGTCCTCCATTTAAACCAAACAGTTTGGTGTTCATTGCTCCTAAATGCATTCTAAATACTGTACATTTATAGAAAGCTTTAGACAATTGAGAAATTGTGCTTCCCTTTTCTATAAATATGCACCAGATTAAAAATCTGCCATGAAGTAACACTTATGTGTACAACTTATCCTGTACAGCAGGTCGGGTGTTCTCAGACTGCATTCCCAAGTGGAAGTTAGTACTGGCTCTGCTGACCTTGAGGAAGCACTAAGCCTTTGTGAATGTGAGGTTTAACATAGATCAATAGGCCCTTTCTAGATCTATATATATGGTTTTGTTTTTAGTTAGGAAGAACAATGAAATTTAACAAAAGATATATTTAAACTCCACATTCTCCTCATTTAAAACTAACAAAACCAACAGGATTTAGATTCAAGGGATATTTTATTATTACTAATGAAGAGAAAGTAGCAAAGTAGATTTTTGTATTCAAATTAGAAAACAGGTAATAATTTCTTCTCTTTTGTATCTAATTGTTGAATTCTTGGAGCTCAACTGCCACGCACATAATTGTTTTTTCATGTCTTTAGATTTCCAAACTTTATAGAAATTAGAAACATTAGGTATTCATAGCAAACTATTACTTTAAAAATACAGTCAAACCTCACTTCTGGAACATCACCCATCTCAAATAATTTGGTTCTCAACCCAACAACCCTTCTGACGCCTGTATGATCAGTCATGCATCTCTTAGGTGACAAAGGAGAGAATGTGTGAGTATGAGTCAGTTTATCCTTAAATCTTGAGTTGTTAATCGTGCTGTATTTTTATGTTTTTCTGGTGTCGTTGTTGCTTATTATTAAATACATACAGTAAGACACCATGGGTCCTAAGAAGGTTAGTGATAGCAGCAACGTGAAAAGAAAAGTTGTGAGAACAATGATAGAACTTAAGAAATAGCCCAGCCAGCGTGGCTCAGTGGTTGAGCGTCAATCTGTGAACCAGAAGTTCACCAGTTCGATTCCAGGTCATGGCACATACTGGGTTGCGGGCTCAATTCTAGTGTGGGGCATGCAGGAGGCAGCCAACTAATGATTCTCTCCCATCACTGGTTTCTCTCTCTTTCTCTCTCCCCTTTCCTCTCTGAAATCAATAAAAATGTTTTTTTTTAATTAAAAGAAAGAATTGCAAAATATGATAGAGGTGTTTGTGTGTCTGACCTGGCTACTAAGCATGGCATGGCGAAATCCACAATTAGCACAATTTTAAAATATAGAGGCCATCAAGAATGATGATGCTGCTAAGGGTGTGAAAGTGCTCACAAAACAATGATCACAGGCAATTGAGAAAGGTTAAAACGGAATCACTTGGGGGTCTGGAATGGATTTAATTCAATTTACTTTATTTCTAATGGGGAAAATAATTCAGTTTTCGAACAAATTATTTCTTGAACAGCCTCTGGAAATGAATTAAGTTCCAGAACCAAGGTTTCACTGTAGATCTTCCCCGACACCCATTCACATGACCTTAATTTATTCAATTCCTTGTTTGGCTTGCGATTAAAATATTTGTGGCTATATAAACTTGGCTTAATTTGAACTTTCCGTTCTATATTTTTAATACAAGGACTTCCAGACACTGAGATACCAAATAATTATTGTGGCAAAGTTGCTTTTAGCCTCTAACATAGTATAGTCAGATTTGTTAGATGAGTATCATTTTCTTTTCTTTTTTTAATTCATAAATCAGGCAGATAATATATCCACTAACTGGATATCTAATCAAGCACATGGTGTGTGGCCTGTTTTTTTCTAGCCAAGCGCAGGACACTTAAAACTATGACCACATTTTGTGACCCAGGGCAAATCACAATGAAATGAAATTAAACATGGACTTAGATGCAAATGGTTGCTGCAATACATCCTTGGAGTGGTTAAAGGATTAAGGGGTTTGGTTGATTACGTGATGATAACCAGGTAAGAGCTGTCAGAAATAGTTTCTAAACTGTACTCAAAACAGAAGTCCTCTGAATTTATTGGTCTTGTGCCTGCCTCCACCTGAGGTCTTTTCTCATCAAAATATCACAATTCATTTTTCTTCCCCACAATTTTTTATAGTTAGGCCTCCGAGGCTGCAAAAATGAATAAGACAGTGACTCACAGCCCAGTCAGGGAGACATGCTTGAGGACAGATAAACTATTGTTCAAAGTGCTGCAGGAGAGGTGGCTGTACGTGGAACAGACATGACTTGGGAATGAGCCCCTTGGGTTGGAGGAAGGGGAGGGGCCTCGTGAAAATAGTGACATTTCCATAGGACTTTAAAGAATGCCTAAGGAATTGGGTGGGGGACTTCCAGGCTGAGAAGTAGACTTACCAGGCCTGAGGAACACCATCCTGGTATTTAGAATGATAGCTACCCCTCCCCTAAAAGATACTCCCTTTGGGGCTTGGCAGATGTGATTCAGTTGAGGATCTTGATTTGGAGAGATTTTTCAGGATTATCCAGTGGGCCCAGTATACTAGTAATCACAGGAGTCCTAATAAAGTGAAAGAGGGAAGCAGAAGGCAGCCTCTGAGCGATGCTATGTGGGAGAGACTTGACAAGCCATTGCTGGCTCTGAAGGTGGGAGGGGTCCAAGAACCAAGGAATGAGAAGCTGGCACAGGCAAAGAAATGTCCTCTATCTAGAGCAGCGGTTCTCAACCTGTGGGTTGCGACCCCTTTGGGGTCGAAGGACCCTTTCACAGGGGTCGCCTAAGACTATAGGAAAACACCTATTTCCCATGGTCTTAGGAACCAACACACTGCTCCTCGGTGTAGCAAAATGTAGCAATGTAGTTTACTGTTGTCATATTAAGACTGTTTACCCATGCTATACCACAATTCAAGACAAAATTTCATTTATTTGTAATTAGAAATAAATATTTCACAATATATAATTACATATTGTCTTGTGATTAATCACTATGCTTTATGTTCAATTTGTAACAATGAAAATACATCCTGCATATCAGATATTTACATTACAGTTCATAACAGTAGCAAAATTACAGTTATGAAGTAGCAACGGAAATAATTTTATGGTTGGGGGTCACCACCACATGAGGAGCTGTCTTAAAGGGTCGAGGCATTAGGAAGGTTGAGAACCACTGCTCTAGAGCTTCCAGGAGGAACGCAGCCCTGCCAACTCCTTAATTAACCCATTATGACCCATGCTGAACTTCTAACCCACAGAACGGAAAGATAATAAAGTTGTGTGTTCAGTCACCAAGACTGACTTAAGTGCCATAGAAAGCAAATGCAGCCACACACAAAGAAGGATTTGGTGTGATGGAATAATGAGCAGGGGCAGGAGAAGGGGAATGAAGTGGTCCTTTCCTTGTGAGAAACTTGATGTCATGCAAATGAGTTTGGATTTTATCATATTATAGATAAACAGTGGGAAACCAGCAAAGGATTTTCAAACAGGAATGTGCAATGACTATACTACTGCCAGATTCATCTTCCAAAAAAAAAGCAATATACAGCTGAATCTCAGGTTTCACAGGGCATTCTGACAAAGGGTGTCTAACCAGAGGTGGGCAGTGATGGATAGAGATCTGGAACCAGCATATTATTCGGTTATTCAGGGCAAGTGATTCAGTTCTCTGAGTTGACCTGGAAGGACATTTGTAGGCATGATTAAATTAATAACTGAAAGGAACGCATTCACAATTCCTAGTAGAAGAAGGACATAGACAGTGAAGCAGAAAGGCCACGTCGCACTTGACTGCTTTGATTCTGCCAGGCAGCTGCTGAGCTGGCTGCATACCATGCAGATATGAGCAGAGAGCTGGGAAAGCTCAAATTTAACATAGTTAACTTGGGAATGATGTTAGGTCATCTGGACCAACTCTGACTAGTGGGTAGTAGTTGCTTGTAGTGCTGTGGGCTTATACAGACTCAGCTGATGAGTGTAAGATTCCAGGTGCATGACACGGGAATCGGAGACTAAGGCATGTTAAAGAGGAGGTTTATTCCACACTAACGAGTGACTCATTATGGAGGAGAATAGAAAAATCAGGATTAAAGGAGGAAGAGGAGGAGAAGGAGGAGCTAGCCGAACTGCCTCGCAGACTGGGGAGACACCAACACGTGCAGCGGTGAACATGCCTTTTGAGGGGAGGAACAGGAAGGGGTGGGGCCCAGGGCGGAATGGGAAGGGGTGGGCCCAGGGCACTCTGCCCGTGTTGATTGGTAGTTGAATGTCTCAGGAATGTGCCTGCAGCAGACACCTGTTACATCATATACTCTGCTCACCAGTTGGGGGAAGGGAGGATATATTAAGGAGTTGCCATGATCAATTAGGAATGTTTGCCATAGGCTCCATATTCGCTGGGGCTGGGTGACAGTTATAATTCTAGCTGACCTAACTCCTGTGTTTAAATATATGAAATGTAGTCATTCTTTCCAGACATATTTATTCAGCCTCTTTAATGTTTAAGGGCTTAATATCTGTCCTGCAAAACCTTACAGTCTGGTTGAATTGACATCTCTGTGTGTCCAAAAACCTAAGCTGAAGAAGTCTTCTACCTTAGGGTCACAAGAGTGGCTTTGAATTGAAACTAAACTGTATGTCAGGAAAAAATGAGTAAGAGAGAAATAAATTTTTCAGGAATGATAAAGGAAGCCCTGGGCTGGCAAAATCTGATACTGGAAAGAACAGTAAGACTTAATTAAGATTGATATTAATGAAAACAAATCCCTACATCTATATTGTGTAGCTTCCATTTGCATAACTTAGTAAGATTTTTACCCAAACTTCCCTATATAGTGATGCAGTAATTTTTGTCCACTGCAAAGGAAGAGCTCAGCGTGAACTGTTCCTCTCTTTTGAATCTCTTCTGCCTTAGTCTATGGGATGTGTGTCTTAGATGTTTTTTGTTTTGTCTTTACTGTTGTTGATTCATGTGATTTTTTGTTGGTGGTGGTAGTTTTATTTTTTATTTTATAAATTTTTTATTTAGAATAATCTGCCTAATAGAATGACACATCTTAGGGCATATTCAGAACCTACACAAGCTTAAATCAATATTTTTATTGTTTCAGAGAGGAACGGAGAGGGAGAGAGAGACAGAAACATCAATGATGAAAGAGAATCATTGATCAACTGCCTCCTGTACTTCCCACACTGGGCATCGAGCCTGCAACCTGGGCATGTGACCTGACTGGGAATCAACAGTGACCTCCTGGTTCATAGGTCAACGCTCAACCCCTGAGCCACATCGGCTGGGCATTTTGTGTGTTTTTTTATTGCTCTTCCACTGAGTGTTTGCCTTTCAAATTTCCCTAGGTTCTACCTCGCCTTTTCATCTTGTGGCCCACTGTGTTCTTCCCAGGTAATTTAATTTTTCCTGGACCGCATCCGTCACCCATACACCAGTGTCTCCAAATCTATACCTCCAGATAAGCCTCTCTTATCTATTCAGTAATTAAGTCATCATTTCACTCAATAAATATTGGTAACCTGAGAGCTTATAATCTAGTGGAGGATCAAATGTGAAAAGACAATTACAGTGAAAATGTGGAGTTAAGGGTAAAGGTCAGTGAGGAAAGGAGTGTCTGGGGTGCCCTGGACGTCTTGGAGAGCTTTTGAACCATGACGTGAAGGCTAAGTAGGGCTTCACCACATGTGTAAGCTTATGGAAGCCAGCCTGGTGAAAGACACAGAGGTTCTGGGTGGCTTCAAGGAGTTCAGGAAAGGGAATGTGATGGTATCTATGGAGGGGATGCTCCAGAGATGAGGTGAAAGAGGTCATGAAAGATCATTTATGCCCTGCCGAGGACTTTATAGTTTCATACTCCTGACAAAATGAAGACATTGAATATGTTTTAAATCAGATATTTTAGCATCAGCTGATTTCCGTAACAACATGGTGTATGGACCGGAGGAAAGGCAAGACTAGAGGTAGGTCAGCAAGAAAGGAGTCTATTAAGTGATGCTTAAGTGATGCCAGTCAGAGGTGATAGGAAGGTAAACCAGGGAGTGGTAGCCATGTGGGCTGGAAAGGAAAGGATGTCATTGGATGAAGAGGGTCATGTACTGCTGATATGTGGCAGACACACCCACTTAATGGATTTCAGGTTTAGAGCAATTCTCAAGGGCTCTTTTACCAAGTGCAATACTTTGCATTACCGGAGGGACTGACTTCCACTGCACTGGCTTAGGCAGAGGGACCTAAAGTAAGGAAAGAGTCTACACAGAGGTGGGTGTGAGGGAAGAAGTCAGAACTTTATCATTACAGGGCATAGAATTTCATAAGAGAGGATGGAAGAGAGAAGGAATTAATTCCCTGAAGGCTTTCCAACTTCCAGACAGAAGCATTTGGGATTTGCTGAGGAGACAGAAAGAATCTTAGTGTGGGATGGGCTTCCCTAATTCTGGATCACAAAGTAACTGTTTGAGAGTCTGGGCTGAAGTTGACTCTTTGTAATCAGTGGGAAAGAGAAAGCTGGCTGAGATTTTTAATTTACTAGTAATCCCAATTCTTTCTTTCCATTTAGGATTTGAGTGGTTCATGGTGCCAGGAAGCATATAAGGGAAGGCTTTGCCTCTTAAGAGAATAAATGGGTTGGAGTCAAGTACTCCTGAATTACCCACTGAAGGGGCCCATCCAGTTTCAACAAGGCCAGAGGAGCCTGGTGCTAATTCAAATCATTCTTATCTATTTATCAAAGCAGTGCCTCTCATAGACAAACTGGGAGGCTGCTGTTCGAGGTATCCTCCTGAAACTAGCGAGAGCTCTATAATATTTGTAACAGTGGAGACATTCCCAAATTGATCAGCGGTTAACTTTTATCCCAGAGGCCAGGCTCCCCGTAAAGAGGTAGATGGATACCTAGGGACTATGCTTTCTTAAAGACCACTTTCCCTGGTCTTCAGCAGAGGGAGGTATTTGAATGAAAACTGCATTAGTGTTTGGCTCCAAGAGACCCAAGCCTTGTAGTAACTTACTATGGATGTTTCTTGCTGCTCAGCTGCTATTGTTAATTTTGTTTTGTAAATTTCTACTTCCCTAGAGAAGCATGGGCTGGACTGCTTTGCCATGTTACTGGGCAGCCTGCACTTCCACACTTGCTCATTCCACACCTGCTCTCTCCATGCCATCTTTTTGTCATTCCTACTGCCAGTCCCAAGTGGGAGGGAAAGTTTTTCCTCATGAAGGTTGGGACAAACCTAGATTCCTTGGTCTCTGAGTGAGTCTAACTTTAGACTTTTGAAAGATTTACTCCTTTCTAAAACACTTTTGAGGAACTTGAAATTAAAGAAAATATTTGAGTATCACCTATCCTTTACTTTACTGGAGGCTGAGCACTTCTCCCCAGTACATCTGAATCCAGGACTTAGAGTGGATTTCTGCTCCTTTCCTGCCTTCTTAGGATATCTCATCCCCAACTCCAGATTATGGCCATCTATCTCCCCTTCTTCACTGGGGTGGTAGTTTTTACTTCTAAGTAATGGATCATGTGTTCCAAAGTCTTTTTTATTATTTCTCCTAAGAGCCCCTAGAGACCTCTTATTTTTATTTTTTTTAAATTAAATCTTTATTATTCAGATTATTACATTTGTTTCTCTTTTTTCCCCTCCATAGCACCCCTCCACCCAGCTCCCACCACTCCCTCTGCCCTTAGCTCCCTCCCATTGATCTCATCCATAGGTGTATGATTTTTGTCCAGTCTCTCCCTGTACACCCCTCACCCCTTCCCCCCTGAGAATTATCAGTCCACTCCCTTTCTGTGCTCCTGATTCTATTATATTCACCAGTTTATTCTGTTGATCAAATTTTTAATTCACTTAATTTTTAGATTCACTTGTTGATAGATATGTATTTGTTGTTCATAATTTTTTGGCTTTTACCTTTTTCTTCTTCCTCTTCTAAAAGAGTACCTCTCAGCATTTCATATAATACTGGTTTGGAGTTGATGAACTCCTTTAGCTTTTTCTTATCTGTGAAGCTCTTTATCTGCCCTTCAATTCTGAATGTTAGCTTTGCTGGATAGAGTATTCTTGGTTGTATGTTCTTGCTATTCATCACGTTGAATATTTCTTGCCACTCCCGTCTGGCCTGCATCGTTTCTGTTGAGAAATCAGCTGACAGTCGTATGGGTGCTCCCTTGTAGGTAATAAACTGTTTTTCTCTTGCTGCTTTTAATATTATCTCTTTCTCTTTTGCTCTTGGTATTTTAATGATGATGTGTCTTGGTGTAGTCCTCTTTGGATTCCTTTTATATGGGGTTCTGTGTGCTTCCTGGACTTGTAAGTCTATTTCTTTTACCAGATGTGGGAAGTTTTCAGTCATTATTTCTTTAAACAGGTTTTCAGTATCTTGCTCTCTCTCTTCTTCTGGCACCCCCACAATTCTGATGTTGGTACGCTTAAAGCTGTCCCAGAGTCTCCTTACATTATGTTCACATTTTTGGATTCTTTTCTCTTCTTGCTTTTCCAGTTGAATGTTGTCTGCTTCTTTATATTTCAAATTTTTGACTTGATTCTTGCCTTTCTCTAGTCTGCTGTTAGGACTCTGCATAATATTTTTTATTTCAGTCAGTGTATGTTTAATTTCTAGTTGATTCTTTTTCATCTCCTCTTGGGTCTCACTAAATTTATCGAATTTTTCTAGCATATTCTTGAAAAACCTTATAAGCGTGGTTTTGAACTCTATATCCAGTCGTTTTTTTTTTCCTCCATTTCTTTTGTTTGTGATCCCTTCCCTTGTTTCGGCATTTTCACTATGCCGGGGAAACTTCTGTGTTGGATTCAGCCTTATGATACCAGACGCAAAACCGAAGAAGCCTCTGTTGAGCTTGGGAGGGGTGGAGTCTCAGGGCTTAAGGGACCGCCTTGCCTTCCAGTCGGCCCCACCCTCCACGGCCCCTGAGTCTCACATGACTGGGTAATCGCTGGAGCGGTCCTTGTGTGGGTGCGCACCCACAGTGCCTCTAACCGCTGCCTTTCCAGCTCCCCTGCGCACCAGGACCACAGGAGTCTAGGTCCCCAGGGTTTCGCCCGAAACAGGGGCTTAGTGGACTCAGAAGTGGCACAGTTGGGAGGGTCTGTCTCCCACCCACTCACGAAAGCCAGCGGCACAATCAGCAATCTGTCCTGCGCGCAGCACCATGCGCGTGCGAGACCAGACCTGATCTTCTGCGACTCCCCTAAATTTCCGTGCACCTCTCCCTTTTCACAGTCCAAACTCCCCCCGTATGAGTTTCGCTGGATCTGGGGTTTAGTGTCGTAAAATAAGGGGTTCAATGCCGTTGGGAGTCTCCATTTCCCTCCCGCCAGAGAAAGCCAGCCAGGTACTCTGGCACCCGCTCTCTCAGCGTGCGCGTCTCAGTACCTCGGCTTTTTGTAGCTCCTCTGGGTCTCTGTGAGCCCCTCTCTTTCCTTCTAGCTGTAGAACTTACACTCCGCCAGCTTTCCTGTGGTTCTGGATGATGTCTGTTCTGTCTTTTAGTTGTAGTTTTGAAATTGTTGTGCGAGGCAGCAGTGTAGGTGTTTACCTATGCCACCATCTTGGATTCTCCCCGGAAATGAGACCTCTTATTAATAGAATTTCTGGAGGGGTGCCTAGTATCCAATAGCATTCTAGAGATGGGCCTTGCTAAAAGATGCTGTAACAGGTTTTTATTCTTAACTAGAGGCCCAATGCACAAAATTCATGCACAAGGTAGGGGGAGGGTTTCCCCTCAGCCCAGCCTGCACCCTCTCCAATAGGCTGAAGTTTATTCTTTGTGGGATCTCTCTCACAATCCAGGACTGCTGGCTCCCAACTGCTCACCTGCCTGCTTGTCTGCCAGATTGTCCCTAATCACTTCTGCCTGCCAGCCTGATCATCACCTAAACCCTCCCCTGCTGGCCATCTTGTGGCAGCCATCTTGTGTTCACATGGGGTAGCCATCTTGTGTGTTGGAGTGATGGTCAATTTGCATATTACCTCTTTATTTTATAGGATTGGCATGCCATGTTTGTTCCCACCCCTCCTTGTCTAAACTGCCCTGTCACCTTTATTCATCTTTTAGGACTTGGCCGACCCCAGGAACATTTTGTGACCTTTCCTGCTTGCCCTCCCATGAATTTCTGTGATATTTACCTAGTTTGATGCTTAATTTTATGTGACTTTGTATGCAGATATCATCAAAATTCTGGGCACCTTTAGGTAAAGACCTGGTCTTAAAATGTTTTAATCTTCCCTGGCAGTGTGGCTCAGTTAGTTGGAGAATCATCCCTGTACACCTCAAGGTCACGGGTTGATTCCCTGTCATTGGGGCATGTATGGGAGGCAACTGATCTCTCTCTCTCTCTCTTTCTTTCTTATTCTCTCTCTCTTTCTCTCAAATAAATTTTTAAAAAATGTCCTCAGATAGGATTAAAAAAATAACAAGTTTTTTAATTCCCATTGGAATTGGTACTAAATTGATAATAGGAGCTTCATAAATACTTTGAGTTCAATTAATTGATATGACTGACTCCTGATTGTTTTCCTCGCTTGCATAAACCTGGCTGTCCAGATGAGAAATAATTGAGAACACCTGGAAAATGTGCACAGCCAACAGGGCCTTTTCCCATCAAAAGTGATAGAAAAGCAAACCTTCCTTCAAAAATTTTCTGTGAAAACCCTCGAATTCACATTTTCAACTATCTTCTGATGCTTTGTTTAGTATATTTCCTATTGTCACACTGAAAAACACTTCTCTTGGGAAAAAGGGTGATCTTAGGATATGTGCTAAAGTATTGCTCTATATACAAATTTAAAACAATACTTTTAAAAATAATAAATAACCACAATATTTTAAATTATTTTTTTTCAATACTAATTATGACAGTTCGGAGGTACCCAAGCTGCAGTGTTCCTCATTGATAACTGTATGCAGATTGCTAGAGCCCTGGGCTGAGTCAGATGTGTTTCTATGAGGGTTGGTGTCTTGGCCTCTGCTCTTTTCAGTGTCATCATGGATAGAAATACACAAGCCTGCATGTGTGCTAGGGCAGTGGTAAGACGCAGAGGGCATATCTTCTGCGGTGGTGTTATGTAAACCGAAAGTGCTAGGGTACATAAGGGACATCATCTAGTGCTTACAGTAAGAATTAAATCAAGTAAAATTTAAATTAAAGAGCCTCTTTTGGTCTGTTTTTCAAGAGGATCCAGTTCTTAGTGAATGCCTGTTAAAAATACTTGGCATAAGTGATTCGGAGAAATTCTCATTATGCAATTCCATTTTGTGAAAATGGGCTGGTAGAGAAAGGAAACTAAAAAAAACAACAACAACAACAACACACACACACACACAGAAAAAAACAAAAACAACAACAACAAAAAAAACACTAAAGCTTTTTAAACTACCCTCTCCAGTTATAGAGCATATTTTTTTCAAGTAGATGAAACTTTATTCTGATAAAAGAACAAATCCTGAGTGATCCAGATCTGAACTGTGGCTCTGAATGGCCCTAATCATAGAGCCAAAGAGACAAGGAATGCTGATTGGTTTTAACATTTTGAAATCTAAATTAAGTAGGCGGTTGCTTTTCATTTCAACAATGGGAAGAATGTATATTTTGGGGGGTGAGGAAACTTTCCCTTTTCCTTCCCTGTTAGTTCTTCTGGCTGGTCGAATCATTAAAATGACATAAGGCAGATTGGCAGAAGAAAATCAAATTTTCAAAGTGCTCACAGGTAATTCATACAAGCAAGAAAATTCCTAGGACAGTAGAGCAACCTGAGGTATACATGTCATTCTGGATTAAGGAGGGGAAAGGAAGGTCTAGGACTTTAAAGGGAATTAAGCAGGTCACAGGGAGATGAAAAGAGTTAATGTTTAGTAAACAAATATTTGTTACACCCTCTTGAATCTACGACACTTGGTGGACTTCAATGAAATAGCTTTGCTGGGTTCCTTCCTAACTCTCCTGGATCAGGTTAAATTATAGTTATGTATGAAGATCGTGCCTTCCTGAAGCAGTTATTCTATCTTAAGTTCTTTTAGGCAGTAAGGGGAAGGCCAGAGGGTCTTCCTGATCCTGCTGGACCTGGACTGTTTCTAGCTCAGAATAATCTAACAGAGTGACACATCTTAGGGCAGTTCACTCAGACCTACACAAGCTTAGGAATTAGTCCCCACAAATTTATTCACATCAGATCACAGCCAGAGTCCAAGGACAAGCTGGATTCCCATAGCCTGCTTCCACGATCCCTGAGCCTCGCCCCCAAGGCCAAGTTTGGAACACCACACTGTCACGGCTCATATTAGGATAAGGTGCATTTCCCAAGACTGACTTTTAGAGAAATCTTCGTTGATATTTTAAAGTTAGTTTTGTCCTAGAGAATATTTACCTAGAATTTCTAAGAAATGGGTGGAATTTGTCAGAAATGCAGGGCAAATGTAGCTGCCCAGTAAATTAGTAATGTCTAAATGAAAGGGCAGAGAAGTAATATAAATTCAAGTACTTGGCTATGTGCAAAGCATGTCTCCAGACATAGGGAACACAACAGTGAAGATTGTCTACTGCAGCAGAAGCCCAGCCCTCAGGGAACTAATGACTTCGCAAGGGCAGACACGTGCACACATACTAGTACATGGTAGAAAAGGGCAGGCAGGATAAAGGTGTACAGGGGATGATGGGGTGGGGCCTACTATCTATGTAAAAGCCTAAGTGACCATCACAATCAGACTACCAAACAGGCTGTGTCCTGACCGGCAGAGGGATTAGTGAGGGGCAACTAAATGACAGAGCAGCAGGCTGCATGGGGCGACCAGGCCAGTAGGGGGGGGGCAACCAGGCTGGTGGAGGGAGGCAGTTGGGGGAGATCAGGCTGGCAGGCAGGGGCAATTAGGGGCGACCAGGCTGGCAGGGGGACAGGGCAGTGAGGGGCAATCAGGCTGGCAGGCAGAAGCAGTTAGGGATGATCAGGCTGGCACGGGAGGGGGGGGGTCAGTTAGGGGCAGGCAGGCAGGCAGGCAGGCAGGTGAGCGGTTAGGAGCCAGCAGTCCAGGATTGTGAGAGGGATGTCCAACTGCCAGTTTAGGCCAGATCCCTTAGATGGGACCCAAACTGGACCCCTGAGGGGTCCTGGATTTGATAGGGTGAAGGCTGGGCTGAGGGGACCCTCCCCCTGTGCACGAATTTCATGCACCAGGCCTCTAGTCTGTAATAATAAAAGCATAATATGCAAATTGACCAAACAGCAGAATGACCGTCAGACAACCTTCCAAACAACCACTCTATGACACGCACAGGTGCCAGACTAGCCAAGGTGAGTGTGATGAGATTGCTCACGGAGCCCCGCCATCGCCCCTTGATGGCCCTGCAGAGGGTGGCCTGGGCCTCCCCCTGCAGGGCGATCAATGGGCAATCAGTGCGGGGGGGTCTGTGATCAATCACACCAAAGAGGGAGGACCATGGTACCAGCCAGTGGAGCGATTGATTGAGGGGAGGGGACTCCACAATCACCCCAAAAAGGGAGACCTAAGCCACCCTCTGATTGCAGAGCCCCAGCTGGGTTGGCAGGGTCTCCCTCTGTGGAGCCATCAATTGCATCAATCACAGAGCCCCACAATCAATCACCCCGCAGAGGGAGGCCTAGGGCACCCAGTGAGCAGCCTTAGAGGGAAGCCCAGGCCACCCAGCTGGTGACACTCCAGCAGGTGGGTGGGGCCTCCCTCAGTGGGGCGATCGATTTGGGGGCTCCCCAATCGATCACCCCACAGAGAGAGGCCCAGGCCACCAGCAGCAACTCAGTGGCAGGTGTGCAGGACCAGCCAGTGCTCACCCTGCAGAAGGAGGCTGCGTACAGCCAAGTGATAGCACCCCACACCTATCACCTGCAGAGGGAGGCAACTGGTGGTAAGGGAGTGGCGGGCAGCACCACACAGATGGCAAGCAGTGGCAGGGGTTGGGCCAGCTGCTGGCAGCCAAGGGAAGGAAAGCCTCGATAGGCCCTGATCTTACCCGAGGAGTCCCATATTGTAAGAGGGTGCAGGCTGGGCTTCCCCCATGCATGAATTTCATGCACCAGGCCTTTAGTCCTATCTAATAAAAGAGTAATATACAAATTGACCATCACATCAAGACACAAGATGGCCGCCCCCATGTAGTCAAAGATGGATGCCCCTATGTGGACACAAGATGGCCTGCAGGGGAGGGAAGTTAGGGATGACCAGGTCAGCAGAGGAGGGCAGTTGTGGGCAATCAGGCCAGCAGAGGAGGGCAGTTGTGGGTAACCAGGTCTGCAGGGGAGGGCAGTTGGGAGGAACAAGGCCTGCAGGGCAGGGCAGTTTGGAGGGACCATGCCTGCAGGGAAAGACGGTTTTGGGGGGGGGGACCTGGCCTGCAGGGGAGGGCAGTTGTGGAGCACCAAGGCCTGCAGGGGAGGGCAGTTGGGGGCAATCAGGCAGGCAGGGAAGGCAGTTAGAGGTGACTGGGCTGAAAGAGGAGGGAGTTGGGAGAGACCAGGTCAGCAGGTTAAGGCAGTTGGGGGGGACCTGGACTGCAGAGGAGGGCAGTTTGGGGGGCAGAGTTGCAGAGGAAAGCAGTTGGTGGGGACCAGGTCAGCAGGGGAGGGCAGTTGAGGGGACCACGCCTGCAGGGAAGGGCAGTTGGGAGCCAGCAGTCCTGGATTGTGAGTGGTGAGCTGATTCACCTTTGATATGCTGAGGACAGCTGGAGATTATGGTTGGGGGTAGGGACAGGGGGTCCAAAGGCTTTGGAAGCAGGGGTCTGTTTTCTCCTTCATCATTCTGTCCAGGATGTAAGGAAACACAAGAGGCTGCTTTTTCTATGGAGAACACATTCCCTTGTACTGGGTATACAAGCTGGCTCCTGGACCATCCATCAAGTCACATTTGGCTTGGCAATCACAGTACTTCACCCTGGTTGAAGTCTCTGTAGTGGGATCTTTATCTGAATATGAACAACCCCCTTGCTATTTCTCTCTTCTCTCTTCATCTCACCATTTCTTTCCTTCACCAGCTACAGTCACACCCCTGGCTCTGTGGTCACAGAATGGTAGATTTGGAAGGGACCTAAGAAAGAGAAGGGTCTATGGCTCCGGAGATCAGCTAACTGCCAGGGGTCATTTACTAGTAAATGGCAAAACCGAGGAAAGGAGCTAAGTCACTCCCAGTCTGTGGATCTTAATCCTAAAAGGCTAAACTGGTCCTCTCTTCACACCCTCATTCCCAAATTTCTGTTCTTGATCTTAACCTTAGGGCCAATTCCATGTTATATCTCAGGAACTTAATTCCACCCTAATTCTGATCTCAGCTCCTTGGCCACAGGGAGACCTGTAGTAACTTCTTCTTCACAGTGGCTGTCACTTGGAACACTGGCTATATTCCTATTGCTACTCTCTGTCTTGGTTAGGCAGTTAATACTATCCTTCACACTCTATAATGAGTTAGATAGCTTTATCACGGGCAGTCCCACCACACAATAACCAACCTTTTTAAGAGTTTTCCTATGAAGTACTTCCCTCTGAGGTCCAGACAAGTGCTCTGTGTTTGGCCAATGGGAAGCTATCCGTGTATAATCAAATGGGGGGTGGGAGGGTTTGAGAAAGGCATTTTCACTCTCAAGGCTTAAGAGTTTGCAAAGTGTGCCAGAATCTGCAAGAAAATGTAAACTCACTGTTGTGTCAGGCCATGAATCATATTTAGGAACACATGCTAAGAATATTGCTCTCTGATTTATAGACCTGTGTATTCTGCAGGCTGCCTGGGGGCCGTGGAGTTGCATCCTACATCCAGGCAGTGCTGGCCTACCTGGACTTGGAGCGAAGGGCCAGCACTTTAATAAAATAGCTCCCTGATGCATGGGATGCTCCAGCCATCTTCCCAGCCAGAGGGGAGTTCTGACTCATTGAGTTGTACAGGCTTCCAGGGATCCCTCAGCTCCTGCCTGGCTTCACTCTGGATTTAGGTGCTTATGTATTAGACACATCAAGATTTTGAGAAATGGGCTTGCGATGAAATTAAAACAATTGAAAACTGGCAGAAGTAGTGCTATAGGTTAGGAGGTAATAGAAATTGGACTATAAATGAACATTTTAATCTCCCTATATACATCTATAATAATAAAAGCGTAATATGCTAATTAGACCAGACGGCCTTCCAGATGAAGCTGGGGCTGCCTGGAAAGCCCCACTCCCTAGTGCTTGTCTGCGGCCTGAGGTAAGCTTGGGTCCCTGGTGCCAGAAGGAAGCCAGTGCTGGCAGCCAGGGGAAGGAAGGCCTACTCTTGCATGAATTTTGTGCATCAGGCCTCTAGTACTCTAATAAATGAGTAGGGAGAACATTTTGAAAGGACACTTTTTTCTTTGGAGTGGGGGACACTTTTTTTTTTTTAAGAGGTTGGGGAGATGCTAAAAAACTATGTAGTAGAAAAGACTGACCAAGAAGGACAGAAACAGCTAGAGAGGCTTCTGAACCAGTTTGGGGTGGACTAGAAACTATGGTAATAATGATGTCAAAGATGAAAGAAAATGTCAAGAGATAGCATTGCCAGCCTTTTCATCTACATGGTCATGTGTTTGGGGGATTGGCTTGGGCAGCATAAAGGCATCATCTACCAGTGCTTCTATCCTGTTAGTATTCTGTTCCAGGTTTGATTTATTCCCTGGACCAAGAGACTTCTGAGGAAACATCTCTCTAATCAATTAAGGATTTACATTAACTGGGCCCAAAACTATTTCAGACAACTCATTTAAAATGAGAATTCGAAGAAATAAATACACACTAAAACATCAGTAAACTCTTCTAAAAGATATACCTGTGATTAGAATAGCCCTCATTGCATGTCTCAACTGTTAGAGCCACATAAACATAGCCTATGTAGCGAGAGATTTTAATGTACTATCAGACCCCGTCTGGGCAGGAGCTTTGTATCCCGGTTTTAAGCCATTAAATTGTGGGACTCTTGGTCATTGCTTACGTTCTCTGGGCTTCCCTTTTTTTTTTAATCCTCACTGGAGTGTATTTTTTTTCCCATGGATTTTAGAGAGAGAGATAGAGTGGGGGTGAAGGAGAGAGAAACATCTATGTGTGAGAGACATTGGTTGCCTCTCACACAAGCCCTGACTGGGGCTGAGGATCAAACCTGCAACTGAACTCGAGACCCTCCGATGCTCAGGGCAACACTCTAACCACTTTGACACACCAGCCAGGGCTGAGCCTCCCTTTCTAATGTCGTATAAAGAAAAACCTATGAAAAAAAAAAATCGAAGGGCATAAAAATTTTTTCATACTACAAATTCTAGTTTTGTAAACAACTATTTATGGTAGACCCATTTTATCTTGCTTAATGATAATCATTTTATTTGTAGAGAAAAGCCTTTAATATCATATTTCTTTTTCTTTTATAATCATTTTATTTCTGAGCACTTTATTTTATATCATTCTTATTTTTAATCAGAAAAACATACCACATAGGGAAAATATATGATAAAGATCCAGAAATGGTTTCTTAATACTTTGCCCCATAAAAAATTACCAGAAAGATGGTATCTGAGTCAATAGTTCATTTTTAGGTTTTCAAAACAGTGTCTTAAAACAGATTAGTTTTTTTTAAAGTATGTCTTTTGAGTATCAAAAAAAATAGCAGCATAAAATTCTGCATATATTTTAACATTAGTGTAGTCAATAGAAGAGAATGAGACCTTTTGTTCTAGTCCTTTCTAAATTATTCAGTGAGCTTAAAGAGCTCCTCTGGTGGTCATTCACAACAGTCCAGCAAGACAGGGTCTCTATATCCTAGTACCACACAGTTAAGCAAAGGAAAGGGTGTACTGAGAATGCTATGAGGTCACCTTCCCTTGGTCTCTTGTTCCGCCTAGGGAGTGACTACTTTCCCAAGACAAGTCCTAATTCCTCCCACCATATGCTGCCTGCATGTAGTTCTCCATTGGTGACAGTTCATAAATTTAAGAGGCGCTGCTGCTGCTGATCATCACAATTCCATCCGTCAGATATTCTGTAGAGAGAGGCAAGTGGACCAGGCGGGAGCCACCACGGTCTTTGCTTGGCCACCAGCAGCCGGTAGGCCCTCCTCCCAGTGCCGCAGCGCCCAGTGCAGTGCTGCCCAAGGAGTTGTTAGGTGAAATTTCTGATTCTTACTATTATGTACATTTCACTTACAGTGCCAGGCATTGGTTCTGGACACATGAGGCACTCCTTTCTGCAGAGAGCTGTCTGTATAGCCATAGGCCCCGCCACTCAGAAAGTCTGGTGTCACCTTAACTTGCTCTGCAGTCAGCCAGTTATTAAGTCTTGTACATTCTAATTCCTGTTCCTCTTTAGGATCTGCCTACATCTTCCTTCCCGGCTGCTTTTAGTTCAGGCCCCTCTGCTTTCCCTTTCCTTCCTGGATATTGTTGTAGGCTCCTAGCCATCTCTACCTCACCAGCCACACTATAAACAAGATGATCTTTCTAAACACAAAACTGGCCACGTCACTGCCTCTTTCAAGACCTGTGGGTGCGCCCCATCCTTGGTATTTCATACCATTCCTTCCTTATCTGGACCAGCCTCCTTTCCTATCTCTTCCGCTTCCTTCTGCACACTACATGCAGTGCCTAATTACATACACTTCCCAATTATGCCAGATTCTTGCTAATCACCATTGCTTGGAATATGCTTTTCCTCTTTTTGAGTCAGCTTCTTTTCCGTGATGTACTTGGTGAACTCTTTGAAAATTAAACTAAATGGTCATGTCTTCTAGGAAGTTCTTCCTTGGCCCCAGGCCACTTGAGTCTTCTCATCTGTACCACAATGGGTCCTTGGGACTACCTTGATGGGGCAGTCATCACACTGTGTTATGATTGTTATTTTACTTTTCTCTCTCCCCCTCTCAGATTCTTGGATGATAAGTATAGGACTATGTCTTACCTTTGTTTTCCTTACCCCTGGCATTGTGCCTAACACAGGGAAATTTCTTAGTTAATGTATATTGATTTGGCCAGGCCAGCATGGCTCAGTGGTTAAGTGTTAACCTATATACCAGGAGGTCATGGTTCAATTCCCAGGCAGGACACATGCCAGGGTTGTGGATTTAATCCCCAGTGGGAGGAGTGCAGGAGGCATCCCATCACTGATGTTTCTATCTCTCCCTCTCCCTTCTTTTATGAATTCAATAAAAAAAAATTGTTTTTAATGTGTGTTGATTTGGGAGAAACTAAGATGGCAGCACAGGTGAACACCTAAATTGCTGCCTCGCACAACAATGTCAAAACTACAACTAAAAGACAGAACGGACATCATCCAGAACCATAGGAAAACTGGCTGAGTGGAAATTCTACAACTAGAAGGAAAGAAAGGGCCTCATGGAGACTCAGAGGAGCTGCAAAAAGCTGAGGTACAGAGACACGCATGTAGAGAGGACCGGTGGCGGAGTGCCTGGCTGGCTTCCTCTAGCAGGAAGGAGACAGAAACTCCTGACTGCACTGAAGTAAACTTCCAACTGCACTGAACCCCAGTTCTGAGTGAGAATCATATAGGGGGTGAGTGGGTGGGAGGGAGTCTGGACTGTTGTGAAAAGGGAGGAGTGCACGAAAACAGGGGAGCCGTGAAAGGCAGAGATCTGGAGGCACATGAGCGTGAGTGCACACACAGAGGGCTGACTGCTGATTGTGCCACTGGTTTTCTCTAGCAGAAGGAAGACAGAACATCCCAACTGCACTGAAATCCACTTCTAACTGCACTGAATCCCAGTTTTGGGTGAGACACTGGGAACCCAGACTCATACGGGTCCCCGGAGTCTGGAAACTCAAGGGAGCCAGAAAAGCAGAGATCTGGAGGCATGTGAGCACAAGTGCGCAGAGAGGGCTGCAGCAATTATCAAGGGACACTGAGACCCAGAGGCTGCTTGGGCAAGGCTGACGGGAATCCAAGGCTATCTGCTCAGCCCTGAGATTCTGCCCCATCCAAGCTGAATACAGAGGCTTTTGCAATTTTGCAAGTCGTGTATCATAAGGCTGACGCCAGCACAGAAGTTCTCCCGGCATAGACACAGCTGATCCTCACAACCATTTGGCCTGGAGGTCAATTGCTCCTAGTGATATCAACAACAATCAAGACTTAACTACAACAAGGCTGTACACAGAGTCCACAAAGGGGTGCAACAAGAGAGTCCACCTCAGGTAACTGGGAAGGCAGAGCTACTGGGCCATTTAGGACACCTAGCACACAAAGCTATTCTACCAACTCAGGGAAGCAGCGAAAATGGGAAGACAAAGGAACAGATCACAAATGAAAGAAATGGAGGAAAACAAATGACTGGATATAGAGTTCAAAACCGTGATTATAAGGTTTTTCAAGAATTTCCTAGAAAAAATGGATAAATTTAGCAAGACCCAAGTGGAGATGAAAAAGGACCAACTAGAAATTAAACATACACTGACTGAAATAAAAAATATTATACAGAAACCTAACAGCAGACTAGAGGAATGCAAGAATCAAATCAAAGATCTGAAATACAAAGAAGCAGAAAACACTGAACTGGAAAAGAAAAAAGAAAAAAGAATCCAAAAATATGAAGATAGTGTAAGGAGCCTCTGGGACAACTTCAAGCATACCAACATCAGAATTATGGGGTTGCCAGAAGAAGAGAGAGCAAGATACTGAAAACCTATTTGAAGAAATAATCACTGAAAACTTTCCTCACCTGATGAAAGAAATAGACTTACAAGTCCAGGAAATGCACAGAACCCTAAATAAAAGGAATCCAAAGAGGACCACACTGAGACACATCATAATTAAAATACCCAGAGCAAAAGACAGAGAATATTGAAAGCAGCAAGAGAAAAACAGTTAATTACCTACAAGGGAGCACCCATACGATTGTCAGCTGATTTCTCAACAGAAACTGTGCAGGCCCAACAGGAGTGGCAAGAAATATTCAAAGTGATGAATAGCAAGAACCTACAACCAAGATTACCCAGCAAAGCTATTATTCAGAATTGAAGGGCAGATAAAGAACTTCACAGATAAGAAAAAATTAAAGGAGTTCATCACCACCAAACCAGTATTATATGAAATTCTGAAAGGTACTCTTTAAGAAGAGGAGGAAGAAGAAAAAGATAGAGATAAAACTTAGGAAGAACAAATACATAATTATCAACAAGTGAATCTAAAAATTCAGTGAATTAAAAATTTGATGAACAGAATACACTGGTGAATATAATAGAATCAGGGGCATAGAAAGGGAGTGGACTGACAATTTTCAGGGGGAGAAAGGTAAGGTGGGTGCAGGGAGAGACTGGACAAAAAATCACACACCTATGGATGAGGACAATGTGGGGAGGAGGTAAGGGCAGAGGGAGGACTGGGAGCCAGGTGGAGGCGAGCTATGGGGGAAAAAAGAGGAACAATTGTAATAATCTGAACAATAAAGATTTATTAAACAAATAAAAATGTGTGTTGATTTGGATTGAACTGAACTGTCTGGATGCTTCTAAAAATAAAAATGATACTCTTTCATACTTTTGTGTAATGATCACATTGGCCATCTAGCTCAGAAATTACCTTTGTGTGATTAGAAGTATCAAGAATCTCTACACAACCCTGGCCGGTGTGCCTAAGTGATTAGTGTCAGCTTGTACACCAAAGGGTCATGGGTTCCATTCCCAGTCAAGGGCATGTACTTGGGTCAAAAGTTTGATCCACAGGGCCCCCTTCAGGGTATGTGTGGGACGCACCCAATCAGTGTGTCTTTCTCACATTGATGTGCTCCCACCCTCCCTCTCTCTAAATATCTATGGGAAAATATTCTTGGGAGAGGATTTTAAAAAGCAAAAGAATCTCTACACACATAGATTCTTGAACATGGATAGGAAAGAAAAGGGACAGTATGAATCTCTTTCTATAATATGACTTTGGACACGAAGATAAAACTTAGCTAATTTAGCACTTAAATGATTTGGTTATAGACTACAGTAATTGCTATAGGAACATTCTTCTTCTATAAATTCCTTGGCCTTTCATTTGGGTTCCCATAATCCATATTCAGACATAAGTTTAAAACTCAGTATATGCTGATCTTAAAAGAAGTTAGGGGAAAAATAGTGAGAATTTTGTTGGTACATTTTTCTTAAAAATCGCAAAAGAAAATCGTTTTTTAAAAAAGACTGATGTGTATAGTTTTCATTAATTATGATACGTGGTAAAGGAAGTTGGAGAAATATATCCATAACTAAGATGGCTGTCAATTTTGAGAAGTTAGCATTTGTGACATAGTATTTCAGTGCCTCTCTCCATTTCACACAGTTAGGCTTTTCCCCTTGTTTCAAGAGTAGAAACACCGTGAGAATGTCTTAAACTAAAAGGCAGCCTTGTAGTTGTAGCATCATTTATACACAAGTGGGAAGAGTGGAAACTCTCCATAGATGTGAGAAAATCCACTTGTGTAACTATAAAATTATTCATCATTGTTGATGGGAAAATGCCAGCATGAACACTGAAAAGAAAAAAATAATGTATATTCATTGAGTTCAAAATACCCTTAAACAAGGGCCCTTTTCTTCCCAACTCCAGAAATATATGGTCAATGTTTTATCACCGATAAACAAACAAAAAATAAGATTCAACAAAGCATATTGTTAAACATTTTTAGATAAAATACATTTGTTGGGAGGTAAAGGACATTTGATGTTTACTAAATATTTTGTCTTTTAGTTACTATAGAAATATTCTGTGAAAGTTTTCCCAAACACACAAAACAATTTTTCCATTGAAATCCTGGTTTTGTCATTGGTGGCCTTTGTTCTTATATTTTGAAGGACTACATTTCGAAGTTTATTCTTTAGTGGGTGACTTGTCTTTCACAATGCTGTATAGTGTGATTAACTGAACTTTCCATAATTTGGTCTGTAAAATCTGACAAGCTGAACAAAATATATTTATAGGCTATTTCCCCAATGTCCAAAGTGACATGATGTCGTAAACAATTGCCATCAGATTCCATGTAAGTGTGGCTTCTTAAGGCCAGGGCATAAGCATTCCTGTGGCCTCCCAGTATTGGGAAATTCTAAATCGAGGAGCTAGTCTTGTCATTGAAGACATTTCCTCAAGATAAAACTGAAGCAAGTGCAAGCTCCTGTGCTAGGGAAGAGTGTCCGAAGTTTGGTATAAACTGCAAGTGCCATAGGCAGATTAGAAGACCTCTGAGCTGTGGGATTCGTGAGAAGGGGAAGGTGGAGCTGGGAATGGATGCTGGGTTGTGGCCATAGCCTCTGTCTGATTGAGCTTTGTAAGACTCCCTACCCACCCACCTCTAAACCCCGGCCATGTGCCCAGCACTAATAAATACTTTAAAATATACATATGAACTGAAGGAGTATGGTGTGTGGTATAGTGGAGTCTTACCAAAAATGATTAATGTATTAGTGTTGATTTCATACTTGATTTTCAAAAATAAATGTTCACAGAAAGGTTTGGGATAAACATGTTTTGATACAAACAACCTATAAATTACACATTATGTTTTCTGTATCTTAGTAACTTTTCAAAATGAAGAAGGAGAAGAGAGAATGTGGGGGAGGGAGGAATGAGTTTGCTAACTGAAATTCTTGCATTCTGGTGACAGTCTTTCTCTGTACATCTCAAGGTCTCTGAGGGAACTAGATGCAGCTTCAGAAAGGGTTACTATGTTTCTAGCCCAAAGCTCCTAAGACATTATTAAAATAAACTAGAACAGCAAGCAGTATCCCCTTCTCTTTCTTCTTGCTAGCACAATGTATAACCCCATGTGGCTGGCCTTTGTTTGAAAACAGCTCTTGAGGTATGCATTTTAATTAGTTTGATCTTTCCATGGGGTGCATTCTCTTTAATTGTGGGGGCAGGGGAAATGCTGCAGGATACTTACTGCACATTTATTAGGACCTATCCTCCACTTTGTCTTGTCTCTCATTCCCTCCCAAGGGAATTTGGTTGGGCATCTGCTCTGACCTATGCATTGGGGAGTCCATGATGAGTGACCCCAGCTACTGTACCTATAAGATGCTCACTGCAGCGTCTGCCCAATGGGGCAACTCATATATTTTTCACATTTGAGTCCTGCACAAGGACCCAGTGCTGAAAATCGCTTCTAATTATTTCTGGTGGTAGGATGACAATCAATAATGTCTTAAACAAAACCAAACAGAAAGTCTGTCTTTTAAGTGATATAATTTGAAAGATAAAATAAAAATCAACTTGGGAAGCATGATTTCAATAAAGAATGCTACGTACATTATCTTGATAATTCATGTTTATCAAGCCAAGCAGTATGTAAATGCTTTATGGCCATGAATCATTATAATTACCCTGGACTTGGTAAGGACTTGGCCAGAAAAACACAGCCTATTAAGGTGGCTAGATCCAGGATCCTGGCCCAGTCTAAAACCTGAGGTCATGCTCTTCACAACCATTCTGTATCAATAGTTCACGTTTACAACCTTTCTGTTCAAAAGAAACCCCACATTTGGCCAAGTAAAGGAAAACATTTACTCAGTCATAGCAGGGTATCTGGCATGCACGGAGCCTGTGCTATCTCCCTCAGCCACGCGATTCCTGTGGGTGGAGTAATGTGCTGGCCTTCCTGGGGCAGGAAGGCTCCCTAGCAGGCAGGAGTGTGGACATTTAAAGCGCTAAGAACTCTCCTCTTTCCCAATGAATTAATCTATGGTCTGAAGCTAATTTATCACCCTCACCCCTAGTACCTCTTCACTTTTATTGTCTACAGGATTGGAATAATTTCTGCCTTTGAAGAGAGATTCATTCATTCAGCAATTCATTGAGCATTGAAAGTGTCAAGGACAGCTTCAGACATTGCAGATACCAAAATAAAATGACACTTTTTTCCCCCCAAAAGGTAAAATAGTAGTAGTAATAATACTGATTGAAAATAAAAATGTAATAATTAGAAAGGTAAAATTAAGTGAGAAAAAATAAAAAAAATTAGTTTCTTAAGTAAAAGATGAAAAAATAAAAAAATAGAATGTGCAGTAGTGAAGGTCATTCACTTCCTCTATTGTTCTGTTTGGCACGACTGTTTCCCAGTTCCCTGCATTCCACTGGTGCTCAGTGTTGTAAGCCAGTCCTGGTTTTTAAGCAGGTGGTGTGTCTTAATCTCTTTATTCTTTTATTTGTGATTACACAAGAGTCAATTTGTGAGTCAGCCCCTGGGTGGCAGTTTTTCTGGATTGACCTCCGAGACTATAGTTCCTCTTTAGCCTGTGCTCATATCCTGCTTTCCTTGTGGCACTCAATACCGATTTGTGAGAGTCGGTTGCCCCAGAGCTGGTTCTCCGATGGTCATTCCCTGCTCCAATCCCCAGGTTCCAGAAAATCAACTTTCCCCTGCAGTCTCCCAGGGTGTCCCCAACCGGGTGAACATATGTATTGGGCTTAGCAATCAGAAGCAAGGATCTGAAGAGGAAGGAGCTCAAGTCTGCACAATCTAGCTGGCACACTTTAGTAACTTCCAGGCTGTCCCTCTGCCTCATATCAAAATGGGTTGCTTTCTAGAGATCCTTTCTGTTAGCCGTTCTGAGGACCACCTTCCACATTCATGGATCACGCCCTGCCCAAAAGCCACGGATTTCTCTATGTGCAGAGTACCCCCAGACCAGAGACCTCACCTTATCCCAGGTGAAATCTGACCTTTCTGTGTGGAGTGTAGAGCTCCTCTGAATCCGAGTGTTTGCGCCAATTGGAGACCAGTGTGCTAGGGATCAAGCTGTTTGGAGGGTTCCGCAGTTGTAGATTTTTAGGCTTCCGATAACATCCACTTTCCCCTTCAAGATGGCACGGTCTCCATGTCTGAGCTGGTGGCTCCAGGAGAAAAAGCCAGCAGCAGTGGGGGCTTCCCAGTCAGGGGAGCTCCGTCCTTCAGGCCTCAACCTTCCCCTGGAGTACAGCTGTCCCTTAACTTGCCAACAAACACGCCCAGTGCAACCCTTAGCTGTTCTCTCTGTCTGCTTAGGGACAAGGCTTGGGACATATCCGTCTATTCCGCCACCATTTTTTCTTCTTCTTGTATAACTGGCTCTGGCTGTGGCTTCTCTCCTGTGTACTGATTCCCACAAACCTGGCCGAGAAGCTTAAGAAACCAGCCCATCCCTACTGTGTGGCTTCTCAGCTAAAACTGTCAAAGTAGTGCTTGGTCGGAGTGCTAAAGGAACAGCTTGATGTTCAGTGTGAGGCTCCTTACAGAGGTATCCAAAATGGGTATATATTTATTGTTTATAAGTTACACCACAGTAAACTTTGGAGTCATATTCATTGGAAGATTACAATGAATGTAAGATAAAATCTAAACTCTTCAATCTGTCCTACAAAGCCCTAAATGGACTCAGTTTGTCTGCTTCTATGTCCCATCTTGTCACCTGTTTGCTTTTGATGTTCCTGCTTCCTGGAATGCTCTTCTCCCAGATCTAGGTGTGGCTGATTCCTAAAGGACCCCAGCTCAGGGACTACCTCCTCAGTGCAGTTTCCCAGATTGCCCAACTCATCACTCAAGTGCATCATGGTGTGTTTTTCAAAGCATGCATCATTAGTTGAAATTTTATTTACATGGCATTTATTTATTGTATGCCCCCCCTTGATAATATAATCTCCACATAATAGGAAAAGTCTGTTTTCTCTACTCTTCTATCTATAGGACTAGAATAGTATCTGCCTAATATTGGATATTCAATAATTATTTCTGAATGAATAAAAAGGATATGGAATTCAGATTCTATAAAGCAGACAGTTCAGAGACATTGAAGGTTGCTAAGTAAATAAATGGCACCATATAATATGTGCAGTAGAATGGTTATAGGGACGAGATTTGGAGTTGGGGATAGACTGAAGGCATCTCCTATAGAAGGCTACCACACCATTTCTGGTAAGAAGATATTGAGGCCTGAACTAAGGCGCTCTCAGCAGAGATTGAAAGGATAGAACAATACAAGCAGCATTTAAGAGCTGGGATCAACAACATGTAATTACTGAAGTTCTGATGGTATTAAGAGCAACAGTTGAATTCAGAACTAATACCCATGCATGCCTGTGTGGATGGTGCTACCCTAAGCTGAAATAAGGAACCAGACAATGTAACATGTTCAGCAGATAAGATGAGTTTGTTTGGAAATGTTAATTTTGAGTTATCTTCAGAACATTCTTGCAGAGATGTCCTATGGGCAGTTAGTAGTACCAGTCTGAAACCTAAAAGAAAGTCAGGTCTGAGAACATGGATTTGAGAGGTGTTAGATTGGAGGTAGTAATAAAGGCATGAGAATGGAACCTTAGGAAGAGCTGTGGGTAAAAGGAAAAAAGAGCCAGTGATGAAACTCTAGGGGTTAACTAACTTTCAAGGATGGAGGAAGAAGAGTAACTGGTACAGCATAGTGAGATCAGTGAGGGGGAGTAGAGTGCAGCAGCCATAGAGAAAGTTTGAATAAAAAAGAGTTAATAGTGGTGATCACCACAGAGACTTGGCAAGAGAAAGATTGAGAACTTGGCAATGAGGAGTGACTGGTGACTTCAGCAAGAGCTGTTTTAATAAAGTGCAAGCAAAATACAGAATTGGGTATTTAAAGTAATTTGAAGGAGAGGAATTAGGGCAAAATGCAGGATTTTTTAGAAAAGAAAGTGGGAATTCATGCCTACAATTATTAGTATGAGAAAGGTGCCTTTTGAGAACAGAAGGAATAACACTGGAATAAGATGCTTGATTTGAAAGCTGCAGATGTCCATAGCATTGTGAAAAGCAGCTACTGAACCTACGAAACCCTGATAACCAGATTGCCAGATGTCACCAGAGAACTGGCTGGGGTTGGAAATAGTTTCTTAATTTGGCAATAATATGGTTGTATGATTCTCTCAAGTATATGCTGGCAGAGTCGTGGCAACAGAGAATAAAGGGTGAAGATGTTGGGGATTGTGGTCTACATGATTGAATTTATACTGAGATAGATTTGGAACATGAAATGGGGGAGGAAGGAAGATAGAGACTGAGAGAAAAAATAAGGAGGGGGAGGGCTAGAAAGTCCAGTCAGAGGAGTAAGAGATCTGAAGGAATGGTAGGATGCAGTTCAAAATAGTTATTTAAAACTTCAGAATTACTTGGAACTTCCTAATTTAGAATTTAGAGAGATGAAAGTTCTAGAGTGTGGCTGTATGATTAGTGGGTCAAACGGAAGATAGAGATGTAGGTGAAAGTTAGATCTTTGGTCATGGAAGTACTGCCACCCATCATGTCACTGCATACATACTGATGTTCACCAGCTTCTGGGAGGCAAATGAAGAAACTAAGGAATTCAGTGAGTGATCATGAGTCAAAAGATAACAAAAACATGAAACAGAGAATTGGATGCCATAAAGCTCAAAGAACATGGGCAACATACATGAAAGGGAAGGTGTATTCTGGAAGCCATAATGGGGATTTAGGAGAATGCCAGACAGATTCTGGTGGAGCCCTTCCCCATGCTGGCAGGGCTGTGACCACTGAAATAGGGAGTCATGTTCACTGGAAGAAAATTGGTTAAGGAACCACCCAGGTGAACAGTCAGGTCATCCATAATGAAGATAGGTGATGGGGTGGAAAGAGACCCCTGCTAAACGAAAAAAGCCTGAATCAGTTTTTGAATTTTCTGAAGTAATGTGATATATTTATAAGAAATATGTATTTTTTACTATTCATCACTACATATTTCAGTAGTAAAAATAATAATTATTTGTTAGGATTCCTGGGGGAAATGTAATTTAATATTTGGAACATCTGAATTTGTTCGTTTAAACATTTTGTAGGTATTTTAGCTGGGTGTTTAACATTTTATAAATAACATTTTTAAAGTATGAATGCTAATATTTATATGTGTGTGGTTTGTTTGTTTTAACAGGTTCTTAATCAAGAACCAACTTTATGGACCCAAGTCAGGTTTGTCCCATGGCCTGCTGTGAACAACGTGCTGTCTGATACAAGATTCCATTGGCACACCTCTCTCTGTTGCCTTATAGAGCAAGCAAAGAAGATGGATCGATTGAAGAGCCATCTGCCTGTGTGCTTTCTACCTTCTGTGCCCTTTTTAATCCTAGTATCCACTTTAGCGACTGCAAAGAGTATGACTAACAGCACTTTAAATGGCACTGACATGGTCTTGGGCTTTATGCCTGTAATCATTGCCAGAACTGACCATATCATAGTCAAGGAAGGGAATAGTGCCTTGATTAACTGTAGTGTTAATGGCATCCCTGATCCACAGTTCAAGTGGTATAATTCCGTTGGCAAGCTGCTGAAAGAAGAGGAGGATGAGAAGGAGAGAGCAGGAGGTAGGTTTTAAAGTTGAGTCAAATGTCATAAAATATAAATATAGACTATGGAGCCAGCACCTTGAATGTGAGTTGTTCTTATTCAGGCCATTTAAAGACCTCATTTTGTCTTCTTTCTGAGACAAGAGTGAAATATATAGCCTTAAGGATTCAAAGCAGTAATGAATTCATTTTTTCATTCTCTGACTCAGAAGACAAAGGATAAACATTAAAGCCTTTAAAAAGGCCTCTTGGCATTTTGTAATTTAATGAGCATAAAATATAGGGATGAATGTAAAAAATATTTTCCCCTAAGTACATATTCCATTTATAAGGGAGTTTTATTTTGGTTCGTGGAACTGGCTCAAATAAACAATATAGCAGTTGTTTATCATTAAATGTCAGTTTAACACGTGGACTGTGTATTTGAAGACTACACTTCTTAAAGAAAGTCTCTGTGCAAGTTCACAGCCACCAACTGGAGATCGGTCTGGGCTCCTGGGGACCTGGCTGAAGTTTCTAGACAGTCTCTTGCAGCTGAAGCCAAGAGGGAGGAAGAATGCAATGGCAAGGAATAACATGTACTAATAGGAGAATGCTTGGTTTTTAATAAATGAGTTTCTGACCAAAAAATGTGAATCACCTACCTAAGCACTGAGCCCACTTCAGGGAAAATTTCAGCCAAAGAAAGGATTGATTGGGTCATTGGGAATTAGGACATTTCTTGTGTTAGGTGTGAGAATTGAACACCCAAACCTGATCCATTGACCTGAGGGAGTTAGTATCATTTCCTAAGCATTTTCTTTGAGATCAAGTAGGGGTTTGGGGACTAGGGAGTAAAAAGCCATTGTTGTGAAGTCACAGCTTATTCACTTCTGTCACCCTTTCCTTCATGTTGTCCTTTCCTTCCCAGGGTGCTTTAACCAATGAACAATCCCCATAAGAGTTTCTGCTACAAGGAAACCTACATTTTTAATGTCTTTCCCTCATTTTATCTTAATTGTTCTGAAAAAAAGAATAGAAGCTAATGCTTCATGAATCATTAGGAGCTGAGTTTTCTTGCAATTGCTTGCTTCTGCTTCACAGCCTTGCTCCTAATGGAGAAGGTGGCTCAAAGCCTAACATGGTTGTATTCTAACTTCCATTGCTTAGGGTCAGCTATTCAAAGATGCACAGTGTAAATAATAAAATCTTATATATTAGGTATCATGTATACGTTTGCCTGTTTAACCTGGAAGAGTAGAATGTTTTCCCTACCAAGTAAAATTAAGGGACCACAGAATTTTTTAAATTAAAAAGGCCCTTATGACAATGTAATCCAAATCCCTCTTTTACTTAAAATTTCCCAAGGTCCTGTTGTCGGTAAGTGGCTATTACTAGAACCTTCACTAATGACAGTGGAAAGATGAGACAGCTCTCTCCCACCCCCCTGACCCAGCCCACATTTGGTTATCATTCCCATAGTTCCTTCCCCCTAGACTACAAGGCAAAAGGAAGTGACATCACACTTGTGAAGAAGGACAGTAACAATCCCCATAAGGGTTTCTGCTCCAAGGACATCTACATTTTTAATCCCTTTCCCTCATTTTATCGTAATTGCTCTGAAAAAAGAATAGAGGCTAATGCTTCATGAATCATTAGAGCTGAGTGATTGGAGTTTTCTTGCAATTATATACTTCTGCTTCACAGCCCTGCTCCTAATGGTAACATATATACACTCAGGTCCCTATATTTCATCAGATCTTTCTGCAGGGTTGGGCCACTTCAAGGTGACTGAATTGAGGGGAGCAAGATTCAACCTGAATTTATCTTTCTCGTGGACTTGGAGTAAAGGTTATCCCTGGGTATTAAAGAGTTGAGACTGAGACACTGAACCCCTAAGTCTTAGAAAGAAAACCATGGAAACAGCCCAGTCGTGGGGCCTGAATTTCAATTCTGACATCTTGAGTGCTGTCCCGAGGTAGCACCTTCCTGCTTCCAAAAGATCATGTGATGTCTTAATTGAAAAGGTCTTTATTGCTATTTATTTCATCTTGGCAAGCTGACTCCTGCCTTCATCATCTGTGTGTTGGGAAGTGGAACAAGATGGAAGTTACATTGGGCTCTGTGTTCTTTTGTTTTATGGGTGCTCAAATAGTCTGCAGTAGCAGCCTGTCAGTGACCCTTGGGCCGTGGCAACTAGTGGAGCGCTTTTGGCACAGAGAACTAACTGCTAGATCAGAACTTAGTAGCGTCATCATGTTTGTAGCCAGCAGCCTTGCTGATAAATCAGCCTGTTATTTTGAATTCTCAGATGGAAGATGCACTGTAGATTTTTCAAAAGAACTCATAAAACTAGTACTTGATGTTCTAGCTCAGCCTTTGCAATTACAATGCATAATTATAGTAATTTCAGAACATAAGTAATATGGGGCAATAGAAAACACTGTACCTAACAACTAAGTAGAACATAGGAAAGAGTAGAAACGGCCCTCTTCATTATAAAATAAAGAATTTTAGTCCTAGAATGACCTATTAGAGGACCTGTAGTCTTCAAATAGAGAAAAATGCCTTTATTATAACACAGACATAGATTTTAATTTTCATGCTGATAGGCCAGAGAAGTTTATAAAATGCTACAACTCAACAAAGAGGTGATTGAATAGAGAATGAAAAATGATGCTAATATCCTGGAACGTTGCCTAGATACAGTAGACTACTGTTAAAATCAAACTCACAAAATGAATGTAATTTTCATTAACAGCCACTACCAGTGATGAAGCCCCCATACCAAGTTCCCTGCACTATTTCTAATCTTTACAAGAAGCATGATGGTGAGGTATTATTAATCCTCATGTTGACAAATGAGCAGCCAGGTAAATGGAGAGGAAATTACACCACAGTGCAGCCAAGCTGGTACATATCTGTTCTCCCTTTCTGTCCAACCAGCAACTAGCCACTCATCCTTCAGGTCTCAGTAGGCGAAAAATGTTGAAGAGCCTCTAACCCAGCTTGAGTGCATGAGAGAAGCCTCCGGAATGGAAGAGGCGTTGTGACCACTGCTATCGTAGTTTGACAGTGTTAGGATGCATGCTGTGACATGTATATACAGAAATGTATTCAAAATCATCTGGGGAGTTGCTCCAGGAGCACAGGACCATTCGCTTTGTGATCAGTCAGGAAAGGAGCAATTTCATTTCTTGTTTGTGCTTCAAAAGTGTAGTAGCGATTATTCATGCCAGCCCTGACCACCTAGAGAGAATGGGGCTATTTCCTGGTATTGGCAGAGGCTTTGCTTTTTTCCCCTGGTGCTTGTCACTTCAGTTCCACAGGACCAGGAGAGGTCAGTGTAATCTATTTCTGGAGGAAGACTTTTTGTGTTTGTTTGTTTTTTGTTGTTGTTGTGTTTTTGATCATTCACTGAAGGACATGTTTGGAGTCAGAATTCAAATACCATGAATAACCAACAAAGGGTTGTGCAATGTGCTGGTTTCCATTTTCCTTTTGCTAGAGGTAAGTAGAAATATATAGTTGTCCGAAAATATTATGAAAAAGTCTTAGTTATTTCAGATACATATCATTAGGTGTATTTCTGCTGTGGCTTGTTACCTTGACTTGAAACCATTTAAATGCACATTAGCACCTTTATTAGATGCTAAATAACACGCATTTCCAGATAGTAGGTGATACAGGTCTTTGTAAACATGTCTGGGTCTTAGTGATGACCTTGAAAATCTTCCTTAAAGTTGGGTTTTAGACTTTTCTGTGGATTTGTTTTCCATACTCATAGCCTTCTGTCACCAAAATTAATTAAGAATTATCTTTGGAAATAAACATGCACAAGGTAACTGAGCGGAACTATACACCAAGTCCATACTCGTCACAGCTGCTACTCCAGCTCTGTGGTCATCATCATCAATTTTGCATTTGGTTTATATCACTGTGTTGTTTTTATCTCTCTGCTTTTCAAATTTTTCTAATAGATTATGAATTGCCTTTTGATTGCTTCTCCAAAGGACATCAGCAGGCTGTGTCAGCCAAGTTTCAACCCTGTAAATACAGTGTAGTATATCACACTTCCCCACTTAATATCCATGGAAGGAGCATTGAATGTAAATTGTCTTTGGACTCTTAAGCATGAGGTAGTAGGTTAACTTATGGAATTATTATATTGCATTCCTCTTTTAGTAGATTCAATATTTGAAATTTTAAAAAAACAACTTGTCAAAAGGCATTAGTCAAAGTATATGGGATTATAAATCCATTATTGGAAGTTCCCAACAAGCACATGATAGTTTTTGTTTGAGCAAGCTCTTTAACTTTTCTTTTTGGTTAATCCTCACCTGAGGATATTTTTCCCATTGATTTTTAGAGAGAGCAAGAAGAAGGGAGGGATGGGGGAGAGAGAGAGAAAATAAAAACATCAATGTGAGAGAGACACATTGATTGGTTGACCCCCGCACATGCTCGACCAAGGCTGGGGATAGAATCTGCAACAAAGATATGTGCCCTTGACAGGGAATTGAACCCTCAGCCTTTTGGTATGTGGGCTGATGCTCTAACCATAGACCCACACTGGCCAGGACCCTTAACTTTTATGAGCCACAGTTTTCCTATTTATAAAATAGAGACAATTTCTTTTACTACCATGTGAGTTTGTGAGTCTTAAATAAACTATTCTGTGTTAAATGCTTTATACACTGCCTGGCACACACCCAACTATCACTAAATGGCAATTGCTGTCATTGGAAATATTGTCCTATATCATCACAAGCGCTTAAATCTCTGGTTTATAAAGAAAGGAAATCATTCCCCAGGTAATTTCTTATTCTTCACCTCAGTTTCTCAAACTTTTAAGTAAAATTTAATAAACACAAAAAAATTATATTCCTTAAATGTTAATTTGAAATTTCAAAAGAATATGACTGCCACGATAGCTAGTTTGGAATCTCTCCACCAGCAGAGGCTCACCAGGGCCCATTGATATCCAAGAGGTTTCTGTCTCTGAAGAAGCAGTGTAAATGGAAATTGCAAAGTATATTACATACAGGGTGACCTTTACATTTGTTGAACCCAGTGTTTCCAGAGATGCTGTTAAACCCCCTACAGTGCATAGGTTAGACCCCTACAAAGAATTGCCCAGTGCAAAGTGTCAGTAGTACCCAAGTTGAGAAAGCTTGGTCTAACCCAAAGAGACACTTCAGTTAACTAAAGAATCATTGTGAAGTGGATCTTGAGTTGTGTGGACCCATCATGTCCTTTGGCAGACAAGTGGTTTAATTTATGATACATTGATTCACTTTTCCAAACTGAGTCATATTAAGGGCCAACTTGGCAACAAACCACCATTTGTGTTTCTTTCTATTTGTCTTTCTTTCTTTCTTTCTTTCTTTCTTTCTTTCTTTCTTTCTTTCTTTCTTTCTTTCTTGTGTGTTTATTTAAATGAATTGTACTCTGTTCAGGAATATGAGCCACAATGCTTTAGTCTTAGCCATGAAAAGACCCTTCCAGATCTACCTCAGATAAGGATGACAACCGAAATTCCCAAAATGTAATTCTTTTATATGAATGCAGTTTAGGGTGCTCTTGTCTTGGAAAGCCACCTATAGCTACTGTCTCGTTTAATATAAAAGCTTGAGTAAAGACTCTACTTCCTTTAAGTGTTATACATCACATTAATTCCCTTTAAAGTAACAGCTCAGTTCTCATTCAATAGACAAAAGGTAGTGCTATTGAAGCCAATTCTGCTCCTGTTTTCAAAGTTCAATTAAAAGCACAGATTTTTAAGGACAAAAAAAAAAATGACTCTTGCTAGTCTGCATGGAATTGCATGCTTGGCACCTTTAAAAATCAAATTAGATTTCAGATCAAATTACCTGAAGCACATGTTGTTTCCTTTACCAGGAAATGAAAATATAGATGCTGCTCTAACTGCTTTGGCTCAGTGGATAGAGCTTAGGCCAAAAGACTGAAGAGTCCTGGGTTCAATTTCGGTCAAGGGCACATGCTCCAGTTGTGGGGTCAATGCCCATATGCATATATACATGTATATGTGTGTGTGTGTGTGTGTGTGTGTGTGTGTACATATATATATATATATATATATATATATATATATATATATATATACATATACATGTGTATGTGTGTGTGTGTGTGTGTATTTAAAAAATAAAGAAAATTTAGGTGCTTTTCAGATATTATTCATGCCTTTAAGCAGAGCAGAAGTGCAGGATCTGCCCAGTCCTTCCACTCTCACCATCTTGAACTGAAAGCTGAGCTAAACCTATATTATCCTAGGCTACCGTGGCTCTACATGATGGAGTAGCCCGCTTGTTGGCGCTGCCCTAGCAATATTCTAAAGAAGTTCCTTAGGAGGACTGGGGAGGGAGGGCACAAAACCCCTTGCAGCTTGCAATGTTTAAAACCTGACTATGCAGTACCTTTAAGGAGCTGTGGTGTATTGCAGAAGCCCTGTAACAGGTGCAGCCATGCAGTGCTAAATTTGTTTTCAATTATGTTTTGTGAAAGGGCATGAATCCTTTTGCTACAGAAGCCTGTATTTCACATAGTGGAAAATAACTGCCACATTTGTAGCCACAAACCCACAGTACATTTTGTTCTTACTTGAAGAGCATCAATGCAATGTGATACTCATTCAAGTGAATGTTGTGTATCATTTATGTTTACATAAACACTCACTGGAATTCTCACCACCTGAAAATTTTTATTTAAGTTGGTTTCAGGAAAATAACCTCCTCATTTTGGCCGATTAAATTCCTTCTTGAATAGCATGGGCACGAGGAGCTTAAGAGCCTGAGTCAATAGAGTTGTGAACAATTTTAATCTTATACCACTCACTGGGGGTATACTAATAGACGACTGTACATCAGTTTGTTTACACATCCACAGATGTCTCTAAGGCAAAAGAAATCCTTCTCATAAGTAATTTGAGGGAAATTCTAAGAGCTTAGCATTTGGGTATAATGTTAATTTTTAATGCTCAGTGATCTGTAGGAAAAGCTGGGAAGATTTAGGATTTCCATAGACATGGTATTTGGAGAAAAGTTGCAATTACAGTGTCTTTGTTGGTTGTGCTCTCACTTTCCTTAGGGTTCTTCCGTTCCAGAAAGCGTTGATGCAGCTCATCTCTGTACAGCAAAACCTGGGTCAGAAGTTGTTTGCATGAGTGATAGTTCTGATCTGGTACCATATATTGGTTTTACGTTGGGTCACAATACCCCTATACCATAGAATGTCCTGACGTTCACAGGTTTAAATATAGTCATACAGTGGTGTTGATCCACTTCTCTTCCTGATACTGTCCTATTGACACGACATTGTGCTCTCTTGAGTGACTTCCCCTCCATGTGTGCATACATGCCCCAGGGTGGCATATAGGTACCAGGGCAGCCACCTTCCTGGGTGGGACTTCCTGGATGGGCTTCTTCCAGATAATGTTGGCAGGGGAAGAAAGTTCTAGAACCATGTCTTTGGAGAGAAAAACTATTCTGGAAAGAAATACTTTTCATTACCTTGATTTTCTTGCATTCATTAATATTTTCCCAGTCAATCTAGGCTTGCCTGAGTTGCTCATAGGTTACATTCATTTTAAATTTTGAGGATTCCTCTAAATCAACCTTCCAAAGGTTTTTAGCCACCCAACTCCCACCTGCAGTGTGGGGGAGTGTTCCTTTCTCTGTACTTTTGGAAACATAATGTATTCTCAATGTCAACCCCCCACCCCCACTTTATTTGGCATTCTAAAAAGTGAAGAAGTTATTTTTTTTAATTAATCCCTTTAAATTTCAATTATAAATCATTGGGTTTTTTTTTACACTTAGATACCATTTGCACTTCCCCCTTTCCCCCTGTGACTTACCCATTCACATCTTACCCCATTTTTTTTTTCTTTTGGGTTGGCCCTTCCAGATTTTAAAAATGGTTTGTCAGCTACAGGAGCACCCACTGACTTCCCTCTTTTGCTTATGTGCTTCCCTCAAGCCTCTAGGAAGCCTGTCCCCACTGTTCCCTTCCCCAGCCCCTGTCCTGTGCCAGGAAAGCCCCAGTTATTTATTGGAGTCTGTGTCCCTCTTTGGCTTGGACCATTTTCGCAGTCAAGCATCATCTTTGCATTTGCTCATTCTGGAGTGGAAGCTGGTATATAAACAATATATTCAACAATTGTTACTGAATGCATGAACAAGATTTTTTAAAAAAAAGATCGCTGCCTTCTAAAAATGTCAGCTTTGTTATACAGCTTAGCACACATCCCAGCACAACTAAGAAATAACATCTGCTAGCTTTTCTCTTTGCAAAGGAGAGATGTCCTCACAACACTTCTGTTCACATATAGATGATTTTCACGTGTGATTCTAGTGCTTGGAGCTCCTTGGGCAAGACTGTGACAGATTCTGGGCAAACTCTCATCTATCTGGCTCCTTTTTTTTCCAATCTCTTCCTGCCGCATGTGACAGTATTTTAGACTGACCTTCAGATGGACACTCAGAAGACCAGAGTGAAGAGGGGGGATGGAGGAAGGGTGTTTCAAAGGAGGAACTACAGTCTGAGCAAAGCATTGGGGGGGGGGCATGTACTACCATCAAGAAGGTCCAGGAATACATGTAATCTTTTGCATTCAGAAAGTAATGGTTCAACAGCTGCCTGTTTTATTTCCTCTGAAATCACTGCATGTAGAATTGACTTAGCATTAGCTGCTGACATTTGAGGTGTGTGTTGATGCTGAAGTGATGCAACATAATGAAAATGCAGCACATCTCTTGGACATTGCCTCTCAATTACAATTTAAGATACAGGGTGTGGACAGCACAGTGTATACCCGAATTGTGTGTATAATTCTGGGGTGTTTTTATTTAACTTTCTGACAGCTGAAGTAGGGACTGTTCCAGAATGAGTCTTGGGACAAGGTCTGTATAGACGGAGGTGAATGGCTCTCTACAGCACAGAAAATGTTCTCAGGATGATCCTAGCTGAGCAGGTACCCTCTGGAGATTCTGCATGAGCCTGGGCTCCAAGCTGATGTGGGAGGACCCCCAAGGTGGAATTTGTGCAATTGTCATAATTTCTAGGGGTTCATATGGTAGGTAGTAGAACAAGCAGAAATCTTTTCACTAGTCACAGGTCAGCTGAGGTTGAGGCATAATTTGAGTCCTAATTCCTAGGAAGGAATCAATGTATCAGCCTTTATAAAAGAAGCCTGACAGAACTACATCACCTTTGAGGTCGAAATCTTAGCTCTTCTGACGGTATAGTCTTTAGAGAGGTAGGTGTGCGCATGCGCCTACGTGTGTGTGTGTGTGTGTGTGTGTGTGTGTGTTGGGTTCCAAAGACTTGCTTTATGATCTGATAATAGAATGTTTAATCCAGGTCACACATTAAAGCCTAAATATAATTAATATCACATTAATACATCAAATAAATATGATGGTTGTTTAAAGAGGAATCTAGTAAAGGACCAAAAACTGAAGAGATCTTTGTCTTAGATTGGAAATAGGAAATTGCTGGCAGGGAAAGATGTGGTCCCAGTAATTTAACTAGGGTACTGCAGCTCAGATTATAGGTAATAACCCAAGTGTTTTAGGATCATAACATACTGGTAGATTCATTTTGTCATAGTTTATAGTTAAGCAAGTATAATCACTTCACAGATACATAGCCAGGTTTCAGAATTCAGGAACAAACTAAATTAATGATTGAATAAAATATATAAAAGATGTTAGTCTAAATACCCATTGCCCTAGACTAAGAAGCAGAATATGCTCCTGAGTAAATATTTGCTGAAAATCCGCTTTCCCCCAAAATGAGCCATAAATGTCACCTACTAAGGTTGTGTTTGGTTCCAAATTGTGCCGCTTTTCACAATGTTAAAAGAATCTTCTGAAAGGTCTAAATTATAGTCTGTATTGAACTAGTTCGGTCCAGAATAGAGTAATAGGTGTCAATACACAATTACAAATATGCCTGGAAATAACTATGAAATTTACCCTAAAAAACATCTTTAAATAGTGGAAAGCATTGGCATGTTGTAAATAAAATATATGATTGTATTTTGTTTGTCTGTAACAAAATATAATATAACTAAAACTATTATGTAGGTGCCAGGAGAAGGCTATTTATATTACCACTAGAGGCCCAGTGCACGGATTCACACACTGGTGGGGTTCCTCAGCCTGGCCTGTACTCTTTTGCAATCCAGGACCCCTCGGAAGATGTAACAGTGCACAAAGAAGCAGGCGGCTTGGGAGGAGCCCAAGCCAGCACTGCTCTTGCTCATCCCAGCCTTGCTGCACCTGCTGCCACTGCTTGGTAGCGCTGCCAAGGAGGCAGAAGACTCACACTGCTGCAGCTGTGCTCGCCAGCCATAAGTCCAGCTTCTGGCTGAGCAGCACTCCTGTTGTGGGAGTGCACTGACCACCAGGGGCAGCTTCTGCAGTAAGCGTCTGCCCCCTGGTGGTCAGTGTGCATCATAGCAACTGGTCATTCAGTCGCTTAGGCTTTTATATATAGATAGATTAGCTGTCTGCTTTCCTATCTTAGTGTTCTTTTCTGCTTTTGTTCTTCTGCACCTAGGTTCAGACTATTCTGTATTTACAGATTAATTCCTCCATAAAAGGAGTGTCCCTGGGGAAGTTAGGAGATGAATAAATTGATTCTAATCATTCCCCATACAAATAACCTCACCTTCTCACCCTCTTCCACCCTATTTCCTTTTGTATTTTCTTACAAATAAAGGAAGGTAAATGTATCATTTATAATTCTTGGAGCCCACTGCCTTCTATATCTATAATAAGCTTTCAATCAGCTAGAGGTTTTTTTTGTTTTGTTTTGTTTTTGTCTTCTGGGCCTTGTATAGTTAATTCTTATGAAACAAGCAAATTGTAAGAAAATTATAATTTCCCTTGCCTCCTATTGTTATACATTTGGATAAGTCTGCAGTAAAAGTATCAAAATTCAGCTTCAGGGAACCTTGCCCCTGTCCCATGTGACTGAGAGAAAATTTTACAGACCGGGTGCTAGGTTTGTTTATTCTTACACATTCACAGAGACTGAACATTTTGTCAGATTTTCTAAACCAGTGCTTTCTACTCTTGGGGAAAATATACTGGCTGAACTGTTAGAAAAGGGTTAGTCAGGGACACCAGGAACCACTCTTCACAGATGTTCTTTCAGAAAGTAAAGTAATGTGACAGCATCCACTAAGGGCATCCTGTCATATTCCCCAGGGCTAGTAAGTCAGAGACTGCGGCCCACCACTCCTGCCAGCTTCCTTCAGAATGTTCCTTGGACTGCAGTCACCATGTGGTAGCAGAATGACAGTGGAATATAGAAGGTCCTCTGTTGCCTTATTCCTCAGTCCCTTGGTCACATATGTGCTCACTAGTTTTAAAAAGAAGTATTTTGCTTGTTGCTTTTGGGAAATATCAGACTCTTAATTAGAATTAAAAGTCACTGCCAGGAGGGAAGAAACTAGTAAAAAGCCTATGCAATAATAGGTTCTTAAGAGGAAACTACATGTTAAATGGTCCAGTCTCTCAGGAGAAGTCCTCTAACTAGCTTGGGGAACTGGAGTGCTTTTATGGAGAAATATCTGCCTGCTCTGTTCCTTAAACCTCCCCGAGGCCTGATCTGGGCCCTCCCTTCTCTATAGGACAGTGTAGGTAGGTAGAGATGGGATTACAGAAAAGCTCAGACCCAAGACCCACAAGCCAGATCTAGTATTATGCTGTCCAAGGGTCCTCTGACCTATGGGAATACAGGCAGACTAGGAATTAACCCCAACTAAAGAGTTTTGCCTGACTCAAAACCTCATTCACAAGGCAACACTAGGTCCTTTCTAGGTCAGAGGGAAGTATTTCTGTAATCAACATGCATTTTCTAAAGGCTTACTTTCAATTTGATGAGTCTATCATTTATTTGCAAGACTAAAGCAAATTGATACTAATTCATATTCAGCCTCTGAATCTTTACATTGTTAGCTAACATATATAAGTAGTATAGATAATTCATTGTAGATTCTCAAAATTAATAACATAACCATGTTTTAATCAATGGAGGTCATACAAGGACAGCTTCAATGTCAAATATGAACCTAGGTAAACAATTCTAACTTAATTTGATTTATTCCAAATTTTATGTTGGTCCTAAACTCTCTCCAGTGTTCAACAGAGTCATGCTCACAGGCAGGTTAGAAAATCAGATGCTACGGTGAAGGAATTCCATAGTAAGAGTACAGTATTTTCCAGATTGTTTATTTTTCTTATTTTTCACTAGGATATGGAATAATACAGTATGATTTGGTGGTTTAAAGAGTACAGACTCTTGAACTTTAGTTCATCTTCTAGCTCTACTACTTCCAAACTGGTGATTTTGGGAACATGGTTTAATCTAATTGTGCTTCTGTTTTGTCATCCTATAAAGTGGGGCTAGTATTAGTGCCCATCCCACAGAGTTGTTGTGAAGATTAAATGAATTTATACATGTCAATGTCTGGGACACAATAAAGATTCACTGTTGCTATCATCAATAGAAAATATTTCTAATGTGCAAACTTGTAGCCACTTCAGTGGAAACTGTATGACTTTTCTTTGAATGTTCTCTCCCTTCCAACAGGAAAATGGCAGATGCACGAGGGCGGCCTCCTGAACATCACCAAGGTGTCTTTTTCAGACCGAGGGAAATACACATGTGTTGCCTCCAATGCCTATGGCATTGTAAACAACACAGTGACCTTGCGTGTCATCTTCACCTCTGGAGACATGGGTGTCTATTACATGGTGATCTGCCTCGTGGCCTTCACCATCGTCATGGTCCTCAACATCACCCGCCTGTGTATGATGAGCAGCCACCTGAAGAAGACAGAGAAGGCCATCAATGAGTTCTTTAGGACAGAAGGCGCAGAGAAGCTGCAGAAGGCATTTGAGATCGCCAAGCGGATTCCCATCATCACCTCAGCCAAAACTCTAGAGCTTGCCAAAGTCACCCAGTTCAAAACCATGGAGTTTGCCCGCTACATTGAAGAGCTGGCCAGGAGCGTGCCGCTGCCTCCTCTCATTATGAACTGCAGAACCATCATGGAGGAAATCATGGAGGTAGTCAGGCTGGAGGAGCAGGGGCAGAATTTTGTGCGGCACACACCAGAAGGCCAGGAGGCCATGGACAGGGATGAGGTATACATGATCCGAAACTCTCTGAAGCGAAGTGACTCCCCCACCGCCGACTCAGACGCCTCATCGCTGCATGAACAGCCTCAGCAGATTGCCATCAAGGTGTCCGTGCATCCACAATCCAAAAAAGACCACGTGGATGACCAAGAGGGTGTACAGTTTGAAGATGTCAATAATGAAGAGGACACAGAACTGTCAGCTGAACAATCCCCAGAAACTGTAGAGCCTTCTACAGATGTAACATCCACAGAGTTAACGCCTGAAGAGCCTGCACCTGTTGAGCCCATGGCTGTTGAGGTGTCAGAAAGAGTTCTGCCGCCAGCTCACCTAGAAACTACAGAGCTGGCAGTGGCACATGAAAGAAACACCTGCATTATTTATGAAAGCCATGTCTAATATCAACTCTGAAAAGCTATGCATATTAAGAAAATCAGGGGCTGCCCCTCGTAGTCCAGATGTAGTACGCACTTGCCGCTAAGCCTTACCAGGAGACTCTCATCCCTTAGGTAGTAGTGATGCTATTGTAGAAGGGGAAACACTTGTGTGCAGTCCTTGTGGCTGGACCTTCCCCAGGAGAAAAGGATGCAGGAAACATCAGAGTGCAGAACTGATGCTACTGTCCAAGTGATACAAGTTTTAAAGACAATTCTCTGCTAAATACCTTCACTGATGATGCCCTTTTGGCAAAGAATACACTACTGCAAGATAAATTCTGAGTTCAAGAGCCCTATCCAATGCACACTGCATTGCTTTTCTTAAAAAAAAATATAGGTCTGTTACAATAGCAAATGCACGTATATGGGTTTGTTGCACTTTCTTTTCAGTCCTTGTTCCTTTCACTGTTCCTTAATAACGGAGTAGTAGTAGTTACATTAATACTAATTGCTCATTCTGATTTAGTCTTCTTTGTCCTTGCTTTCCCCTAGAACAGTGGTTGGCAAACTCAGTCAACAGAGCGGCAAATGGTGGCTCGCGGGCCGCATGTGACTCTCGAGCCGCAGTTTGCCAACCACTGCCCTAGAACATTTACCTCAGAGGCTTTGATATCAGTCACCGTACCAGGGCTGATATCTACAAGTCATTTATAATGTTCCAGAGTGGTCATTAGACTTCTTGTTTTTGTTATTCCCAAGGCTTATTTTCATACCTTGAATTTTATTTGTTTCCAATGAAGCTGCTGTAAGTGAAACTTAGAAAAACTTTGCCCAGGAACAGCACTTTAATAGCCAAATGAAAACGTGTTTACCTGTCTGATTCTAAGAGCTTTGTGTGAGCTCAACTGAAGTATGGTGATGATGGTGGATTACAAAAGGTTAAGTATACCCATAATAACCATGAAAACTGCTGTTTTTACATTTAAGTAATATCATCCTCAAAAAAAACAAACAAAAAAACTTATCTTTACCTGGAAAATTGATTGCTTCCTAAGTCAGAGGCATTTGAATCCCTGTAGGTTGTAGAATATTGGCTACCCAAGGACTTGCAGGGAAGGATAATAAAGAGCTAATATGCTAATTAGACCAAGTAGCAGAACTATCTTCCAGACAACCTTCCAGACAGAGCCGATGGCTGAGGACCTTGCATGAATTTTGTGCATCAGGCCTCTAGTATTATATTATAAATAATAGTATAGGAAATTGTACCATCAAATTTCATGCCAAAAGTGTTAATTTTTAGTCTCACAAGAAAGTTATATTCAAGGTAGAATGATGTTATAGACAAAAGACAAAACTAGTCATCCAAAGGCCAACAACACCTTACCTGACAGTGCCAATAACCAGCTGCCTGGCTTTGGGCAAGTCTGGGTTTCAGTTTCCTTATCTGTCAGAGGCGGAAGATTTGGTGAGTTCTGAGCACCATTTAAATAGTCTCATTCTCTCACAGAACCAAACCAATATTATTATCCTTGTTCTTTTTCACTGTTACTTTAAAGATCTTCATTTGTGTCTCTAATGTTGTTTATGCTGCATTACTTATTCAGTAATGAGTAAGTATGATTTTCAAAAACCATAGCATTTTAAGTAAATTGTGGATCTTCTCCCTCCATTTCCCCCCAAATTAATCATTTGACCACTTTACAACTTAGATTTAATCATGATGAGAACAAGTGGTGTTATTTCATTTTCACTTAGGAGCAGGGAGACACTAACCTTAAAGCAGTTATAACGGTTATGACATAGGAGGTTAGTTACATGGAACACAATGGTGATGAGAGAGCAGATGAAGATGACTAGTCCTTAGTCTGTCACTCTCTGGATAAGTGACCTTGGACAGTTCTCTTCTCCATTCTGGGGTTTCATCTATTTTACTTGCAAAGTATAAGGATTGTTGTGCTCGATCACAAAATCCCTTCTAGCTCAGACATTTAAAGTTTTATGGAAAATTGGTAATCTCTCATGGTGGCCCCCATAGCATGATACATGTAATATTAGGTACAAAAATATGAGGTTGAATGCTTTTGCTGTCCAAAGTCTACAGCAAATGTCTCTAGCTCTGTAGTTGAGGTCAGTGAGTATGGCTTTAGGAATGGCTTTAATGTTTTTTTTACTCATAGATACTGATATTGAAGGCAAACTCACATGATGTGGAGTTTGATCAGACATCTCTTGGTCAGGAAAAAACTGTTGGCATCTTGGGTAGTCACATAAAGATTAGCTGTGAGCAACAAGAGAAACCATGCCACCTGATTGGGCTCTCCTAACTGGGATTTATGTATTTGGGTGCAGAAAAGTTTTATCTCCAACTCTCAGAATATAAATATTTTTCACTTGTTATAGCGGTCAACAAACTGTTACCAGGGATCTGTATGTCCAAAACAATAGAGATTTAACCTCACTTTGGGGTATTGTGAGAGGTGTTTCTCAATATATTCTGTTTTCATTCCATCCAAACCCATGTACATATTTCCACATGAAAATTACAGGAGAAGACATCTAGTATTTCATCTAGACATTGATTCAGGGTAAAATGTTTAAAATGGGCACATATTTTTTATGAAGTAGGAACAGAAATGTGTGACCAAAGAATGTTTCCATTTTACTTTTAGCTTCTTTAGACTGAGGAGATTATATAGGTTTTCAAAATGTTCTCCCTCTTTAAAGCATCAAAAAGCTCTTGATATAATAATAGCCAACCTAAGGGAAAACTGGCTTACAACAGAGATTTCTCCTTCTAGAAATTCTACACTCTTCCTATCCATCCTATTGCTTCTTGCAAAGGGAGAAAAGTTCTCCTGCTAGAATATGAAATGTAGATTACCTTGTGACTTTCAGCTTATTTTCAAAGATCAATAAGATTCATAGACGTATGGCTGTGTGTATATGTGCGTGTGTGCACACACACATGCGCACACACGCCAACACACGTCAGACTCATTTGGTCAGTTTTAAAAGCTTAATACCAAATCCCAAGCCATGTTCCTTGGGTTATATGTAATCATCCTCAAAATCAAACAATTTCGGGTTTCTGAGTCATCTGATTATATTCTAGCAATTTTTTTCTTGAAATTCTGAAAATAATTCAAATATGTATGCATATTTAATTCACATAGATGTCTGCAAACTTGGATGGGTATTTATTGTAAATGAAACAACATTTATACTGAAAAATCTGTACTTTATAGTGGTTTTGTTTAATATATTTTCATATTGCTAGGGCACATCTACTCTTTTCATCTTTTTGTATATCATACTTAGTAAAAAGAAATACTAATACTTGACTGACTAAAATCTCTAGGAACTAAATGTGATGCCTAATCTATAGAAATCATTGAAAATCTGTGAATGTTCTCACCCATACCAAGCATTATTGTGTCATCATTACATCAAGAATGATCTGTCTCAGATGCTTATAAGCATTCCTTTTTTTATAAAACTATGGATTCTAGAACCCCTTCCTTTTTCTATTTTTGTTTGTTTGTTTGTTTGTTTGTTTGCTGAATTTTTAATTGTGTATGTTGTTTAATCTTCTCTTTGAAGGGCAAGTGTGAGATAAGAAAACAACATAATGGAAAGACAGAATTGAACTATGGCTCTCTAGATTATTTAATGGACTGATAACCTGTTTTAAATCTAATGCTTGGGTTGTTATTTATTAGTGATCTAAGATCTGCTCACTTCTTTAGTACATGAAGAAAATGTGAGGCACAATGAATATTTGCATGTTTTGTACAGGCGCACTCTCAATGTGGCTCAGCCAACACAAATCAAGTTCACTATAGAAATCCCAATCCCAACCATGGGAGGAACTGTTGGACAATGGCAAATCTGGCATCTTTTATTCGCAAATGGAAATATTGTGCCAGTGTTGAAACTCTGGAATTGTTCTGTTAAAGGGGGGATTTCCTCTCAGTGTTTTTATTTGGTAAGAAAATGGAGCGTTTAACTCTTCTTTCAGATACTCTATTTTATACTCAGCACAGTTCAACTACTGATCTGTACCTATCTTCCCATATCCTTTTAACAATCCCTTAAGATTATTATTCCTATTTCTACTAGATTTTTAAACTAATTTATTGTACTCTTTAAATACCTACCAGATCTCATTGTATATTTCCACATATATTTTGAACACCTGATATCTTTAAGACATCAGGTGCTCAAAATACTCATTTTTATATTTACCTATTCATTTAAAAGCCCTTCAGTAGATGACAACATTCATTTTCCTAATGCCTTTCTTGGAGCTTCTACAATTATTAATCTGGTTTGGATGAAATAAATCAGTGTGTGGGGGAGGGGGGGCGGGAAATAGCAAGTAAAATAGAATTGCTTATTATGTTTTCCAAAGGACTGAGAGTTTGGTATACAAGAAAATATATGAGGTTGGCAATGATCTTTATTATTCTATAGAGATATCATTTTAAGGAAGCTAATACTTAGACTACCACAATCAAAATTAAAGCTTTAGAGAATGTAACTCTAAAACAATTAGCTCTAAGAATATTGTGGCATGAATTATTTTTTATTTAACCTGTAACAATAGCCTTCAAATGTATCTCTCTGACACCATAGAGCTGCCTGCAGTGAATTAGGGTCCAAGAAGATGCTTGTATTTCTGTTTGGTTTGCTGCATATCTATTTCTGCATATCCTGTATTAAAATTTGAAAGTAAAAAAATTTACCGAGGGGAAATGTCAAACTGGCGATTTTGTGAACTATAAATGTTCAACCTTTTAAAAGTAATTTAAATATGGAAACAAATGACTGATATTTAAGTTGATGTTATAGTAGGAAAAAAAATGTGATTCATCCTGTATTTTGATTGTTGCTTTAATAAAGGGTTTGCACAGGTATGAGGATTGTGTGTTGTGTCCCACCTAAAGGGCATGTCATTGTGGCCTGGTTTAACTTTTTGCAATGACATGAGATCTGTAGTCAGTTATTTTCCCTACTTCTGCATCTACAGCTTATCTTGGGAGGGGGCAGGAAAAATGAAATAATTTTTATTCAAAATTACCAACTATCCAAATTCAGAAACATTAACTTCATCCTGACAAACTTCATAGCAATTTACTTTTATCTGCATCAAGACATAATTTTTGACATAAAACATCAAGCTTATTGAAGACAATCCAGAAAGATCAGGAAACTCACATATCTAGAACTTTCCACCAGAGTAGGCATGAGTAATAGGTCTGTCACAAAACATCTAAACAACACCCGATCCAGGAAAAATCTAAGAACATGCTAAGCATGTGGTTCCTTTGACAATCAGTAAGCTTCAAAAGCTGAATTCCACTCAAATGAGACACGCAAGCAAAACAAGAAAGGAGACTACAGAATGGGAAAGTAAGCACATGACAAGGTTAGAAAGTATTTTACTGTGGACTAAAGATGCAAACGAAGTTGTACAATAAACCATGCATATGGTATAACTAACCATAGGTTTTCTCCAGTGATAAAAAAGGGTTTAAGAGAATTATGTTGGCATTCCTGCCAAAATGAATGATTGTGTCCTCATGAAAGAGAAAATAGGTAAGTTTTGTCCTAACCAGGTAATTTTGACTAGTGCATATTTTCAGACACAGAACAAACAGATACTATATTATTTTTTGCAAATTTTGGAATGCCATGTTTTCCATGGGCCTTAATCAAAGGAGCTAGAGCTTGATAAAGCTTAATGTTAGTGATTTTAAAGGTATATAGTCCAGATTTGGAAATTAAGTAGGATGTTATCTGATTTACATACCTTTTCTACATGTGCCTAACAAGTAGTAGCAGTTCAGTTCTGTTTGAAAATCTCTGATACCCTTGGTAAAATAGCTCAACTCGTTGGAGCATTGTCCCATACACCAAAAAGGTTGCTCTATCACAACTATCTCTCTCTCTCTCTCTCTCTCTCTCTCTCTCTCTCTCTCTCTCTCTCTTAAAATCAATAAAAACATCCTCGGGTGAGGATTTTTTTTAAAAAAATATCTGATAAATAGAGACCACACTACCTCATGCAGCAGCATATTCAATTGTTGGTAGGTTTTAAATTCTGAGTAAAAAGAACTTAAAAGTAGTATCACACTGGTCCTTGAGCTAGCTGAAAGCATGATTTAGTCCTACTATGATAAACTGTCTCTTTTGCCCTGGCTGAGTAGCTCAGTTAGTTAGAGCATTGTCCTGATATGCCAAGGTTGTGGGTTCAATTTCCAATCAGGGCACATAAAAGAATCAACCAGTGAATGCATAAATAAGTGAAACAACGAGTTAATGTTTTCTCTCTGTCTCTCCCTAAAATCAATAGCTAAACATTTTAAAAATAAAATTATCTTTTTAGTGTCAAGATAATTAAAAGAAAATTATTATTATAAATGTATTCTTAGAAAAGAGAGGATTACAAATATTGGGGGTGCTTCTGACACTACTACATTAATTACATGCCATGTGACACTCATTCTTTTGTGTGAATGGTTTCTGCCACTTGGTGTTAGAGGAAGAAGTGAGGTGCTTCCCGGCAACACCTAGGCCCCTCCCCTGGATGCCCTCAGGCTACAGCTCCTTAAATAAAGGATGGTTCAACAAGCCAGAATAAAAAAAAAAATTAAAAAGCAGCAGCAGACTTGTTGCCTTGGTGATTATGGTTTTGAAGGATCAATACAATTGACATACTGAAAGAAGAACATGTGAGTGTAAAGTAGAATATTGAAGTATTTTTGAATAGCAATTGAATGAGAGCACCAATTGCATTCACACTATTAGGGAAAATGATGACTCCAAGGGTAAAATGATAATTCTAAAATATTAAAGAACTAATACTAAATAAGCTAAAAATATGAGTGAAGACTGATAAAGCAATATGAATTGTCTCCCAAAATAATTTTTCACTACCAATGGAGTGGATTTTTTTTTAATTGACTCATGTTTTAAGGTTCATTATAGAATAGGAATCCCAGTGAATCATAAAACAGATCACCTATGTATAGAAGTCAAAATTGGGGGACTTCTTGTGGTTTAGTGTAAACACTATACAGCATCTATTTCCTGAAAATTGTCATGAGTCAGATAAAGCTGATACATATTGAAGACCCCTGATGTGATCAGTGTCTCTGATTTTATTATGATTGATTATTATGTTTGCAGGTGCTGCATACTTTTTCCATGTAGGCATTTGGTGGGTTGCACAACGTTGTCCCAAAGCCTTAAGAAAACTCCTAATTCTAACCATCAAACTTTTCACATGCAGTGGGGAGAAAATGACAAGTGTGTCTAAAGAAGATAAAATTCTGTCCCAGCCATGCAGCTTGCCCTCATTGTCAGTGGTGTTTCCTATTGGAATTCCCTGCTAGCATTCCCTCAGCAATTTGGCCAGTGGACCAAGTTGTTATGCAGGAAGTAAAATGCTTGATTACAGAATAGATTCTATGAGAAAATTGATCTACCATTTAGTAGACACTTGATCAGTTAACATAAAAGGTAAATTTTAATGTTGGTGATGTTTAAAATTATTTAAAAACTGAAACATAAAAATTATGACCTAGCATCATATTTGTAAAAATGTCTTCATCTAAAGAATTTGAAGTTGCAGAAAGTTTAAATACATTCTGTCTGTGTGTGAAGGGGCAGGATGATAGTGGATATGAGTATTATGTGATCATTAAATTTTTAATGTGTAGAATATAGCTTTCCTATCTTTTGTCCTTGCAGTAATTATTGAGATACATTAATATTTTTAAAACCCTGCCAGATCCTGGAAAATAATTTAATCTCAAATTTACAAAAATATAATTTTTTATCATGTTACCTACTCTGTAGTAACTTCTCATTCATAATGATTGAGGTGAGTAAGTTGTTATATTTTACTTTCTGTGAATCCTTTGAGATTGGAAATTGCTATGTTTCATTCAAGTTTACTATTCTCATTTTATTAGTCAAATATTTTACCAATTTTATTTTTGATATATATTTATTTCAGAAGGGAAGGGAGAGTGAGAGAGAGATTAAAAACATCAATGATGAGAGATAATCATTGACCTGCTGCCTCCTACATGTCTGCTGGGGACATGTGCCCCAAACGGAAAATTGAACTGTGACCTCCTGGTTCATAGGTCGATGGTCAGTGATCAACCACTGAGCCACAGCGGCTGGACCATTTTACTCATTTTGAATCAATGATTTGCAACATGATTACAAAAATAATAACAACATCTGGATGATCTAAAATGTTTTTATTTGAACCTAAAAATGGAAGTCTTATGCTCTGACACAAAAATAAGACAATGTTATTATACTACACCACTAATAGACTAACTGTTTATATCCACCCCAAATTCATATGTTGAAATCCGAATCCCCAATATGATTGTATTTGGAGGGAGGCCTTTGGTATGTGATAAGGTCATGAAGGCAGAGCTCTAATGAATAGGAGTAGTGTCCTTTTAAAAAAGATCCCACAGAGCTCTCTGGCCCCTCCTCCCATTTAAGGACACAGCAAGAAGATGGCATTCTTTGAACCAGGATGGGTGCCAGCTCTCACCAGACACCAAATCTTCAACACCTTGATTTTGAATTTCCTGTCCTCAAGAACAGTAAGAAATAAATCTTTGTTGTTTGAGCACTTGCTCTGTGGTATTTTTGTCATAGCAACCCAAATGGATTAAGGGTGCATAGAGGAAAACGGCACCACACATCAAACATACGGTACGACAAGTTTCCTTCAAATCCTTACACAGGGAGTTGGATTATCTTTGAAAACATTTTCCTTAGATTATTTTAAGTTCTTTTCACCACTCTTATTCAACATAGTACTGGAAGTCCTAGCCATAGCAATCAGACAAGAAGAAAACATAAAAAGCATCCAAACTGGAAAGGAAAAATGTCATTATTCACAGATGACATGATATATTATACATAGAAAACCCTAAATACTCCACCAAAAAAAACCTATTCGGTTTAATAAATGAATTTGGCAATGTAATAGGATACAAAGCACCCATAAATCGGTGGCATTTTTATATACCAATAATGAATTCTCAGAAAGAGAAACTGAAAAACAGTCACATTTACAATTGCCACAAAAAAATTAAGATACTTGGGAATAAACTAAACCAAGGAGTTAAAAGATTTATAACTCAGAAAACTAAAGGACACTGAGAAAAAAGAGGAGGATATAAACAGGTGGAAGAATATACCATGTTCATGGATTAGTAGAATTAGCATAATCAAAATGTCCATACTACCCAAAACAATCTATAGATTCCATGCAATCCCTATTAAAATACCAATGGTACATTTCACTGATCTAGAATAAATAATCCAAAAATTTATATGGAACCAAAAAAAGGAACTCCAAATAGCCATAGTCATCATGAGAAAGAAGAACAAAGTTGGAGGGATCACAATACCAGATATCAAGTTATACTACAAAGCCACTGTAATTAAAATAGCCTGGTACTGGCACAAAAACAAGCATATAAGCATATAGACCAATAGAACAGAACAGAGAACCCAGCGATTGACCCAAGTTATTATGCTCAATTAGTATTTGACAAAGGAGGCAAGAGCATACAATGGAGTAAAGACAGTCTTTTCAAAAAATGGTGTTGGGATAATTGGACAGGTACATGCAAAAAACTGAAACTAAACTACCCACTTATACCATACACAAGAATAAACTCAAAATGGATAATAGATTTAAATGTGGGTTGTAAAACCATAAAAATCCTAGAAGAAACCATAGGCAGCAAAATCTCAGACATTTCTCTTAACAATATGTTTGCCAATACATCCCCTAAGGGCAAACATGTCAAACTCAAAGGCTAATGGGCCAAATAAACAAGGTTTAAGTTTATAAGGGTTGTAGAAAAACAAAAGCTTCAATTTTCATAGAAATGTAGGTTTATTTTGATAGACATGCTGAATACAAAGGACTGAAATAAATGAGTAATCATTAACATAAAATAATAAAACATTTTAATAAAAATTAATATTTTTTCTTGAACATTAACTTACCAGAGACTGAATAATTGCACAAATTAATAAGTGTAACACAAATAAATCTCTTTTTCCTGTTCTCTGATAGTGAAATATTTCCTTCTGTGCACACCAAACAACTCAGTCCAAGACTAATGATGTGGTATTCCACTGCTAAAATATTCACTGCTAGTATTAGTGGGAAGAAATGGTATGCCTATGCATAAGGTGTGTAAGGGAAATGAATGCAACACAATTATAGTAATCAGTCATTAGCAAACATTGTAGTTCATTATTAATAATTATGTATAACAGATATTGTAAAAATTAAATTACAAAATTTTTATTAAAGCTTTTCTTACATACCATTGCCAAAACTGGTTTGGCTCAGTGGATAGAGCACCAGCCTGTGGACTGAAAGGTCCCAGGTTTGATTCCAGTCAAGGGCACATACCTTGGTTGCGGGGATCCATCAACAAAATGAAAAAGGAGCCCACTGTATGGTAGGACATATTTGGCAATGATACATCTGATAAAGGTTTAATATTCAAAATATATAAGGAATACGTACAACTTAACAAAAGGAAAACAATCTAATTAACAATGGGCAAACGATCTACATAGATACTTCTCCAAAGACTACATACAAATGGCCAAGAGACATATAAAAAAAAAGTACAACTAAATCATTAGAGAGATTCAAATTAAAATGACAATGAAGTATCACCTTATACTTGTCAGAATGAGAATGGCTACCATCAACAAATCAACAAATGACAAGTGCTGGTGAGGACATGGAAAAAAGGGGGAACCCTTGTATACTGCTGGTGGGAATGCAGATAGGTGCAGCCACTACAGAAAAGAGTACTTAAAAAATTTTAAATGGAACTTAAAATTTTATAATTTGACCCAGTGATCTTACTTCTAGGAATAGAACCTAAGAAACCCAAAACACCAATCAGAAAGGATGTATGTTCATAAAGTGTAGTGTCGGAAACCAAATATTGTTCTCACTAAATGGATGTAAATGGGAAGCCAGAAGGCTGGCCAACCTTAATTGCTCTGAAAGGTCAGAGCTGATTACTCATTGTTTAGTTGAAACTATCTGTTTGTATCATGTTAATTTCTGTTACCTCCTGCCTAAAGGCTAGGGGGTGTGTCCCAAAGCCTTAATAAAAGGGAGAAAAAGGCCAGAGCAAATGGCAGTCCTTTCCACTAGAGGAAGGCTTCCGCCTGGCCCCCCAATATCGCCAAATTAATGCTTTCTAGTCTCTCATTTCGTTTGCGTGCGGCCTCCTTCAGAACCAGAACCCTGACCCGGGAACCCTGAACCACGCGGGACGTGGAAAGAGGTTCCCACATCTGGCACCTGACCGCCTGGAGGAGAAGGTATTATTCGCCTAAGAGCGAAGGAAGGAAAATTCACCAAGGAAAATGGTGAGGGAAGATTCACCTAGGAAAAGGTGAGGGGAATTCAACGTACGCAAAGCCCACGGATTAACTACAGAGTCGCGATCTGTAAGTAGGGTGGGAACGTCTTTTGCAGCCAGGCTAATGGGGAAGAATTCGGTTATAAATATAAAGTAAACTGTATTATAGACTTTTGGTTTGCAAGCTTAAATAATGTGGTTTCTTGTTCAAATTAAAATCTTAGTTTGCATTTGGAATCAGAAATCTGTAATAAGTGAAACTCCACTGCTTAAACGGCCTCTGGTGTGGAGAAATTCAAAGGTGGCAGGAGAGGGCAAGGCTCTCTGCTCTCCTGCAATGAGATTACTTAAGGTTTCACTTAAAAATTATAAGAGAAATCGCAGGGAAATGCTAATCTTGGCCAAATTAGGTGCTAGTTATTACTTCGGAAAGCGAAAAAGAAAGAAAAAATTTAAGATCTGTCTTTATCTTTTAAGCATGAAAAGAAATTAGGCCAGATCTGTTACTGATGCTTTCCCCTGAAGTAAGCAGGATGTGGAGGAAGAGAGACACTGTGGCAATCCAGTATGAAAGTCCACTCTCCCAGTATACTAATCTAAAGTCTCCTTTCTCGCCATGAAAAAGTTTTAAAAATTTAGAGATGTGTCTGGAATTTCTGTACTCGTGAGGAGAGAAGCCTGGCTTAAAAAGAAATGCGCGCAGTTGTCCACCTTTTTGGACATATTAGACAGGGTTTTAAGCTGGAATCTCTCCGCAAAAGCTGCAGAAAAAGAAAAACCAGAACTGGTCTTTATTTTTTAAGAAAAATGGCGTAAAGGAACCAAAAGGAGATGATTTTGTGTTATTAATCAAGGTTTTCAGCTAAATGCAAATTAAATTGGGAGAAAATAAAATTTCTCTACTAATTAGGAATTCAAAATACATTGTTGATTGGTCTAATAAAAAAGGATTAATTCTGTGATTCCCAACTGACAGTTTAAAAATATAATTGATATCTTAAGATAATTATAAAAAATATTATAATCTTTAAATCATATATGAATATATATATTTCATGGTTTTTTTCCATGTTAAAATTTCAAGGCTTTAACAGAGATGATTCTTGTAAAGCTCCATGGGCCCAGAGTAATACAAGAAATTTGTTCTCTCTTTTTAAAGGACATCTTCTTAAATTTAACCGATCTAATATACTTGAAATTTCATGGAAAGCTTTATCAAATAAGAATTAATAACTATATTTTAAATGTTGTGAAGGTTTTGGCCTCTAAGAAGGAAACAAGGTAGCACTCTAGGGAGAGGCATAAACACTCAGCCTCTGAGAGATCCAGTCTCTCGGTGTCCTAGTTATTGAGAGGTAACCATTGGGCCAGACAGTGTAAATCAAAATTCCATAGAAATGGGCAGCCTCTAAATTAAGATACAGGGTATAGTAAACCCCCGGGAAACGGCCAGAGGGGTGCCCCCGAGCCCCGTTATTAATAGGGGAAACCTGTCCTGCAAGGCCCACAGTGGATTCCCTCATCCGAGCAACTCCAGAAAGCGCAGGCCTGGATCTTAACAGCACCATAACGGTCACTTTGACTCCTGATAGTGCTTAGAAAGCTATTCCTACAGGAATTTGGGGTCCTATGTCACCGGGAACTTTAGGATTAATCTTAGGGAGGAGTGGAAACACTTTAAAAGGACTAACTGTTCTGCCTGCAGTCATTGATTCAGATTATGAAGGAGAAATTAAAAGTTATACTAGAATGTAATAATATAATGCAAATTACTCCAGGACAAAAAATTGCTCGATACTACTACCTTATTTTCAGCAAGGTGAGGCTATAAATAGGAAAAGAGGAATGCAAGGATTTGGAAGCTCAGATATTTATTGGATACACAAAATTAGCAAAACCCGTCCTATGATTAATTTAAAAATAGAGAGAAAACAATTCAGGGGTCTAGTGGACACTGGAGCAGATGTTAGTGTTATCAGCAAAGAATTCTGGCCTCCAAACTGGTCCACGACACAAGCTATGGGCTCAGTTAAGGGGGTAGGAATTCCTGATGATACACAACGCAGTGCTGCAGTGTTGAGATGGCGAGATGAGGAAGGACAGACAGGATGGTTTCAACCCTATATCATCCCTAAAATTGCAGTCAATTTATGGGGCCGGGATGTTTTAGAAGGTTTACGGGCATGTATTGTTACTGGCAAAGGACAGCAGTTAATGACTCAGATGGCATATTAACCTTTTTAGGAGCGGTCACTGCTCAGTCTCCTCACCCTCATGCTGATCCAATACAATGGAAAGATGATAGACCTGTATGGGTGGATCAGTGGCCATTAACCAAGGAGAAATTAGGTCATATTCATGAATTAATACAAGAACAAATAGAAGCTGGCCACATAGAGCCTTCCAATAGTCCTTGGAATACGCCTATATTTACAATCCCTAAAAAGGCCACAGGAAAATGGCGATTATTACATGATCTTAGAGCAATTAATGCTACTATGCATACCATGGGAGCTTTACAACCTGGACTCCCAGCACCTTCACAAATCCCTTTAAATTGGTTTCTTATAGTGGTAGATCTTAAAGACTGTTTTTTCACCATTCCCTTGGCACCTCAAGATAAACAGAGATTTGCATTTTCGGTGCCATCTATTAATAATATAGAACCCATGAAAAGATATCAATGGAAGGTTCTACCTCAAGGAATGGCCAACAGCCCTACTTTGTGTCAAAAATATGTGGCTCAAGCTGTTCAGCCTTTAAGAGACAAATACTCCCAATGTTATATTATCCATTACATGGATGACTTGCTCTTAGCAAGCCCAAGGGAAGAACAGACCTTGGCCATGTTTTCCCAATTAGAAGAGGAACTCCCTAAATGGGGCTTAAGAATTGCTCCAGAAAAGGTACAGAAAGAAACGCCTTTCCAATATTTGGGAACCATAATTGAAAATCAACGCATTAGGCCTCAGAAGGTAGAGATAAGAAAAGACTGTCTTAAAACTTTAAATGACTTCCAGAAATTATTAGGGGACATTAACTGGTTAAGACCTTATCTAAAAATCTCTACGGGAGAAATGACAAATTTATTTAGTATGCTTAGAGGTGACCCTAATCTTTCCTCTCCCCGAACATTAACAGATGAAGCTAGGAATGAATTGCTAAGAGTTGAGCAGGCAATTTCCTTAGCCCAAGTAGCTCGGGTACAGCCCGAATTACCTTTATTGGGACAAATTAACCCCACTGCAAATAGTCCCACTGGAGTCATCTTTCAAAATAAAAATTCTCCTGCTATTATTGAATGGGTCCACCTAGGGCATCAATCCTCTAGAACTGCAGTTACATATGTAGAACTAATGGTCCAATTAATATTTCAAATTAGAAAACGTTGTAAACAGCTTAGAGGGGAAGAGCCTCAGTGTATCTACCTCCCCCTCACTGGGAAACAATTAGAAATATTATTTCAGACTGATAAAAATTGGCAAATTGGGTTAAGTGGATATTCAGGGGAACTTAGCTGTCACCTATTAAAACATAAATTACTACAATTTTTATATAATACCCCCATTATTATACCAAAAAATACTAGGCAGGAACCTATTCCTGGAGCTTTAACTGTTTTCACTGATGGATCATCTAATGGGAAAGCTGCCTATCATACAGTAAATTCAGACCGAGTTATACTAACCAGTCATACTTCTGTACAAAGAATTGAACTAGAAGCAATTAAGGCTGCATTGCAGGATTTCCAAGAACCTCTTAATATCATCTCTGATTCCTTTTACTCTGCAAATTTAGTGAGTAGAATTGAAACTTCCCGGTTGAAATGGCTTAGTGACCAAAGTTTATTTTTATTGTTTAAACAAGTTCAGCAAATTATACAACAAAGACAATATCCTTTTTATATCACTCACATCAAGGCTCATAGTGTTTTACCTGGTCCTTTAACAAAAGGAAATGCACATGCTGATCAATTGGTAGCTTTATTAAAAGAAGCCTTAGAATCTCATCAGCTTTTACATCAGCCTGCCAAAATGCTGTCTAGACAATTCTCAATCACTGGACAGCAGGCAAAACAGATTATCAAGGAATGTCCCACTTGTGTGTTACATCTGCCTCAAGGGCCTAATACAGGAGTCAACCCTAGAGGTTTGCTGAGAGACCATATCTGGCAAATGGATGTAAGGCATTATACTTCCTTTGGACGCCTTGGGGCATTACATGTCTCTGTAGACACCTTTTCAAAAGTAATATGGGCTACTGCATCTACAGGAGAAACGGCAAAACAGGTTATTAATCATTGTCTAGCTGCTTTTGCCGTCATGGGAGTTCCAAAAATTATTAAAACTGATAATGGGCCTGCTTACATAAGCTGTAAATTCCAGGAATTTTGTAAAAGGTGGGAAATACAGCACATTACAGGAATACCATATAATTCTCAAGGACAGGCCATTATTGAATGACAGCATCAGCGACTAAAATCCCAACTTGAAAAACAAAAAGAGGGGATGATGGAGAAATCACCTGTGGGTAGGCTGCACCAAGCCTTACTTACTTTAAACTTTTTCACTTGTGATGCTAATGGACAGACACCTATGGAGTTACATTGGTGTCAGGATAAAACAAAAGGAAATGGTTTAGTTAAATGGAAAGATCCCGAATCTGGTTTATGGAAGGGACCCGATCCATTATTAACCTTTGGGAGAGGGTATGCTTGTATATTTCCAGAAAATTTTTCCAAACCCGTGTGGATTCCTGCTAGAAATATTAAACTGCAACAGGGATCCAAGAGAGAAACTAGTCAGACTAATGAACACTTTGCACCTGGAGCCACACCATGCAGCTGCAGACAATCAGCTACCTCAGCCACAGAGAGCAACCACTCCAAGCACTCTGCTGAAGAAGAGGATCAGGAGGAGGACAAGCAGAACAACAAACAACCTGAAGACCACTGGGAGCATGGTAAACAGGACGGTACAGACGCCTAAGAACGTATTTCTTGCAATACCAACAGTTACCAGCTGTACAGTAATATTACCTGGGGCACATGGGGAAGTATTTTTGACTTATATTCCTGACCCTTCATGGGTAAGAACCGTTAGGTGTACTGACTCCCCTGTTTCTTGTAGTCTCTAAGAAGGGCAACATTTGTGGCTTGTGAATCAGACATAATCATTTACTAAATTTGATTTGCTTTTTAAATTGAGATACCTACTTTAATTAATAAATTAGCTTTTTAAATAAAAATCAAAGTTTTCAGCTAAATAAAGAGCCAATATTTTTGTAAGCAATTTGATTAAATATTCTAATAAAGTAACTAAGACCTTCTCTATACAAAAAAGAAATTGATAGCTAGTTTAAAATTGAATTGCCATGGCCTAGAACAAAAGAATTTCCTTACATAATATTATTCTACAATGTCATTATAATTTTTTTTGACAAATATCCCAAACAAACTTACAATCTAATTCTCTGAATATTTGGTAGCAATTTAATAAATAAATAAATAACATAAAAGAAATTAAGACAGTGAGAAGGCACTTGAGCATTCTATATTGGCTTTTCTTGCTCTTTTTGCCAAGAAGGACCCTCCCACAGCTGTCGTCTGAGCTTTCTGTTCATGCTGAGGTTGAAGCCTAGTGTTGGCTGGTACCATGAATCTGTCTCTCATCCAGTGGTGTGAGCTGGGCCCTTCCTGGAGAAGAAACCTGGGTTCCCCAAGATATGTGATCAGTGCTGGGACCCTGCCAGCAGGTGAGGGGGATCCCAAGGCAGGTACTGGGCGTGGAGGCCACAAGGGCATCGTCTACCAAGGAGACGGAACTGAACCTCACATCAACCTGCTTGGCCCCGGAGGATGGCTGGTTAGCCAGAGACGGGCAACTGGAACTTATACGTTACACCGACCACCGCCTAAGCCAGGAACTGGGCCTTATGCCGCCCTGCTTTCCAATGACGGGTAAGGTGGGTTGGTACCGTATGGTAGTTCCTGACCTAAGACAGGCACAGTCGCAGAGGGGCCATCAGGAAAAAACTTGGGGATCAACAGAGGTTGATCCTCACCCCCCAACATTGCAGAGGGAGGTCTCCTGCCCCATGGCTGCTTCACTTCCCATGCCCAGCTCCCATCGGGATCCAGGTGACAAGACAGAGACTTGGCCCAGCTCCGTTCGGGACACAAATGACAGACAAAGATTTGGTGCAGCTCAGATCGGGACCCAGCAACAGACAGACTTGGCTGACAGCTGCCCTATATTCTAAATCCAACTTAACACCAGGAATACTCAGGGCCTACTCAAGAATGCAAATAAATTCTTTCCACTAATATTTACAGGATAAAACTAAGATTGTTGTTAGAATATTAAATTTAATAATAAAATAGTTACATTTTCAAATTAATTTAATTGGTTAATTGAAATAGGTGAATATTCAAGAAAATTTAATTGCACGGGAAAAAAGTTACTCCTAAAGTATTAACTTAAATTTCTATTGGTAGTTCATTGCATGGTAAAATTACTTAACATGCAATAAACATAAAGCAGTCATAATTGCATTATAAAAAATTTTCCAAAAGCATCATAATTACATAAAAAAGGGGGGATAGTACAGTAATATTATGTAAGGAAAAAGTATCCTGTAAGCAAATTACATCTAAAAAATTTTTTACTTAACAGCAAGACACCCATGAAAAACATACATAGTATTAAAATAAGTCAAAGGAAAATCATTTGGGCAAAAATAAAAAGGATCTAAAGTCAAATTTATAGAAAAAATTCCTTTACTAACTTTTGGTCGAGAATGTTTATATATTTTCAGAAAAACAGCTCCAAGACCATGTGAATTCCTACAACAGAGAATGCTCCAGCTATGAAGACGAGAGGAGAAGCAGTCCAGAGATGGAAGATGCTGACGACACCTTGCCATCCTAACAGTCAGCAGCTGTGCATCAATGCAGGTTGCCCAGGACCAAACCAGAGAGGGTCGGACCTGCATTGCCACCATTTGTCCACCCTCCAGAACTGAAATATCATTGCTAATACGTACATTCAAAAAACTGTTGGACATTGAAACTGGGACTCAAAGGACTGTTGGTCCAGAAAGAAAGATACTATAGACTTATTCATTTACCTCTTAGCATAGCCATTGTTGCTTGTCTTATTTTTTTGTTCTGAAGATTTATTTCTAGTCTGTAGGTTTAAGATTTTTTAGAGGGAAAGAAAACGGGGGAGATGTCGGAAACCAAATATTGTTCTCACTAAATGGATGTAAATGGGAAGCCAGAAGGCTGGCCAACCTTAATTGCTCTGAAAGGTCAGAGCTGATTACTCATTGTTTAGTTGAAACTATCTGTTTGTATCATGTTAATTTCTGTTACCTCCTGCCTAAAGGCTAGGGGGTGTGTCCCAAAGCCTTAATAAAAGGGAGAAAAAGGCCAGAGCAAATGGCAGTCCTTTCCACTAGAGGAAGGCTCCCACCTGGCCCCCCAATATCGCCAAATTAATGCTTTCTAGTCTCTCATTTCGTTTGCGTGCGGCCTCCTTCAGAACCCAAACCCTGACCCGGGAACCCTGAACCACGCGGGACGTGGAAAGAGGTTCCCACAGTGTAGTTTACAATAGCTAAGATCTGAAAAAGCCCAAGTGCCCATCAGTAAATGAGTGGATAAAAAAGCTGTGGTACATTTACACCATGGAATATTATGCAGCTGCAAAAAAGAAGGATCTCTTATCCTTTGAGACAGCATGGAGGGACCTGGAGAGTATTATGTTAAGAGAAATAAGCCAATCAGAGAAAGATAAATATCACGTGATCTCATGCATATGTAGAATCTAATAAACAAATAAACTATTGAACAAAATAGATCCAGAGATATAGAAGCATGAAACAGACTGATGAATCTCAGAGGGAAGGCAGGAGTGGGTGGGTGGGTGGGAAGAGATTAACCAAAGAACTTATACGCACATATGCATAACCCATGGACACAGACAACAGTGTGGTGAAGACCTTGAGGGTAGTGGATGCTGGGTAGAGGAGGTCAATGGGGAAAAAAAGAAGACATATGTAATACTTTTAAAATAAAGATAAATTTTAAAATAATAAACAGATAAATCAATACAAATATATAATTATAAACCTTCATTTTATATTCACTAGCCTAGAAAAATTATAATATGATTGTCCTGTTTATATGAACTCTCAAGAGCATGGCTGCACTCGGTCAGAATAGCTAACTGCTTGAGTGTTTCTGGATTCCCTGATAGGGAGCATACAAGAGGCAGCCATTAGTTTCTCCCATCATCCATGTTTCTATCTCTCCCTTCCTCTCTCTAAAAATTAATTTTAAAAAATATATTGAAAGAGGATGGCTCTGCTTTATGACACCAGATTTAGATTCAGTCATTTATGTAAGCATAAAATTATCTCACTCCAATTAGTATTGCAAATGTATATGGTAGACTAAACCTTAATTACTTGTTTATGAATATGTTTGTTAATATGCATATATGAATTTTATCTTTCTAAATATTCTGAGCCTAGAACATAAAACACATTTCTAATTAGACTTTTTGTCCTATATAATAAAAGGTTAATATGCAAATCGACCGAATGGTGGAACAACCAGTTGCTATGACACGCACTGACACCCAGGAGGAAGACACTCAGCACAAGAGCTGCCCCCCCTGGTGGTCAGTGCACTCCCACAGGGGTAGCGCTGCTCATCCAGAAGCTAGGCTTATGGCTGGCTAGCACAGTGGCGGTGGCGGGAGCCTCTCCTGCCTCTGCAGCAGCGCTAAGGATCTTCAACTGCTGACTTAGGCCTGTTCCCCATGACTCCTGATTGAGAGAGGGCCTAAGCCAGACTGAGGGACCTCCTCCTCCTCTCCCGAGTATACAAATTTTGTGCACTGGGCCTCTAGTTTTGAGCTAATTGTAGATTCACATGCAGTTATAAAAAATAGTACAGAGAGAACCCCTCTACCCTTTACCCAACTTCCCTCAATGGAAATATCTTGAGAAACTATAGACCACCATCACATATGGTAACAGAATTGATACAATTTCCCAATCTTAATCAGATTTCCCCAGTTTTGCATGTTTTCATTTGTGTGTGTCTATTCCAGTCCATATACTGTTATCACATGTAGGCTTGTGTCTCTACCACCATAGTCAAGATACAGAACAGTTCCATGAACACAGGGGCCCCCATGATGCTCCTTCATAAGCACATCTATCTATCTCCTGCTCCAGAACACTTTTAACTCTTCCTTTTAATCTTTATTGTTGAAAGTATTATGTAAGTTCCCCTTTTCCCTCATTGATCTCTTCCATTCCTTCCCTTCCCTCCGGCCCAAGGCCTTCTCCACCCATTGTCTGTGTCCATGGATTATGCATATATGCATACAAGTTCATTGGTCTATCTCTTCCCACTTTCCCTCTGAGATTTGTCAGTCTATTCCATGCTTCTATGTCTCTGGAACTATTTTGTTCATTAATTTATTTTGTTCCTTAGATTTTGCATATGAGGAAGATCATGTAATACTCCGTACATCACCATTTATCCCACAATTAGAGGTCCAGTACAGAAAATTCGTGCACTCGAGGGGTGGCGGCGGGGGGGAGTCCCTCAGCCCGGCCTGCATCCTCTCACAATCCGGGACTCTTCTGGTAGGGTCCCTAGGCCTGGCCCGAGATCTGGGCCTATTGAGGCTTTCTTTCCCCAGGCTGCAAGCAGCTGGCCCCATCCCACCACTGCCACTGCTTGCCATCTGTGCAGCACTGCTCCCCCTCCCCTGCTACTCATGGCCTCCCTCTGCAGGTGACAGGCTGGGGTGCAATGGCTTGGCTGGCCTGGGCCTCCCTCTTTCTTTTCTGGGGGATGGGGCCAGCCCTGCAAGGGGCTGTCTGCCTACCTAATCACCCCTAACTCCTCTGCCTGCCTGATTGCCCCTAACCACTGGTCTCCCTGCCTGATCGCCCCTAATCACTCTGCCTGCCTGCCTGATTGCCCCTTACTGCTTGCTGGGGGTCAGGGTCAGCCCCCCAAGGGGCCATCTGCCTACCTGATCTCCCCTAACCACTTGCCTAGCTAATCACCCTTAATTGCTGGTCTGCCTACCTGATCACCCTTAACCACTTTCCTGCCTACCTGATCACCTTTAACTGCTGGTCTGCCTACCTGATCACCCCTAACCACTCTGCATGCCTGCCTGATTGCCCCTATCAGCTTGCTTGGGGGTGGGGCCAGCCCGACAAGGAGCCATCTGCTATCTGATCACCCCTAACTGCTGGTCTACCTACCTGATAACCCCTAACCGCTCTGCTTGCCTGCCTAATTGCCATTTACCACTTGCTTGGGAGCGGGGCCAGCACTAACTTCCAGTTAGTCAGCTCTGGTCGTTACTGGTCATTATGACCCAGGGTTTTTATATATTAGGATATTCTCTTCTACCTTCCTCCACCCTTTTCTCCTGACAGCAATCACCACACTGTTGTCTGTGTCCATATTATATTTGTCTTACAAAATTGTTATAGCTGTTTATCTAGAATGTAACATTTTCTATCAATTTTTTAATCAGAGTAAACCCCTAAATGGGTGTGTTGTGTTTTTTTGTTTGTTTGTTTCCCCTCAATAACACACATCCCTCTTCCTCCCTCTTATAGGCAGTTTAACCTAATAAATGATCCCATGTTCTAAAGAACAAAAAAGTTAAGAAATGTTCCCAATACCATAATATAATCTTTAGTTCCTAAACTGTCAACTCTATATAGAGAGGAATCATATCTGTATCACCACAGTGCTTCCCACAGAACCTGGAAGATTATTGGCTTTCATAAATTTTAATTGAATGGAAACAAATATGTCCTCTAGAGTCTAACTAATTAGGATTTATTGGAATTGGATTAATATCTTTATTCATAGGGACTAGTGAAAAGTGAAAGTACATTTTGAAGAGTCTCTTTGAACCTAAAACCATACTTGCATAGTGTCTGCCACTCCCAGGATGATTTTTCTGACTGTATTTTTTTTCAAGAATATATCTATAATAATAAAAGCATAATATGCTAATTTGATTGGACAGCCAAATAACTTCTAGATGTAATTCTAGATGTCCTTCCAGATGAAGCTATAGTGGCAGGGGCCAAGTCAGAGGCAATTAGGGGCAATTAGGCATGCAGGCAAGCAGTTAGGGATGATCAGGCAGGCAGGAGAACAGTTAGGGGCAATCAGGCAGGCAGACAGAGTGGTTAGGGGCGATGAGGCAGGCAGGCAGAGGAGTTGGGGTGATCAGGCAGGCAGGCGAGTAGTTAGGGGTGATGCAGCAGGCAGGCAGAGTGGTTAGGGGTGATCAGGCAGGCAGATGCAAGATCGGGCCTACACTGGCAATCAGACATCCCCCGAAGGGTCCCAGATTACCAGAAGGTAGTTGAGCTGAGGAATTCTCCCCTCCCCCACCCCCACCTCCTGTGCACTGGGCCTCTAGTATATATATAAAAGCCTAAGCAACCAAATGACTGCACACTGACCACCAGGGGCAGATGCTCAAAGCAGGAGCTGCCCCCTCCTGGTCAGTGTGCTCCCACAGAAGGAGCAATGCTCAGCTGACTGAAGGGCACCAGATGCAGGGCTCACAGCTGGCAAGTGCAGCTATAGTGGCATGAGCCTCTCCCACCTCCAAGGCAGCACTACCAAGTAGTGTGGTGGCAGGCAAAGGGGGGCCAGGATGAGCAGGAGTGGTATGGCACCTGGCCCAGGCTCAGGCTCAGGCTTCTCCCTGGCCACCTGCCACTTCACACACTACTACATCCCTCAAGGGGTACTGGATTGCAAGAGAGTGCAGGCCAGGCTGAGGGACCCCATCAGTGCACAAATCCATGCACTGGGCCTCTAGTAAAATATAAATTTCTTCCCTTTTTTTTTTTTTTTGCACTTTACCCAAATGTTTGACAGAGCTGTTTAAAAGTCTTTTTCCACTCTAGTTGTGTCATGGTGAGACAATTTTCTACAATTAGAAATTTGCAATCAGTTTAAGAGAAAGGAACTGTGACGATTAAATTATTTCTATGTCATTATGTGTCATGTTCTCTGCAAACACTTAACAGTTGCTGAAAGATGGAGCATCCTTTCTGCAGCACATATATTAGCAGTGAAAGCCAATGCACCCTCGTTATAGGTTAATACATTAACTGTCCAGATTTCCCTGGCTTTGTGCTATTTTTCTTTTACTTCAAGAAAAACAAAACAAAGTTCTAGTGAAAAAATAGGAATGGAAAATCTAGATCCTGGAGCCTGTGCTATCTTCTCCTTCAATCTTTACCAAAGCAGACTGGCTTCCATGGAAAATTAATCTACAAACAGCTGATGGGTTTAAAATTTCCTTCCCTAAATGATAAGGTGTTTATCTTCCCTGATTTGCTTTCCTAGCACATACAAAGGGCAGCACTGCACATGGATCTCGTAGTAGGAACAAGAAAAATGCACCTCATTAAGTGAGGGAATTATTTCAAGTTTGAGAAGGGATTGGCTATAATTAGCAAGATATACCAACTTAAATATGTATTGACTCCAACATCTTGATCCTGTGAATTCTGGTGTTGCCCACATGCATTTTCTTCACACAGCCAGTCCCTATGTTTGTGAATGGCTACCTACCTTTCACATCCTTCATGGGGAGATGGACGTCTGCAGCTAGTTGGGACCTTATTTTCTCAAGGAGTCACCATTTCCTTTCCACCTCTTCAGAGGAATCCAATTTCACCTTGTTTTTTATGCTCCTCCATCTTAGTCTTGTTGTGGGGCAAGCTGGACGAGTTATCTGGCTTTGGCCTCAGCCCCCAGTGGGTCATGAACAACTTTGAAGTTAGCCAGATGCTTCACAAGTAGGCTCAAATTTATACAGGCAACTACTGAACACACGCCAGAAGATACTGGCTTTTACTGGTTCTAGTATTTCTGCTATAATTATATCTTGTCCTTTCCAGCCACTAAGATTAACATTGCTTCTAATGCTGTGGGTTAGCTTTTCCCTCATACTTTATGAGGACCTTTGAAAGATAAGCCTGTATACTTCCTTAAGTCTACTCTTTCCAACTTATCAGGCCTAATTTATCTCCACTTCCTTGACTCATCCTCACAGTTCTGATCCCTGGACCTCACAGACTCATTATCATCCTCCCCTTCTTCAGCCTACCCTTACTGAGCTGCACGCTGATATTGTCATCACTATCAGAACTTTATCATCATTGTTATCCTTTGTTCTCCAGGACACAGAGTAAACTGGTCTTAGAGGCCTCAAGCTATTGGCCCTATAATAAACTGCTTATGACTCAGGTGTTCTACTTCCCCCACCATACCTGCATATGTGTTCATGTGTACACGTGCACACACTCACACATACACACAACCCAGCTCTCCAAGGGCAACCAGAGCCACCCAAGGAACAGGAAAAATGCTAACAGGGTTGTAAGCCATTCTTATGTGTCTCAGAAACAGTAACCAGAAAGTCAAGATGAGTCTTACAATGACAGAACCATAACATCATATAATACACATATGATCTTACAACACCGGGATTGATATCTGCAAACATGAAAATCTACCTATCCCCTTATGTCCTCCATGACACTCTGTGTGAACAGAAATGCATTCAACCAAATCAGCTGCTTCTTCTTCTTGGTTCATTATCCTCCTATTCTATAGTTTAAATTACTTACTAGAGACCATGCTAAGGGTGGAATTCATAGCCAAATGTCAAACTTTTTTTTTATATATATTATTGATTTTTTACAGAGAGGAAGGGAGAGGGATAGAGAGTTAGAAACATTGATGAGAGAGACATCGATCAGCCACCTCCTGCACGCCCCCTACTGGGGATGTGCCTGCAACCAAGGTACATGCCCTTGATCGGAATCAAACCTGGGACCTTTCAGTCCACAGGCCACCACTCTATCCTCTGAGCTAAACCGGTTTTGGCAAAACTTTCTTTTTTTGTTTGTTTGTTTGCTTGTTTTTAGAGGTCTTTTTTTAAATACACATATGTATTTTTTATTTTTTATAGAGAGAGAAGGAGAGAAAGAGAGAGAGAAACATCAATGCTACTTCCTGCATCCTCCATACTAGGGAATTGAAAGCAAATCCCAGGCATGTGCCCTAACCAGGAATTGAACCAGCAACCTTTAGGTGCATGGGAAGGTGCTCAACCAACTGAGTCACACTGTGGCCAGGGCATCAAACATTTCTATTAGAGTCTCTTTGTAGCCACTTTGTTACTCTCCTCTCAATGGCCTAATGCAATAACTACTGCTACAGGAATCTGTAGGTCTTGGATCACAGAACTGTCCACTAATTTGGCATTAGGCATGTGTGTCTCAGCTGCTGCCTTCTTATGTAACATCAGCCTTACCCAATCTCACTGCAAATCCTTTTTTCTAGTATTTGCAGCATCATGAGAGGCTGGACTAGGTAGCATTTAACTACATGGTAGAGCTTAAAATTTCCTTTTCAACCCTTTTATAAATCACTTCTCTCTATTGGCTGTGTTTTCTGAGCTCCACTTGACCTCTTTATCACCACAAGATAAAAACAAAAACAAAAAAACCTGTTAGATCCAGACATGGATCGAAAATGGGAGCAGTTGTTCTTTCTCTTATGAGACTAATTTGCAATAAAATCTTAATTGTTATTGCTAAACACTCAGGAATTTAATTTTACCAATTATCAAATGCTAACTTGTAATCTGTTTTTATACTAACTGAGTTACAACAGTGATATAATTATATAATCTTCTTACCCAATAAATAATAAGTCCATGGAAATGAATAGAGTGTCTTTACTATATAGTTTTCCTAATTTAATAACCTCTAGATCTACTTCTATTTTACATTATGTAGCACATTTAAGCTAAATAGAGGGGGGCATGAAGAGCAAGAAAATGTGAAGAGTAATCCTTGATATTTTTCAGAATTCCCCCCGAAAAGGGCATGTGTTATATTGTTTTTCTGCAAACTAGCTGATTAGAGATTCCTGAGGTTCAACATGGTCTCCCTTGTGTTAGTTGATAACTAGAATTAGGTCACTTTACATCTCATCATGATACCTTCAAGTGAACCACACACTGCACTAACCTTGGTAAGTAGAGAAGCTGCCCAGGGAAGAAATAGGTATTTGTGTCCCTCTTCTTCATATTGAGGCATATGATCTCTTGACTCTTTGAAAAGCAGTGTTTTTCTGTAAAGCAAAACAGTCATTATACATATACATATATATATATATATATATATATATATATATATATATATATATATCTTTATTGTTGAAAGTATTACATGTCCCCTTTTATTACTATTAACCTCCTCCAGCCAACCCCCATCCCCCCCACCCCAGCTCTTCAACACCTTATAAACAATCATTCTTTTTAAGATTCAAATAATAATTTTCAAATGAAAAGCCAAAAAGTACTTATAAATTTGGAGAATAATCCTGAAGTATATATCTATACTAATAAAAGGGTAAAATGTTAATTAGACCGTTGTCTTTCAGACATTCTTCTGGACAAATCCTCAAAGGCAGAGGTGGTTAGGGGTAATCAGGCCAGCAGGGGAGAGCAGTTAGGGTGATCAGGCTGGCAGTGGAGAACAGTTAGGGTGATTAGGCAGGCATGCAGAGTGGTTAGGGGTGTTCAAACAAGCATGCAGAGTGATTAGGGGTGATCAGGCAGGCAGGTAAGCAGTTAGGAGCCAGGAGTCCCTGATTGCAAGAGGGATGTTCCACAGGGATCAGACTTAAACTGGCAGTTGGACATCTGCCAAGGGTTCCTTAGAGAGGGTGCAGGCCAGGCTGAGGGACACCCTGCTCTAAGCACAAATTTTGTGCACTGGGCTTCTAGTGTTACAATAAGTCCTCACTGAAGATCATCATCAGAAAACTGTGGTACATCTACACAATGGAATTCTATGCTGCCATTAAAAAGAAGGAATTCTTACCATTTGCAGCAACCTGGTTGGAATTGGAGAGCCTTATGCTTAGTGAAATAAGCCAGTCAATGAAGGAGAAGCATCACATGATCGCACTCATTGGGGGATAATAAAGAACATTATAAACTGATGAACAAAAGGATAGATATAGAGACAGTAAAGCTTCAAACAGACTGTGAAATTACAGCAGAAAGATTAAAGTTAGGTGAGGTAGATAAGAGATCAATCAAAGGACTTGTATGCATGCATATAAGCATAACCAATGAACATAGACACTGGGGGGTTGGGGTATGCCTGGGAGGGAGGGGGGACAATGGGAAGATATGTATAAAAAATTAATAAAAATTAAAAAAAAGATCATCAATAGACTCTGTGACTTTAAGCAAAATGATAAATAACAAAACCAGTTTTAAAATATGCTAATTCATATGAATTAAGTTCCTAGGACATCCCTCAATGTTATAATAAAACAACACTGAATGAAACAACATTATTTGAGGACCTGCTATATTCAAAATCTTTCAGATTAAGAACATCTCTGAAATACAAAACTAATGTAGCTGTAGTTAATGTGGTTCAGAATTCATCACACTTAAGAAATTCCCCATATGATCAATTATGATTCCATTTTTGTTCAAACATTTATTATATTTTAATTAATTAGATGATGATAAGGTTTAGACACACAAAAAGGATTTAGTAGAAAGCCTGTCACTTTTTAGTAATTGAACTTCATTTATTGGGTGTTTCTAACAGTCAAGGAAATATTATGCTCCAAGAACACAAAATGAACAAGACCTGGCATGCCCTTAAGAATTTTACCTCTTTAGAAAGTGTAAAATATATGTAGTAAATAACTATAATAGATGGTTAAAATGTAATAAATGCCTTGACTGATAGATGAAGTTCTAGTAAAACTCAGGGGAGAAATAGTATACTTTTTTATTTGGAAAAATAAGAAAAACTTTGTGAAGAAAAGGATAATCCTATATTAGAATATGCAAATTGACCCTCATGCCCTCACAAGATGGCTGCCTATGACCAGGCCGGCAGGGGTGTTAGTGAGGGATGACCAAACAACTGGACAGCAGGCTGCGTGGGGTGACCAAGTCAGCATGGGGGTGCAGTTGGGGGTGATCAGGCTGGCAGGAGGGGGCAGTTAAGGGTGACCAGGCCAGCAGGAGGGGACAGTTAGGGATGACCAGACTGGCAGAAGGGGGCAGTTGGGGACAACCAGGATGGCGGGAGTGGGAGGGGGGCAGTAAGAGGAGACCAGGCTTGTGTTGGGGGCAGTTAGGGGTAACCAGGCCAGTGTGGGGTGCAGTTGGGGGCAACCAGGCTGGTAGAGGGGGCAGTTGGTGTGATTAGGCTGGCAGGGGGTCAGTGAGAGGCAACTAGGCCAGTGGGGAGTGACAATTGGGGACAACCAGGCTGGCAGGGAGGGCAGTAAAAGGTGACCAGGCCAGCATGGAGAGGGGCAGTTAGGAGTGACCAGGCCAGCAGGGCAGGGGCAGTTAGGGGCGATCAGACCTGCACACAGAGGAAGTGAGGGGCGATCAGATCAGTGAGGGAAGGGGAGCAGTTTGGAGGCAGGCAGACAGGTGATTAGGAGCCAGCCAGCCAGGATTGTGAGAGGGATGTCCAAGTCCCTGGGATCCAGTCTAAATCGGCAGTTAGACATCTTCCGAGGGGTCCCAGATTAGAGAGGGTATAGGCTGGGCTAATGGGACCCCACTCTCCTGCACAAATTTCATGCATCGTGCATCTAAATTCAGATAATCTGTGAAAAGTTGTATTTAAACAGATGAAGATGAAACTCTATGTGAGATGAGAGCTCAAGGCAATAAGGAGTAATAAAGGACTTCTCCTAGACTAACACGTAGAATGTGAGGCAGCAGCAATGAACAGGTGAAGAGGTTGGTTGGAGGCAGCTCTGGGGATCTTGAATGCCATTGTGTATAGCTTGGCTTTATCCTAGGGCAGTGGTCGGCAAACTCTTTAGTCAACAGAGTGGCAAACCACATTGCCGACCACTGTCCTACGGCAATGTGGACTCACTAAGGCGAGAGTGAGCAGGGCAGCTCTGTGCTTTAGAAAGATGAATGGAGAGGAAGTGGCTCTGAGCAGAGCAGTCAGAATGCTTTGCTGATGGTATGAACTAGGTTAGAGGCAGTGAAGGTAGAGCATATGAAAGGAATGTTAGAGATATTTCCAAGATGGTATCACCAGGGGCTTGGCAACAGACATTTTCTGGAGCAGGAGAGTAGGAGGAACCAAAAATAAAATGGAGATTTGAAGCCTGGATGACTAAGAGAATTATAGTGTCATCGGCAGAAATAGGAAGAACATAAAACAGAACATTCAGAATAATTCTCATTATTAATGTTGTAATTTTTTGAAGTTTTGTCAGCTCCTACAATTGACAACTCTGTGTATATAGTCATGTACTTTAACAGAAATGTTTTCTTTCAGTGTATTTGGAATTATTCAATGTTTTCTTGCCGTTGGAATCCCTGACTTTAAGAGCTGCTATGATATGAGAATATGCAAAGGCATTTTGTATATTGAAAATAAAACACTATATAATCAATCATTTATCTTCTGTTGGAAATGGAGACTCAACATATTTGATATCTTGGCTTATTAATTACTAAAAAGTCTTACTTACTTATTTAAAAGTATCCAAACCAATGACAAAGGGGAAAATATAAAGACATACAAATAACTAGAAATGAAATGGCTACTTAGGATGCTTCTGGCTGCTAGTAAGAAAAAAACAAAATGACAATTCAAAATCAGCTAAAAACATTAGGATTTCTTTTATTGACATAATAAGAACTCTAGAGGGGGGTTTTTCCAAATTGATAAAATAATTAGCATAATTAAGTAGCAGGGTTTTCTTCAGCCTTCAATAATGACATTTTCTCCTGTGTCCTTCAAGTAGGTTCCCTCACGGTCTCCAGACAGTAAAAGCAACTATACACATCATCTCTTCAGTTGGAAACAGAAAATAAAAAAGAACTACCTAGGCATTTTTGTTCAGTGGTTAGTGTGTCAGCCCCCCAACTAAAAGGTCTTGGGTTTGATTTTGGTCAAGGGAAAATACCTCGGTTGCAGGCTTCATCCCTAGTCTCAGTCAGGTGTGTGCAGGGGGCAACCAATGGATGTATCTCTCTCACAACAATGTTTCTCTCTGTCTCTCCTCCTTCCTGCCACCCTCTCTAAAAATTAATGGAGAAAATATCCTCGGGCAAAGATTAAAAAAATAAAGGGCTACTTCTTGTTTTCATTTCTTTGTTTTGTTTGAATTTAAGGATCGGGAAATCTTTCTCAGAAGTACACCCAGCAGACTTCCTCTCAGTATGGAGTGAAAAGCCCATACCTAGTCAGTCACCAGATTATAGCAATCACAATAAATACCTTGTTGACAGCACCAATCTCCTCTGAAATCCACAACTATTAAGAGGGTTGAGCAAATAACAAGAAGGAAGACAGCCATCCAGGATTGTGAGAGGGATGTCCGACTCCCTGGGACCGGGCCTAAATCGGCAGTTAGACATCCTCCAAGGGGTCCGAGATTGGAGAGGATATAGGTAGCTGGGTGCCACCCATGATAGTTGCTATAATTCCAATGGTAGGAGAGAGAAAGAGAAGGGGGTGGAGGAGAGAACAGCTTGAGAGTAGATTTTTTTAAAACATTTTATATCAATGGATTCTGAAATTGAGAACAATCTGCCCTTATTTTCTGTAACTCTTTCAGGGGACTTTCAATAGCCATAAAAACTAGGACTGATGGGAATCAAGTTCTTGGCCTCTCTAGCCACAGTCATCGTTTGGGAAGGAATTCAAAGTCACCAGAGAGTTGGCATTTATTCTTGGGAGAATGTGAGAGCGAACCCTCCTCTTGCTGCCAAATTGGCACAGGATACTGCAGGCACTCTGCAAATGAACAGTACCCAATAAACAAGCTGAGGGAAAGAGCTTCAAGTTCTAAATGCCCCCTGGAGAAAAGAGAGAAGACAGTTCCTGGGAACAGTGAACAAATAGTCAGGAAAGCAGAATCATTGATTTCTATCATGAATGACTAATGATCATGACAGTGTGGTTCAGAATAGAAATGCAGGTTCTGCAGCCCAAAGAATGACTGGCCCTATCTTCTTGATGTCTCATTTACATTCACAGCATCTCAATAAATTAGACTGTCATGGATTTGTTTAAACCTGTTCATGAAAGCATTTACCCATGAATCCAATGTTCATTTCCATTTGTCATGCAACCAAGACTTTTCTTACTTCATTATACATGTCTACAGCTTTGGGTAAGATAAGTACTGCATACATAGGTGAGCTCTTGGTATCTTCACATCAATGCACATGATCTCTTAGCCTGTCAGCTATGGTGCATTTACCATCACTTTGACCTTGAAAATTTCATGCCAAAATGTCCAAACCCACCTACTGGGCAACTATTCTTACCAGCAAATTTATAGACTGCCCTGTCTCAACTCACTGGGTCACATACAAGCCCTACCACAGCCAACAAAACCAATTCCCTTCCATGTGTAGCTAACATTCTAAGGGGAGGAAATAGATGTAATCAAACAAATATGTAAGCTACCAGAAAGTGATAAAGCAAAGAATAATGCCAGGTAATAATAATAATAATAATAATAATAATAATAATAATAAAGGAAGTAGGTGGGGAAAGGTCCCTATTCCATTTGTAGTGGTCTTTATATGAAGATCCCAGTAATAAAGTAGCATTTGAGTAGAACTCTGAGGGCAAAGCAGTATCTGAAGGAGAAACTTTATAGGCAGAGGGAATGACAAGTACAAGATCCCTGGAGAGGACAGCGATTGGTGTGTTTCAAGAACAGCAAGAAACCAGTGTGAGTAAGTGATGGGGGAGCAGCAGGTGATGCTCCCCCATCACCTACTCACACTGCTTAGATCCTTGTCAGCAATTTTCAGAACCATGACTTTCATTCCAGATGGCATTACATTGGCAGTCTTTGATTATGGGAAGGATAGTTGCTGCTAGAGAGAAAAAAAACTTCCAGAAATCCTGGCAGATTTGAAACCTCTATCCATTTTCAGTATGTCAGGGTCCTAAGCAAACTGCCTTATTACAGCTGCCGAGACACTATTCTTTTTCTAGGTCTAAGGGCACTGAAACTGGCCATCAGGTGAATAACAGGGGGCAGGGAGGAAGGAAACTAAGAATACATGCTACTCATGGTGACTACTCAGGAAACTTAAACGTTAAGAATGATATCCTGGCCAGTATAGTGCAGTGATTAAAGAGGTCAGGGTTCAATTCCTGGTCACAGTATATGCCCTAGTTACGAGCTTGATCACCTGTTGTAGGGCATACAGGAGACAGCCAATCAATGATTCTCTCTCATCATTGATGTATCTATCTCTCTTCTTCTCTGAAATCAATAAAAAAAATTTTTTTGAAGTTGAGAATTATCATATACAAAGAACGACATTTTACAGGGAGGCTCAGATTTTTAAATTTATTCTTTATGAATAACTTTCCACCTAGATGCCCACGTTTTATCTGGAAATGTTATCTTGCCATTATTTCATACTCTTCAGCTATCTTAAAGTCAGTGGGAAAATATAACTGTCAAGCATCATGAGATCCCAGAATATTAGAGGTATATGGTATTCCATGATTATAGCCATTACTATAAAATGCTGGAAGACCTTGAGCTAGAGTTACCCAACTAAGCTATGTGTGAATTCCTGAGCTACAGAAACAGCAAAATTAGAAATGCTTGTTGATATATCCTATATAATAAAGAGGTAATATGCAAATTGACCATCACTACAACACACACGATGGCTGCCTCCATGTGTTCAAAGATGGCCACCTCCATATGGACACAAGATGGCTGCCACAAGATAGCCAGCAGGGGAGGGCAGTTGTGGGCAATCAGGCCAGCAGGGGAGGGCAGTTGGAAGGAACCAGGCCTGAAAGGGAGGGCAGTTGGGGGTCATCAGGCCTGCAGGGGAGGAAAGTTGTGGGGGACCCAGGCCTACATGGGAGGGCAGTTGGGGAGGTGGGAACAAGCCCACAGGGGAGAGTAATTAGGGGCAACCAGGCTGGCAGGGGAAGGCAGTTAGGGGTGACTGGGCTGGCAGGGGAGGGAAGTTGGGGTCAACCAGGCCTGCAGGGGAGAAATGTTGTGGGGGACCCAGGCCTGCAGGGGAGGGCAGATGGAGGGGACCAGACCTGCAGGTGAGGGCAGTTCAGAGGGACAAGGCCTGAAGGAGAAAGCAGATGGGAGAGATAAGTTCTGCAGGGGAGGGCAGTTGGGGGGACGAGGCCAGCAGGGAAAGGCAGTTCAGGGTGACTAAGCCTGCAGGAGAGAACAGTTGGGGTGACCCAGCCTGGAGGGGAGGGCAGTTGGGAGCAACCAGGTCTGCAGGGGAGAAATGTTGTGGGGGACCCAGGCCTGTAGGGGATGGCAGTTGGAGGGAACCAGGCCTGTAGGTGAGGGCAGTTCAGAGGGACAAGGCCTGCATGGGAGGGCAGTTAGGAGAGATAAGTTCTGCAGGGGAGGGCAGTTGTGGGGACTAGGCCAGCAGGGAAAGGCAGTTCAGGGTGACCAAGCCTGCAGGGGAGGGCAGTGGGAGGTGACCTGGCCTGGAGGGGAAGGCAGTTGGGAGCAACCAGGTCTGCAGGGGAGGGCAGTTGAGGGGCGGGGGGTGGACCAGGCCTGCAGGAGATGGCAATTCAGAGGGACAAGGCCTGAAGGGTAGGGCAGTTGGGAGAGACAAGGTCTCTAGGGGAGGGAAGTTGCAGGGGTCGGGGGGAACCAGGCTTGCAGGAGAGGGCAGTTGGGGGCAACCAGGCCAGCAGAGGAGGGCAGTTGGGGGTGATCCAGCCTGCAGGGGAGGACAGTTAAGGGCAATCGGGCCAGCAAGGGAGCAGTTAGGCATCAATTAGGCTGGCAGGGCAGTGATTAGGGGGTGATTAGGCTGACAGGCAGAAGTGGTTAGGGGCAATCAGGCAAGCAGGCAGTAGAACGGTTGGTAGCCAGCAGTCCTGATTGAGAGGAATGTCTGACTGCTCATTGGTGGCATTGGGCCTAAACAGGCAGTCGGACATCCCTTGAGGGGTCCCAGATTGGAGAGGGTAGAACAATTGGGGGGACCCTCCCTCATGCACGAATTTTGTGCACCAGGCCTCTAGTGTGTGTGTGTGTGTGTGTGTGTGTGTGTGTGTATACATATATATGTATATATGTATATATAACATATGTGTGTATACATATACATATATATATGTATACACACACACACATATGTTAAAATATATATGAAATGCTAGAGAACTTGCGTTTTTGGTTTCTTTCTGTATTTGTTTGCAATGAAGTGTAAATATCAAATATCAGGGGAGGAAATGCACTGAATCACCAGGTTGAAATCTCTCAGGGGCTGAGACACATTTCCATTGGTTTCCCACATAACTATTTTAGGCTATAGTGTTTCTACAGATTGGACTTGTGCCTAATCATACAATCAGACTGCTTTATCCACCCAGATGCATATGGGCAAAAATAGTAATTCTACACCAAGTTATTCTTAGCTTTTGCTGCCTAAATCATGTCTAAGATCTATTTGTTTTTAGAAGTGATACTGACATAAAATGACAACGAATTTGAGTATATTCCTCCTAGCCTATGCTCCTATTAGCAACTCTCAGAAATTCTCTCATAAATAAACAAGGTGTTTTTCCTTAATCATTATCAGTTTCCTATAAAATCTGAACCTTTAAGGAAGTTTGACTTTCTGTTAGAATAACAAGCTTTATAGTTATAAGACACTGGTATTAAATGTAGCTACTAATTATAATTTTAAGTCTAGAGCTCTCAAATTGAAGCCAATCATCCAGCAGGATAAGAGATTCTGAAACAGTGAGAATTGCATATTAAATGAAGTATTAGTATTGGGACAATCAAGTTCATGGTATAACATGACAAATGCCCTTTATCTAACAGGGGTAATGATATAAATGTGAAATAACTGTGCATTTAATTGGAGTGATCATTTGGGAAGTTTTATTTTACTTGTTTTAAATAAGCTTTAAGTCTTAAGAAAACCATTTTAACCACCTGAAGTATTTTCTATTAGTGGATAGAATATAACTATACTAATTTGAAATGTAGCTATAACAACAAATGATGTTTCATTATTCAGGAGATATGAGTTGGGTGTCATTTTTAAAGATAGTATCTGGTGTTTTTCTATATTAGTAATACAGGTTTAACAGGAATTACTGGCCCAATTAATCCTTTTATGAAATGGCATCTTTAGGAAATCAGGCCAAATTAGTATGTGTGTATGTATGTGTGTGTTAAATATTTAATATTTTTAATTTAAAAACGTTAATTTTATAAATTATAGTTGACATTCAATATTAGGTGTACAGCATAAGGCTTCGACATTTATATAACTTACAAAGTGATTTCTCAGGTAAGTCTTGAACTCACTTGACACCATATGTAGTTATCACAATATTATTTATTGAATATATTCCCTAAACTGTATTTTGTTTACACCCCTATGACTATTTGTAACTGCCAATTTGTACTTCTGTCCCTTTTCCTTTTTCATCCAGCTTTCAAACCCCCTAAAATATATCATCTTGCTTTTGTCTGTTTACCATATTTTCTTTCATCCACTTCCTGATATCTCTGCTTTCACTAACTTTCTATCTTATATCCCATTTCCAGTAAGTCTTATGCTTTTCCAGCTAGCCAGCAAATCTCCAAGTAAGTGCCCTTGACCAGAATCGAACCTAGTTGGCAGGAATTTAAAATGAGGTTTTGAATCCTTACCTGCCTACTCTTAGGTTCTCAAGGTAGAGGCAAAGATCATTAAGAACACCATCATTACTGCTTTTGCCCATCACAAATGTTTGCCAGACCAACCCCTTCACAGTGAATGCCCTTAAAATAGATAAGCCAAAGATACCGACTCACTCTGACCTCTCATTCTGTCAATAAAATATTAATAAATATAAATAGCTTAGGATGTAGGTACTAGAAACAACATCAAAGCAAAAGGCTCATTTTATAATGACAGATAAAAGTGACTTTTAAATCAGATCAGACTGAACCACTGATAATATTTAATAAAATGTTTCTAAGTAATGGGATAGGAGAATCAGAGAGTTTTAATAGAGCTGACATTAATAAAATAAAAAAGAATAAAATAATAACCTCCTTTTCTTATTAGCAATTCAGTCCACAAAGTAAAACAAACTCCTTTCCAAAACTCAATATATTGAACAATAATCTCCTTCCAAATATCCCATGTATGGTCTTGGCATGAATGACCATACTAGTAGCCAAGATTTTTGTTTTTTTAAAATATATTTTATTGATTTTTTTACAGAGAAGAAGGGAGGGATAGAGAGTTAGAAATATTGATGAGAGAGAAACATCAATCACTTTCTAATATATCTCAGTGAAAGCATACAGTCACCACAAAGTGTTTAAATTTAGTATAGAAAATGATTAGCACAATGTCCATTTAAAATCACTTCCACAAAATCAAAAATTAAGCTGCCACTGCCATACTATTTTTCAAAGGTAGCCATTATAGTGTGTCTCCCTCTACCCCCTCTTTTTTTTAATCATTATGTATATTGGGTTCTATAATAAGTTCAAGAAGAAATAAGAGATATGAGACTAAAATTGAGTGCAAGGTTAATGTTTTCTACTCAGCTTCCAACCCCAATACTCTGCTAATATAGCCATGTTTCATTTTGCAAATATAATGTGTTTTCATTCAGAAATATTGCCTACATTAGTGCTATCTGTCCTGGTGTCAGCATGTATACTTAAATAGCACCACACCACACAGCAAGATCTTAGTCAGCCACAGCTCAGAGCAGTAAAGTATAGAGCTGAATTGATGGGGACATTAAACTACTTCTTATTATATACTGCATTTTATCTTTGAGAGCCAAACTAAAAAAAAAAAAAAAAGCTTTACATTGTTCTAGATTAGCCTTAAAACATCTCATGTAGGTAAACCATCCAATTTTATCTAACCTGAGAAGTGCCCTGCAGATAAATCCTGAGTGGCAGCACATGAGACACCCCCATTGCTTGCTTCTTCAAGAGCCCAGGCTCTTAAGTTGTCATTTAGGAGATTCAGAAGTGGTGCTGAGCCTTAAAATACTCTCTCCAGGCACAAGAACTTTAGGAAGCAATGAAGACCATTGAATTGAGATGCAAGAGACTTGTTTCCTAATCTGGTTCAGCCAGTAACCAGCTACGTGAGTGATGCAAACACAATTTATATCACACTTACTGCCATTTCAGATTCCCTAAGTGGCTCCCATACAGACCAAATTCAAGGCCACACTGTCTGAGGGGTGACTACCTGCTCTGTACCTTAGGGCTGCCACCTGCCAGCTGTATGACCTTGGCAAGCTGCTTACTCTCTCTGAGACTCAATTCCTAATCTGCAAATGAGAAGTAGTAACAATGACTATCTTGTAGAGCTGTGGTGCGAACTGAGTTGAAATCACCATATTCAGGTAGTATAGTACCTAAAAAAGAGTAAATGCTATGTGGTTGTTAAAGAAAAAAAAATAGTCCTTTCACATTAAATCCCAATTTTATTTTTTCCCTTATAATTTATTTATTTTATTTGTTTGTTTATTTATTTAAAGTATTACATATCTTCCCATTGCCCCCCCTCCCAGGCATATCCTAACCCCCCCTCCCAGTGTCTTGTGTTCATTGGTTATGCTTATATGCATGCATACAAGTCCTTTGATTGATCTCTTATTTATCCCACCTTTCCCTAATCTTCCTGCTGTAATTTGACAGTCTGTTTGATGCTTTACTGCCTCTGTATCTATCTTTTTGTTCATCAGTTGATAATGTTCTTTATTATCCACAAATGAGTGAGATCATGTGGTGTTTCTCCTTCATTGACTGGCTTATTTCACTTAGCATAAGGCTCTCCAGTTCCTTCCAGGTTGCTGCAAATGGTAAGACTTCCTTCTTTTTTATTGTAGCATAGAATTCCATTGTGTAGATGTACCATAATTTTTTGATCCACGCATCTGCTGACGGGCACCTAAGCTGTTTCCAAATTGTAGCTATTGTAAATTATGCTGCTATGAACATAGGGGTGCATAAATCCTTTCTGGTTGGTGTTTCTAGTTTCTTAAGATATATTCCTAAGAATGGGATTGCTGGGTCAAATGGAAGTTCCATTTTTAGTTTTTTGAGGAAACTCCATACTGTTCTCCACAGTGGCTGCACAAGTTTGCATTCCCACCAGCAGTGCACGAGGGTTCCTCTTTCTCCACATCCTCGCCAACACTTGTCATTTGTTGATTTGTTGATGATTGCCATTCTGACGGGTGTGAGATGGTATCGCACTGTCGTTTTGATTTGCATCTCTCGGATAATTAGTGACTTTGAGCATGTTTTCATGTGTCTCTTGGTCTTCCTTCTGTCGTCTTTCAAAAAGGTTCTATGTAAGTCCGTTGCCCATTTTTTTTTATTGGATCATTTATCTTCCTTTTATTAAATTGTATAAGTTGCCTGTAGATGTTGGAGATTAAACCTTTATCAGTGATAACATTTGCAAATATGTTCTCCCAAACAGTGGGCTTTAAATCCACAACATTTTCCCAAATAAATGAATATAGTTTAAAAATTACACCATATTACCCAAAGCAATCCATAGATTCAATGAAATCAGGATTAAAATACCCAACGGCATATTTCAAAGACCTCATACAGATACCTTTTCTCCGAGGATGCGGAAAAAAGGGAACCCTTGTGCACTGCTGGTGGGAATGCAGACTGGTGCAGCCACTGGAGAACAGTATGGAGTTTCCTCAAAAAACTAAAAATGGAGCTCCCATTTGACCCAGTAATCCCACTTCTAGGATTATATCCCAAGAAACTAGAAACACCAATTAGATGTTAAGGGATATTAAACCCTTATTGGAGATAATATTGGCAGTACTGTTTCTCAGTTTTTAAATGAAAGCATTTACATTTTTCCCCTAGAGAAACTGTAATATAGTTAAGGGGATATCTGTCAAATACAAATAAAAAATAAAATTGTATTTTCTGTGTGTAGTAAATAAAATATCACAACTATTTTAAAAGTAAAAAATAATAATGGGCAATTGTTGAGTTAACAGTTCAGATGTATTCAGGGTGTCAGAAAACAATGAAATGGATTTCCTTTGATTCTTGATTCACTTCACTGTCACATCTGTATTCCTTTTTCTGTATTTCCCTATCACCTGTGTATGTTTTTTGAGGAAACTCCATATTGTTCTCCACAGTGGCTGCACAAGTTTGCATTCCCACCAGCAGTGCACGAGGGTTCCTCTTTCTCCACATCCTCGCCTTTGAGGAATCACTTCTCACCCACTCTACTTCTCCTGGCAAATGTCTAATTCTTTCAAGATGCAGCCCAAATACCATCTCTTCTGTGAAAACTTCATTGATTCCCCAACTTAGTATACATCTTCTGTATATTGTACTGTGTGTTTATCACCCAAGTCAAGTCTCCTTCCATCACCATTTATTCCCCATTTACAGTCTTCTACATCCCTCTACACCCCCTTCCCTTTGGCAATCACCATACTATTGTCTATATTCATGAGTTTTTCTTTTTTTTCCTTTGCTTCATCCCTTTACCCAGCCTCCAAGCTTCTCCCCTCTGACAGCTGTCTGTTCTCCATCTTTGTATGCCTAGCACATTATACATGCCCAATCTATGTTTGTTGACTAAATTATTTATGAGAGGGCACAGATGTCAAATAATATTAAAGTATAAAGTATAAAATAATTTATATTTATAATCACCAAAAAGTTTTATCCAGTGCTTCAAATTCTATGAATTCTCAGAAATGCATGTAATCAATGGCAGTACTTGTATATATTTCATGCATGTGAATGTACACACATTTTGTGTGCAATAGTTCACCCCAGACTCCCTGCTCCCATCTCACCAGCACCTATATATCTATTGGGTTCTTTAATTGCTTAGAGAAACCTCTTCTTTCTTCCCTCCCACATAAATCATGCCTGAACATAAAAACCTTCTTGAAGTCATCCCCAGTAAATCAGCTCAGATGACGACAAAAGAGCTGGCTTCTGGCTTTTGAGCCAAGCAGGCAATTTGACTGTAAGATTCTTAACACGTTCTTTTATGCAGTATGTACATGCCCTCTAACTCGCAGAGGCTTGTATATTGTTCTCAATTTTATGCAATCTAAGCCAGCAAAGTACAGAGTTGATGTTTTCATTGCTTGCTTTAGCTGACTATATATACATGCATATAATATGTTCACATCTCACAACAATATGTAACATTTATATGTACACTAGAGGCCCGGTGCATAAAATTTGTGATGGGGTGGGGGGTTGTCCCTCAGCCCAGCCTACACCCTCTCCAATCTGGAATGCTGGCTCCCAACCATACACCTGTCTACCTGCCTGATTGCCCCTAACCACTTCTGCCTGCTAGCCTGATCAATGCCTAACTGCTCCCCTCCCAGCCCAATTGCCCCTAATGGCTCTCCCCTACTGGACTTGTCAACCCTAACTGTCCTCTCCCTACCTGGCTTGGTCACCCCTGATTTCTCCTGCCAGCCTGGTTGCCCCCAACTTCCCTCCCCTACCAGCCTGGTCGCCCCTAACTGTCATCCCCTGCCACCCTAGTTGCTCCCAGCTGCCCTCCCCTGCTGGCCTGATCACCCCTAACTGCCCTCCCCTGCCAGCCTGGACACCCCTAACTGCCCTCTCCTGCCAGCCTGGACACCCCTATCCTCCCCTGCAGGCCTGATTGTCCACAACTCCCCTCCCGTGCTGCCCATTTTGTGGTGGCCATTTTGTGTCCACATAGGGGCAGCCACCTTTGACCACATGGGGGTGGCCATCTTGTGTGTTGGAGTGACAGTCAATTTGCATGTTACCTCTTTATATATAGAATTCACACCAAGTTTTCTCCATCCAGTGAGCAGCCTGATTTGACTCTAGCACAGAGTGCCTGATACCACCCCAGGAGTGTTGTTCACTTGCTCCTCCATGTGCTGTCCTGCCAAATGCCAAGCAGAAGCTTCATTCTGCCTTTATTTGTTTTTTCAAGGGTTAAGGTAAATCTTTGGTTCAGTGTCTATAATCAAACCAATTTTGCCATTTTCAAATGTCTAATTTTACAAATATAATTCCAAGAACCCTGTGAGACAACAAAATTGTAAAGGGCCTAAGATTCAATTATACACAAACTCTGACCAGGTGGCTCAATTGGTTGGAGCGTCATCCCACATACCAAAACGTTGCAGGCTCAATTCTGAGTCAGGGCACATATCTAGGTTGTGGGTTCAATCCCTAGTCAAGGTGCATATACAGGGGGAAACTGATCAATGTTTCTCTCTCGCCCTTTTATCTCAAAAATCAATTAAAAAAATACATATCTTTGGGTGAGGATTAAAAAAGTAAGAAAAATAAAATAAAGCATACATGAAATTTATTCAAAACTGCCCACCACAGCCTGAGATTGGTACATCTGGAAGTATGCCAATCTCTGAACTATGAAAAGTAGAAGATGGAATTGTCAGGGGTGAGAAAGTGGTGAGCCATGGACAGAGAAAACCTAGGAAGATCAGGCACTGACCTGTGGCTCTGGCCTGAAAAAAGGCCATATTCCAGGACCTATAAGACAAATAAAAGATTGGTCAAAAATTTACTGAATACCAGTTAATTGTGCTCCAGGAATTTTTCTAGGTACTTTACTTATGGGTCATGATAAGTCATTTGCTGCCGGTGAGCCTGTTTCATCATTGGGGCAATGGCTCTCCCTTCCAAGCCTATTTCACCTCACTCCAATCTTTTACGCTCAACATCGTCCCCCTCCCTTCACTGAGATTGACTGTTTGGTATAAACTCACTCTACCTCTAAATTTCTCATTATTTTTACTTATGCTTGTCATTGTTTTTCTTTCTTGACTTCAGAAAAACTTTTTAAGGTTCCATCTTTTTTTTTTAATATATTTTATTGATTTTTTTACAGAGAGGAGGGGAGAGAGATAGAAAGTCAGAAACATCGATGAGAGAGAGACATCGATCAGCCGCCTCCTGCACGCCCCACAGTGGAGATGTGCCCGCAAGCAAGGTAAATGCCCCCAACCGGAATCGAACTTGGGACCTTTCAGTCCGCAAGCCGACGCTCTATCCACTGAGCCAAACCGGTCTCGGCTAAGGTTCCATCTTTAATCTCAATTTTCTTCTCACTTGTATTTTCAAATATTACCCCTTTACCCTCAGCCTATAAATTTTCTTAAATCTAGAAACATTTCCATTGACTACTATCTCCTCCAGAGACTCTCTTCTATGTCTATCCCAAGAAATGTCAGCTCCCAGAGCATGATGCTTAATATAGTTGAAAGTATTTTCCTAGCTTTACCTTCCACTTCCATCCATTCACACCATATTTTCTAGATCCATCATATTAGTAGTTTTTCTCTACTGAATGCCTCCAAACTTCAGTGTCTTTGCATATATACATGTTCTTTTCCCTCTGCCTTCTCCATTGAAATCTTACTCCTCCTAGTAAATTTTATATTATACTTCCTCCAAAAAATACTCAAGATTTGCCAGTATAGAAAAAGAGACACACAGACCAATGGAATACAATTTAGAGTCCAGAAATAAACGCATATTGGTGGACAACTAATTTATGACAAAAGAGGCAAGAACATAAAATGGAGAAAGTCAATAAATAGTGTTGGGAAATCTAGACAGCCACAGGCAAAAGAATGAATCTAGATTCACTATCTTACACCATATACAAAAATTAACTCAAAATAGATAAAAAGACTTGAATGTAAGACCTGAAAACATAAAATACATAGAAAAAGAAAGTATGTTAAGTTGGAAACAGTAAGATCTGTAGAGTACCTGGTTATATTATTATGTATAATAAAAATGGAAAACTGTAATAATGTTGAAAATCTGCATGAGAGTAAACTCTTCCTTATCATATTTAGAAATAAACTCATTCAGAAATCTTATGGCTGTGGAAAATGAGGAGTATGATTTCTGGATTTCCTGCCTTAGTAGGGTTTAGTAGTATTGGGTTTGGGAATAACCATTGAAGATTACAACCCCACCACAGGGTTAGTATACACAAAGATAATACTCCTTACAGTTTCAAACATTTGCAAGACTTTTTACAAGAACTTTGCTCCTCATGCCTCCAACAGGCAAAGTTGTAACAGTTTATAATTTCAAGAAAATGTCTCATTTTCCTAGCTTCTAGCATCAGAATAGGGCAAAAAGAAGGATCAATGAAAATTAATCTAAGTGAAACTCCAATTCAATGATGTAAGACATTTAGATGCACACTTAAACTCATCTGTTAACTCTTTTGCTTCTAAAATCTCAGTTCTAGGAGAGAATCCAAGATGGCGGCATAGGTAAACACCTACACTGCTGCCTTGCACAACAATTTCAAAACTACAACTAAAAGACAGAATGGACAGCATCCAGAACCACAGGAAAGCTGGCTGAGTGGAAGTTCTACAGCTAGAAGGAAAGAGAGGGGCTCATAGAAACCCAGAGGAGCTGCAAAAAGCTGAGGTACGGAGACGCGTGCTGAGAGAGCGGGTGCCGGAGTACCTGGCTGGCTTTCTCTGGCGGGAGGGAAACGGAGACTCCCAATGGCATTGAACCCCTTATCCTACGACACTAAACCCCAGATCCAGCCGAAACTCATACAGGGTGAATTTGGACTGTGAAAAGGGACAAGTGCCGGAAATTTAGGGGAGTCGCAAAAGATCAAAGGCCTGGTGGCAGCGCGCACAGCACTGCGTGCAGGACAGATTGCTGATTGTGCCACTGACTTTCTCGAGTGGGCGGGAGATAGACCCTCCGAACCGTGCCACTTCTGAGTCCACTGGGCCCCTGTTTCAGGCGAAACCCTGGAGACCTAGACTCGTGTGGTCCTGGTGCGCAGGGGAGCCAGAGGGGCAGCAGTCTAGAAGCACTGGGGGCGCTCTGGCACAAGGACCGCTCCAGCCATTACCCAGTCACGTGAGACTCAGGGGCCATGGAGGGCGGGGCCGACTAGAAGGCAAGGCGGTCCCTTAAGCCCTGAGACTCCACCCATCCCAAGCTCAACAGAGGCTTCTGTGGCTTTGCAAGTCTGGCATTATAAGGCTGAATCCAACATAGTTGGATTTTCCCCGACATAGTGAAAATGCTGAGACAAGGGAAGGGATCACAAACAAAAGAAATGGAGGAAAAAAAACGACTGGATATAGAGTTCAAAACCACGCTTATAAGGTTTTTCAAGAATATGCTAGAAAAGATGGATAAATTTATCAAGTTCCAAGAAGAGATGAAAAAGGACCAACTAGAGATGCAAAAGAGCCAACTAGAGATGGTAAAGGTCCAACTAAAGATGAAAAAGGACCAGCTAGAAATTAAACATTCACTGACTGAAATAAAAAAATATTATACAGAGTCCTAACAGCAGACTAGAGGATGGCAAGAATCAAGTCAAAAATTTGAAATATAAAGAAGCAGAAAACACTCAACTGGAAAAGCAAGAAGAGAAAAGAATCCAAAAATGTGAAGATAATGTAAGGAGACTCTGGGACAGCTTCAAACGTACCAACATCAGAATTGTGGGAGTGCCAGAAGAGAGAGAGCAAGATACTGAAAACCTATTTAAAGAAATAATGACTGAAAACTTTCCACATCTGGTGAAAGAAATAGACTTACACGTCCAGGAAGCACACAGAACCCCATATAAAAGGAATCCAAAGAGGACCACACCAAGACACATCATAATTAAAATACCAAGAGCAAAAGACAAAGAGAGAATATTAAAAGCAGCAAGAGAAAAACAGTTCATTACCTACAAGGGAGTACCCATACAACTGTCAGCTGATTTCTCAACAGAAACGATGCAGGCCAGGTGGGAGTGGCAAGAAATATTCAACGTGATGAATAGCAAGAACCTATAACCAAGAATAATCTATCCAGCAAAGCTATCATTCAGAATTGAAGGGCAGATAAAGAGCTTCACAGATAAGAAAAAGCTAAAGAAGTTCATCAACTCCAAACCAGTATTATATGAAATGCTGAAAGGTACTCTTTAAGAAGAGGAAGAAGAAAAAGATTAAAGTCAAAAAATTATGAACAACAAATACGTATCTATCAACAAGTGAATCTAAAAATTAAGTGAATTAAAAATTTGATCAACAGAATAAACTGGTGAATATACTAGAATCAGGAGCATTGAAAGGGAGTGGACTGATAATTCTCAGGGGGAAAGGGTGAGGGGTATACAGGGAGAGACTGGACAAAAATCATACACCTATGGATGAGGTCCACGGGAGGGAGGGAAGGGTGGGAGCTGGGTGGAGGGGTGCTATGGAGGGGAAAAAAGAAAAACAAATGTAATAATCTGAATAATAAAGATTTAATTTTAAAAAAACTTAAAATCTCAGTTCTAGAGCTAAAAACACAGTATGTAATATAAATACATGTATAATAAACAAACTGACTCTATTTTATTATGTTTTGGTTGTGATAGCAAAAAAACATTTTCTCCTATGAATCATTTATTCAAATGACTACCCCTTCTTTATAGTCCATATCCCAATCTATACACAAATTTGAAATCTGATCCCACTATTCAACTGAAACTGTTCTCAACATTATCACTTAAACATCGATTACATCAAAACATTTATGAGAGTTTAAGGAAAGGGCTTTCACAGTCTGATGCTACAGTACAGTTCATTTCTGTTTGCAGCTACTCTGGTTTTGTCTCCTATATATTAGCCATTTTATCTCATATATATTCAATTACTGTGAAATATTTCCCCCAAACCTTTTATAATTGCAAGCCTTTGCTCATGATGCCTCCTTTACCTGACATCACCTTGGTGTAGCTGTTGAACCAGACATTAAGGACCAGTACCAATGTCACTCGCTTTTTGAACCTCTCGTTATTAAGGCCTCTTCCATCACATTAATTGCTCCTTATCTGATCTACTATATTTTAAATATACCCTTATTATATCATTTATCATATTGTCTTTCAGCTATTTATATGTATTTCTTCTCTCATTGCACAGCACACAAAATCATAATAATTAATATTTGTTGAATTCATGCCTTCCCTTTGAGTGAGAGTAACTGACACTACTTTTTACCTATCACTCCCCCATGCAACGTCTCAAGAGGGAAACTAAATGTGAGCCCAAGAGCATACTCCTAAACATGGATTAACCTCTAGTTATGTTGGGGCAGAAATACTGGAAGAAAGGCTGCTTTAGAGCTTAGAGACACTTAAAAGTAAAATGAGGTTCATTTATGCTGTAATTATGGTGAAAGTAAAAAGGAAGTGAGATTAGTTTGATAGCTTGTACCTGAAAAATAATGCCAGAAACCCGAGACATGGAATGGTTAAAGTAGACATTAGAGAGGTAGCAGGTATCCCACTGCTCTTCTTAAGTAGTTGCTGAAATTGTGTTAACCAAATTATGTTTCACATAAAGAGCCGAGTTGGCAGTCCTTGTGTTTTCTCAGATTACTACTCAATGTTCTAAATATATGGTTTTCTTCATCATTAATTAAAGAATCTAACTTCCAAAGCCATCTCAGAAAAGCCTTTGGCAGAAGAAAATAGAAAATTAGCCTTACGCATCTATCACTGTGGTTACTAAACTACTCAGGCCATAACCCAAACCAGTCTGGTTCTCAAACTTTCACAAGTATCAGGATCACCTGAAGGGCTTGTAAAAACAGAGATTCCTTGCCCTATCCCCAGAGATTCTTAGTTAACAGATGTGAATTGGGGCCCAAGGATTCAATTTCTAGCAAGCATCATCCTCAGTGATGCTGATGCTGCTTATTTGGGAAATTCACTCACTTTGAGAACCAATGCCCTTACCCATTTCCCATGCCAGTCTGTTTGCCTTCTTATAAACCCTTCTTACCCTTCCAGTCGAATGGGATGTAATCCCAGGCAGCAAGTATCAACAATGCCCAGGCAGATTGCATCTAAAATAATGAAGAGATAAAGAGATAACTTTATGAAAAAAGGGCAGTGAGAAAGGCATACTTGTAGTTGGTAAAAAAGAAAACAAAAAATAGTTATCTTGAGCATTCTGTAACTCTAAAATTTATACTCTGCCAAGTGCAAGGCATGCCTTCTTATGAGTTCCTCTGCAGAGACTTTAAAAAATCTCATCCACAGAAGCTCTTTTTGAATCGCCTCAAAAATATGCTGTATTCACCCCAAGTGTATTGATGACCCTTCCTTCCATCTCATTCCTTCTATTGCTCCATGAAGCTGAAAACAGTGCTAAATGGTTTGTAGTCATAATATTAATGAGAAAGATAATCACAGACATACATTTGATTTGTACAATCCAGTGTCAACTAGGGTCACTGTGCTTTGAGATTCAAATAAAATTGGCTCATATTTCCAGCTCATATCTTTTGGGAAATCCTCTGATTCTTCTAATGTCTCCAGAGATTTAATGGGGTTGTGTTTTTCTGACTAGTCATCTCTAGCTACCCTTCTCTTCAACTCAATTTTAGATCTCTCTCGAGTTCCAGTCAAGATGGGAGGATAGATAAAAGTGGTACTCAGGACTTCCCACAACTATAGCAATATTACAACTAAACTATAGGATAAGCCATCATTCAGAAATGCCTGAAATTTAGCAGAATGGAAGTCCTACAACTAAGTATATAAAAAAATAAGCCACTTGGAGACTAGTAGGAGGGGCAGAGATCAGGAACAGACTGGTTTCATACCCACATGTAGCATATAAAAATATGGAGGTTTATTTCAACTGCAGATGTACCCCCTGAGGAGCAGTGGTTCCCAGCCCCATATCAGGCTCCAGCAAGGTTATCATTTAAAATTAAAGGAGATATAAAGAGATTCCTAGATAAGAAAAAGCTAACAAAATACACTACCAAACATTATTATAAGAAATATTAAAGGGTCTTCTTTAAGAAGAAGAAAAAATATATAACTTACATAGGATTTGTTCTTTAACATGTTTAATGTGAATCCTAGTAACTAGCACAAAATAAGTTCTCAGTAAATCTTATCCTTTATTATTTGTTCTAGCACAATAAAAAGTCAATGCAGGACTTTAAATGGTGTGTGTGTGTGTGTGACATGGTGGAGGTATTGACATAAGATTTGCATTTTGCAAGTTTTCTTTGGCTACAGGGAGGAAAATAGATTGTAGAGGATCAATAGTAGAATTAATGAAGTAGTGTAGGGGTCTACTGGAGTAATCTCACAAGCTATGATGGTAGCTGGAATTAAGAACGGCAATAGAGAAAAAAGAAAATTAGTAAAATGTAATAGATGGGATGAGGTGAAGAAAAGGATAACACTGTGTTTCCTAGATGAGCAAATAAGTGAGTGTTGGTGTCATTTCCTGAAACAGGGAACATTGAAGGAAGAGGAGAGGAAGGAGAAAGGGGCAAATTATGCTTTCTATTTTGAATGCCTAGCTTTAGTGCCTGTGGGATATGCAGGCAGCTGGGCAAAGGCTGAAACTAATGAGAAAATCTGGTCTAGAAATGTAACTTTTGGAACTTGACAGCCTTTAGACAAGTTTAGAGAGTAATTAAACCCATGGATATGGATGAAATCACCCTCAGAGGATAAAAAGAGGAGCAGGACAAGGGAAGAATCCTGAGGATGAACTGAGGAACAAGTGTTGCTGATTAAGATCAAGACTCTAGAGAAATAGGAAGAAATGGAGAAAGTACATGAAGGAGAGGATTTAAAGGAGAGAGAGTTTCAAATCTTGTTGGAAATTCAAATAAGTTTAAGACAGTTTAAAATTCTCTTTAATATACCACCCTCTTAGCCTTAGTGAACCTATTTGCCTTCAGGGTAATCTCTGCCTTTTATACTCTCTATTCTAACCGCCCCCCTCTTTTGTTACTTATTCATAACCTCATTTGACTCCTTCATAGCTTAAATCCCATTACTAACTATTTTAATACTGTCCCTACCATTGTTGGCCAATAGCTCTAAATCTACCCATATTAAACCACCAATGCTGGCCCTGTCTACTACTTAGAATCCTTTTCTCTTCCTATTTTCACTTCTAATCAACATCTATGACATTCCCAATTGTATCTATTTAAAATATTTTCCATCTTCCTAAAAGCATGGCAACCCTCTCATCACTAGTCCCAGTAAACAACCTCCTATTTACCGGAAAGACAGGAGTCCACTGATGTAAGTTTTCTTGGAAACTTCTCTATTTCACACTTTAATGTCCCTTATTTTTTTTTTTATTCTTTCCCTCTTCCTATCTATTCAAACTAAAAAAATAAATCCTCTTCTTCAAATCTAACTTACATTTTGCCTTAACTTTGGTCCCCCAATCATTCCTGATCTATCTCTAAATATTACTTTTTTTTACTCTACTCTGGCCACTGCCTTCCTGTCTATAAGGAAATTCAAGTTCCTCTGTGGCAGATAAACTCTAAGATCTATAATTTCCACCTCCTGGTGTTCATGACCTTGTATGGTAGGACCTGTGACTTATTCCTAACAATTAGAATACGGCAAAGGAAACAAGATGTACATGATTATGTATATGTGATTAAGATATATAATGCCTGTATTTCAAGAACATGCTTTCTCTTGCTGACATGTTGGAATTCTCATGTGGCAAAGCACTGAGAGTAGCCTACAACCAACAATCGTTAAAACTGTGCTCCTTAGCTCAACAGTGCACAAGAAACTGAATGCTGCTAAAAGCCAAAGTAGGTGATTCCCCAGTCCAGCATCAGATGAAATTGCAGCCTCAATTGACACCTTGATTGCAGCTTTATGACACCCTAATTTTGACCAATCCTCCCACTGAGAAGTGAAGTTTCTTTTTCCAACCCTTGAATCTTGTTTGTCCTATGGCTTGCTTTACTAACAGAATGTGGGTGAAATAGTGCTATTTAACTTCAGAGACTGAAACTTAAGAGATCTGCAGCCTTGACTACTTTTATGTACTTTGAACATATCTTCTTATCCCACCTCTATGCTGTCAGAAGCCAAGACTCATGAATAAACTATGTAGAGGACAGCCAATCCTCTTTGGTGAACAGCCCAGCTGAACTCTAAGCCAACAGCCAACACTACTGCAGTCATGTAGTGAACCATTTCCCACGTTCCTTTCAATCAAGCCTCCAGATGACCTCAGCCTCCCAGTGCCCCAGTCAACACCATGTGGAGCTGAAGAACCACCCAGATGAGTCAAATCCACTCACAGAAAAGTGAGAAACAAATTATATTATTATTTTTAATACACTATATCTGGGGTTGTTTGTAAATCAGAAATATATAACTAAAACTCTAGCTATGCTTTTCATCTTTACTTCTGTGATGCAGCAGTTTCTTTAAAGATCAATAATGACCTTAGTCTGAAAGTTCAGTAGCCTTTTCTTTGCTTCAAGGCATATGACACTAGTGAAATTTTTTCTGTTGATGCCTTCTTCTTTCATATTTGTGAAATACTCTAGGGCTCCATTTCTTCCCCTCAATCCCCAAATGTAGATGTGTCCCAAGGTACAAGGACATTTCTTTCTAAACTCTCTTCCTTGGTAGTCTCATCCAATCTTATTGTTTTAAATATCACCTCTAGGCAGATAATGTCTAAAGCCTTTAAGAGGCGTGATGATTAGAAGCTCAAGGTCTGGAAATGAGCCAGACAGTGCTTTAATCCTGAATCTGCCAATTACTAGCCATGTGACACTGAAGTGGTTTAACCTTTAAACCTCTATTCTCTCTCCTCTTAAACCTGGATAATAATAGCATCTTGCTCATGAGGTTATCAATTCAGCCTGCCACAGAATAAGCACTCAGTAAATCAGTGCTTTTCAATGTTTTACAGTTTTTCATATCACTGCTTACATAAGCAAAATGATAATATTTGCATACACTTGGGGTAAATGGAAGCAGCTGCTCAGATCAAGGACAATAAGCCTGAGAGCTTTGATCTTTCCAGCCCCTATCGTCAGTCTCCATCCTAGGGGATAATCACTATTGTCACACCAATGAGAAGCTTTATAGTAAGTGATACCAATTATTATTTTTAACTCTGGTTCTGAGCTCTCTCCAAAGCTTCAGGTCCTCTTTACTGGATACCTGCCACCACCTCCCCATCCTAAAAACCAGATAATGATTCTTAATGTGAGGTCCCCTGATCAATAGTGTAAGTATCAGCTAAGACATTGTTAGAAATGCAAATGCAAATGATCAAACCTGCTGAAATAGCAATTCTGGTAATAGCCCCAGCAAATTGTATTTTAACATACCTGCGGTGATTCTGATGCAGGCTAAAGTGTGAGAACCAAGGACCATAGTGATTTTAACTTGGAATAGCCATGTCTGCTCCTATCCCCTTGCTCCCTATTCCTCTCCCAGCTCTCTGGGTCCCAAACCTCAGATTAATTCTTGACTCTTCTATCCTACCTGCCTCCCATATCTAACCATTCACTAATCCTGTCTTTGCCTCCAGCAATATTATTCACATCTCTTTCTTCTCACTCTCAAACGAATCACTCAAAATCTAATTTACCGATAACCAATTTCACTAACAGCCAGGTAGGATAAAGCAAATTTAATTTAAAAATTAAATTAATATATCATTAAATATTAATAAAAGTATAACTAAAATAATAATAAATTATATAGTGTATTTTAAATAAGTAAAATACTTATTAAATAAAATTAATTTTATTTTAAAAGTTTGTTTCACAGTCAAATCTGCCCCTAATTTCTTCATGACTTCTATCACTTCTAAGTTCACTATTTCCTTGCCCCTCCAGAAACTTGATAAATACCTAATTCTATTTTACTAGTTTTTCTACACTTTAATATTTTTACATTTAACTCTTGAATTCTTTGAATATTGTTTTGTGTTTTTTTTTATGTAAAGTGAAAGTAAAATTACCTGCCCAACTCTTTACTCACAAGGGGATGGCTCGTCCTTTACAATTTTAAGTTCTGAATTATGGCCATGCACAAAGATCAAAGAAAATGAGTAAGAAGAGTGAACTGCTCTGATTGTTTCTCAAGCCAGTGGTTGTCCCACTTTCTATATTTGGCTGTCTTTCTCTGAAGGGCCTCCCTTTCTTATTTATTAGCAGCTTAGAATGGACTTATTTGTTAGAAACTAAGGCAGGAGTGTCTTTGGACATATTAGCTTGAAAAACCTTAAATGTTCAAAAAGTAGTGGTAGGCCAAAACCAGTTTGGCTCAGTGGATAGAGCGTCGGTCTTCAGACTGAAAGGTCCCAGGTTCAATTCTGGTCAAGGGCATGTACTGTGGTTGTGGACACATCCCCAGTAGGGGGCATACAGAGGCAACTGATCAATGTCTCTCTCTCTTCCATGTTTCTGGCTCTCTATCCCTCTCCCTTCCTCTCTGTAAAAAATCAATAAAATATATATTTTTTTTAAAGTAGTGTTAGGAAATTAAACCTTTGGATCTTTCCTTATTCCAAGACAGTTTCTCTCCCTGGCCCAGGTAAGCAAGTGGAAACAAGGAGTTGCTGAGTATAAGACACTACAAGATAAGAAACAATGGCAGAGCCACTTTTCTGTCCTGATAGAATGTATAAAGCAGGAAGCAGGGCTTGGAAGACAGGAGTCAGAAACATGTGGGATGTTTCTTTTAAAAAAAAATTTATTGATATCAGAGAGGAAGGGAGAAAGAGAGAGAGATGAAAACATCAATGATAAGAGAGAATCGTTGATCGGCTGCCCCTTGCACACTCCCTACTGGGGATCGAGCACACAAATGGGGCATGTGCCCTTTACTGGAATTGAACCCAGGACCCTTCAGTCTGCAGACTGACACTCTATCCACTGAGCCAAACTAGCTAGGGCTCATCATTGATGTTTCTATCTCTTTCTCCCTCTCCCTTCCTCTCTGAAATCAATAAATATATACATGTGTTGGAGGAGGAGGGGGAGGAGGAGGAGGAGGAGGAGAAGAAAGCCATCTGCAAGTCAGGTAGAGAGGCCTTTAAAGAAACCAACACCTTGATCTTGGATTTCTTTCCTCTTTTAAAGCCTTGGTGGTATTTAAAGCCTCCAGAACTGTGAGAAAATAATCTTTCTTATTAGCAGCTTAGAATTAGCAGCTTAAATTTCACTTAAACCACTGTCTGTGGTATTTTGTTATGCATAAATAAAACTATGGCATAGTAATCTGATAATAGTTTAACTGTTCAACAATTCACAAGATGTATCTGGCTTTGTTGAGAGGTGATTTTACATGTAAGAATGTATATTTTTTAATATACTACTATATTATGAAAATATATCTGTAATGCCCAACATGAATATTTTAGGAGAATACCATAAGGAAATATGAATCTACATAATCAAGGAGTGTATGAATCTATACCTCCTTGCAGAAATAACTACTATTGAATTCTAGTGCAAGATCCAAGTGGGAGGACTAAGTTAAAGCTGAGACATTCCATAATTCTAAGAAATCACTTTTTATCACAACTAGGTCACTGATCATTTAATAACTGGCATGACCGCCAGTGTCTTGGAGGAGGCTGTGGATATTCCTGTGAAGGGCCCTATTATTCTAACAACAAAAGTTATTAAATTGCCACTCTGTACCTCTCCAGACTGAATGAAGAGCTCCCGCCTGGTACTTGCCCTCCAACATGTTTATAATTATGCTCTCCAGTTTCATCCCAATAGCATGTCTTGCTCTTAGGCACATGTTTATCATGCATTGTTCATAGTTTCTGTACTTTTTACTCCACTGTGATTAAATTGACAGCAGGGTCTGAAGGTAGGAGAAGGAAATGAAAGAGAAAAAGAGGGAGAACATTTTATGTGGGACCACTGTAATTATGCTTCTACTGTAGTTTTGTGTTTTGGCCCTGGCTACAAAAAGGGGCAGCCACATTGCTGTCCTTTCTAACACTGGTACAAACAGTCTTGCAAATAACCGATTAATAGCATCCTCTCTTCTCCAAACAATCCTCTTTCTCTGCCTCTTTCCACATCACTAGTATAAAAAAATTTGCCTAAAATATACAATTTTTAAATTATTTCTGTAAGTGCTTAAATTATTATGAATTTATTCATGTGTCGTGTATCTCCATAAATAGATTATAAATTCCTGAGGAGAGGAACTATGATCTCTGGTGTACTGATGAACCCAGCAGCAGCACCTGGTGCAGAGTAGGCAGATAATAAACATTTAACAAATGAAACTCGGTTCCCAAGAAAAATACCACCAAGGCCTTAAAGAGGAAAGGGATGCCTTACTAAATCACCTTCCACCCACTTAATTGTTTCTGAAGGCTCACTCTGAGTTCTTTTGAACTCTAAATATGTATGACTTGAGCAGAATCTAACTCACTCTCTTCTTAGCTTTCCAAAGGCAAAATCTGGCCCCCAAATATCTTTGTTCCCACCTTTTCCCCTTCATTTATGACCCTTCCTCTCTGAGATGCCCTTCAGATTCCCTACCTCCATATGTCATAGTTGATCCTCTTTTCATTCATGAAGCCTAGCCCAACTATCAAATTTCAAACTGATCTTTTCCTCTTCAAATTCCTACTGTATTTATTATCATGCTATTCTCCATGTGTTGATTCATGTTGTGAATCCTCCCCCTACAATTGAACTCTTAGAGTTCAGTAATATTTATGCTTTAACAGCACCTAACACACAAATGCACAGCAGAAACTCAAACTTGCTTAGTAAGTGTTTTGTCTAAAGTAAGAGGAAAGCATTTACCCAATGTGCTCACATCTCTCCCATCTTCCTTCCTAGTTCATCCAAAAGGTAAAGATGCCAAATCAATTGGTCTTATTACAGAACACTGAGTGGGCCAAATTTACTTTTGGGGGATGACTCTAAAAAAACACTCACTAAATTAAGTCATTATTTATTGAGACTCTCAATAAATAATAATTGCTTTAGGGAACAAGGCAGACACTGGGAATTCGCAGTGAATAGATTTACAACTCTCACTGTAGCAGGAAATGACAATAAAGACATCAACAAACAAATGAGGTCATCTCAGATTAAAAAATACAAAAAATAAACAGAACACAGTAATGAGATTATTTTAGAGAAGTAATTTATTTAGCTTAAGGTGTCAGAAAAGGCCCAAGGAGGTGAGAATTTAGCCTAAATAAAGAGAAGGAACCATTAGGCAAAGATCAGATGAAGCAAGGCCAAAGAGGTTGGAGGAGAGCCGGGAGTAAGGTGGGGAGTAGTCAAAATGAGGGGCAAGAAGTGAATAGTCACCAGACTATGAAGAACCAGGATGGCCATCATGGTCAGGTTAGCCAGGAGGTTAATATTTTATTCTAAATGCACTGGGAAACCACTGGAAGATTTTAACAGGAAAGGATATGAATTGATTTATAATTCAAACCCTAATCCTGACTGTGCCACTGGGAATGATTGTGATAAGGCAAGAATGGAAGCAAGGCCATAGTTATAACACTGTAATCCATGCAATAATCCAGGCAGAAAGTGACAGAGACCTCGATTAGTATGGTAGCAGTGAAAAGAGTGAGAAGTGTATAGGTTCAGAACACATTTTGGTAATAAAACCATATTGATGAATGAGACATTGTAGATGAGAGTAAGGACAAAGGAGAAATTTAGGGTGATATAGACTTTTGGCCCAAACAATTGGGTGCCATTTCTGATATGGGAAAGAGTTGGGGACATGCAGGTTTAAAATAGGGGTTGGATATGAAAATCCCTATTCTAAAATATGTTTATTTTATTTTTTACTAAAGGCCCGGTGCACGAAATTCGTGCAGGGGGCGGGGGGTGTTCTTCAGCCCAGCCTGCTCCCTCTCCAATCTGGGACCCCTTGAAGGATGTCCGACTGCCCATTTAGGCCCAATCCTACCTGGGCAGTCAGATATCCCTCTCACAATCCAGGACTGCTTTCTCCCAACTGCTCACCTGCCTGCCTTCCTGATTGCCCCTAACCGATTCTGCCTGCCAGCCTGATCACCCCCTAACCACTCCCTGCCAGCCTAATTGATGCCTAACTGCTCCCCTGCCAGCCTGTTTGCCCCTAACTGCCCTACCCTGTGAGCCTGGTCACTCCTAACTGCCCTCCCCTGTAGGCCTGGGCACCTCTAACTGCCTTCCCCTGCAGGCCTGTGTCCCCCCTCAACTGCCCTTCCCTGCAGGCCCGGTCACCCCCAACTTCCCTCCTCTGTCAGTCTAGTCACCCTTAACTGCCTTGTCCAGTGATGCATATTGCTTAAAAGGCTGGTCCCAGCCCTCATTGTTTGGGTCAGTGAATGGAGTATCAGCCTGTGGACTGAAGGGTCCTGGATTCGATACTGGTCAAGGGTTATGGGCTCAATTAACATTAGGGGTGTACAGGAGGTAGCCGTTCAGTGATTCTCTCTCATTGTTAATGCTTCTCTCTCCCTCTCCCTTCCTCTCTAAAATAAATAAAAATATGTAAAAAATAAATAAATAAATAACTGGTCCCAGTTGTGGATTCAGTCTATAAATGTGAACTAGACTGTTTTATTTAACTGTTGTGTATGGACATCAAAATCCTGATCTTGATTACACTAGCACCAAGCTTTAACCAGAATATTGTTCTCCAGTTACTAAAACAGCTTTACAGGTTATCTATCCATACTCTGATATGATGCAAGTTTTTACAAAAATAAAAATAGAAGCTCTGACCAGAATGGAGAACATGGTGCTTCACGGATCAGAGTCATTATTAAATATTTATGTTCTATTGAGATTGAGGCACAAAGAGTACTACACTGTCCTCTTGTCATTGTCTATATCAGCCAAAGAAGGACTTAACAATCATCCTACTCATTTGAATAATCCACAGGGGGAGGATCACTGACATGGAATGCTCTTAAAAGGATGGCAGTTAATCGAATTGGGATGAGCTATGCCCATCTAGACTACAACGCAAAGATTTACCTCCCGGAACGGGATGGTGCTTTTACCATTTTTCTAGTGCTATGCATTTCCTCCCACCAGATAGGTCAAATGCACTCCATTTAACTTATAGTACTGGTCTTCAACTTTGAGCTATTTTACATGCAGGATCTACAAGAGTATGGCATTTTTCTCCCATAGTGGAACTGACCACTAAGGAGGGATCTAGGGATCTGAATGATATCTTTGATATCAAGATGTTCTTGTGTCCATCCTGAGCACTTCCAAAGCTCATGAACAAGCCCAAGGTTATGAGATGCCTGAAGCAAGGAATAAAATGTCTGGATATAATTCCTGAAAAGGCGTTATGTGTACAGGATGATTTCTCCCATTTAGTTTGATGATTTGGTTTTTATAGTGGTAATGATGGTAGGACTATGGGGAAACTTTCCATGGGGGAGGGGTCTGGGGGGAGGGGGAAGAGTTTAATTTTAGAAACTTTGTCAAAAAGGATTCCTTTGAACTGGGTGTGGGGCTTCATGCTGCTGCTCCCATGATGATGGTGGACATCAGGAGGCCAATCAGTGTTTCTAAGAATCTGCCAGCCACTCTTGTGTCTCCCTCACTATTTGCTCTAGAACTTCACAAAAGTTGTAGCAGTAAAGGAGAGATTCCAGGGATGGTAACACACGATGTTGTTGTAGTGAGAGGAAGAGAATAGAAATCTTTAGAGGAAGGGAAAAATATGGGAAAATACTAAGATAATTGAGTATAGTGTTGTAATGCAGATCAAACCCAAGATCACTGCCTCCAAATCTGGAAACAGGCCAATGAAGCAATGAAAACATAGTTCACATATTTTTATATTAATACTAGAGGCCTAGTGCACAAAATTCATGCAATCCAGGACTGCTAGCTTCTAATGGCTCACCTGCCTGCCTGCCTAATTGCTCCTAACCACTCTGCCTACTGGCCTGCTCACCCCCAACTGCCCCCCACCGCCAGCCTGATCACCCCCTACTGGCCTGCTCACCCTCATCTTACCTCCCCACTGGCCTGCACACCCCAACTGCCCCTCTGCTGGTGTGCTCACTCCAAAATGGCCCCCCTCCTGCTGTCCTGATCACCTTCAACTGACCCCTACTGATGGCCTGCTCACCCCCAACTAGCCCCCCTGCTGGTCTGCTTACCCCCAATGGTCCCTGCTGTCCCATCCTGGCCTGATCACCCCCTGACCCAAGGTCCCAGCCCCTCTTTTTCCCTTTTTTTTTTCCCCCAGCACCTCTTTGAGCAGAGGCCAGGGCTGGCTAAAAGCAAGTATCTAGGATTTATTTATCTTCTATAATTAAAACTTTATAGCTTTGAGCGGAGGCCGTGGCCATCTAGGAAGCTTGGCTTCCTCCATCATTGGGGCAACCCAAGCCTCCTGCTTGCTCCAGCTCTGGTGGTCGGCCACCATCTTGGTGGGGTTAATTTGCATACTTGCTTCTGATTGGCTGGTGGGCATGGCTTGGCATAGTGGAGTGGTGGTTAATTTGCATGTTTTTCTTTCATTAGTGTAGATGTACAATTATAGCTAACATACACTGAGCAGTTACTATATGCCTGCACATAGCACTTTACATGAATCATTTCATTTTCCTGCACAAGAAGTCTACAAGGTACCAATGTAATCCTCATTTTACTAATAGGGAAAGTGGTATTTAAAGAGGCTTAGTAACTTGTCCAAGACATATGTGTTATCTTGTATTCTCTTAGTTCTGGATCCTACACAGTTTCCTACTAGACTAGTGGTCAGCAAACTGCGGCTCGTGAGCCACATGCAGCTCTTTGGCCCCTTGAGTGTGGCTCTTGAACAAAATGCCATGGCCTGGGTGAGTCTATTTTGAAGAAGTGGCATTAGAAGAAGTTTAAGTTTAAAAAATTTGGCCCTCAAAAGAAATTTCAATCGTTGTACTGTTGATATCTGGCTCTGTTGACTAGTGAGTTTCTGACCACTGCACTAGATTTTTGCCAGATGATGTTTTCTGTGAGATGCTGCTTCTCTGTGGGGCTCCCTCAGTTTGTCCTACACACTAAAGCAGCTTCCCAAGCCTTACACCTTCTCAGGACTTAGATGAAAGACAGCCAGGTATAACAGAAAGAATGAAGAGTCAAAAACTTTTTCCAGATGAACTTGTGAGACAGGCAAACCTGAGCTCATCATTTGGCCTATCAGAGCCTCAGATATAAAGCAGGAATAATATTTTCTCTTCCAACTTGATAGTTATTAGTATAAGAATCAGAGTGGGCTTGGGGGCTTAATCTGTTTGGTTAATCTTACCCATAAACCCTGTTGGGTGGGTGGTTTCTAGGTATTTCCAGAGGTTAAAAAGAAAGGTTTATCAGGGAGCAGTCTTAGAACATTAATGTAACAATCTCACTCATCTTCCTTCTCCTTCCTAATCTCTCCTTAATGAAAATTAGTTGAAAATGAATAGCGGATTTCACAGTTGTCTTGCTGTTCTCACTTAGCCTCTTGATTGTCTTACTGGCCAAATAAGGATGATATGTACTGTCCAATATAGAATACTAGCCACATATGGCTATTTAAAGTTAATTATTAAAAATTTAGTTCTTCAGTCATACTAGCCATAGCGACTTTCTTTTTTTAAATATATTTTTATTAATTTCAGAGAGGAAGAAAGAGATAGAAACATCAATGATGAGAGAGAATCACCGATCGGTTGCCTCCTGCATGCCTCACACTAGGGATCAAGCCCAAAACCTAGGCATGTGCCCTTAACCAGAATCAAACCCAGGACCCTTCAGTCCACAGGCTGACGCTCTATCTACTGAGTGAACCCGGCTAGGGCCATACTAGCCACATTTCAAGTGATTACATAAGACTAGTGGCTACTGTGTTGGCAATACAGATACAAAATATTTCCATCATCTCAAAAAGTTATATTGGATAGTAATGGTCTGGATCATTTGTAAAGACCAGTCCAGCTCCAATTCCTATTGAATTAAGTTCCTTGTTTCTTATACACTCTGAGTAAAATCCTCTTGAATTGAATACGTAAATATATGTGCACACCATGTTAAAGAAGGCATTGGTGCTTTAGTCAACAAAATATACAACAACTTTGGCACATTATATGTGTTAAATAGTTTTAAATTTCTAACTGAAACATTTCCTGGAGCAATATATTTACATTAAAATTCTAAAAGAATTATTTTACTGTAGTTGAAAGACATTCTTTAGTAATACCAATTTTTTTCTCATTTTCTTTCTAATCTAGTAGGATATATATATTTGTTTTTGATGTAACCTAATTCTATTTTAGACAAGTAAATAAAGTGGACAACTCTGCCGAATAACCTTGTAATCTAAAACATGTTGCAGTTTTCTGAGAAGCAGCTGCTTCATTCCTAGGGCTATCAGGCATTTCAATTAGTAAGCTGAAGAAAAAAGCACATTGGTTTCAATTCCATTTTTTAAAATGCTGACACATCACTTGGTCATTCATAAACTGAAAATAAACACAAAAATCTTCTGGTACTTCAAGACCAAAAGTCAAAGTTTAAAATTTTTCAAGACTGTTTAACTAGTTTTCTTTATTCTCTCTGACCATCTGACAATATTTGAGAATATTTAATTCCTCTTCTTTCTTCTTCCTTCCTCCCTCCCTCCTTTTCTTTTCTTTCTTTCCTTTTCTCTCTCTCTCCTTCTCTCACTCTTAAAATGTTCAAGATTTATTTATTCTCCCTACATCCTATGTTTGCAAAAATTATTATAGACTAGAGGCCTAGTGCATGAAATTCATGCATGGGGGGGTATATATGTACCTCAGCCCAGCCGGCACCCTCTCCAATCTGGGACCCCTCGAGGGCAGTCGAACATCCCTCTCACAATCCAGGACTGCTGGCTCCCAACTACTCACTTGCCTGCTTGCCTGATTGCCCCTAATTGCTTCTGCCTGCCAGCCTGATCACCCCCTAACCACTCCCCTGCCAGCCTGATTGACACCTAACTGCTCCCCTGCTGGCCTGATAGCCCCTAATTGCCCTCCCCTGCCAGCCTGGTCACCCCTAACTGCCCTCCTCGGCCGGCTTGGTCACCTCTAACTAACCTCTCTTGCCAGCCTGGTCACCCACAACTGTTCTCTCCTGCAGGTCTAGTCACCCCATCCTAAATACTCTCTCTTGTTGGCCTGGTCACCTTCAACCATCCTCCCCTTCAGGCCTGCCCCCCCCAACTGCCCTTTCCTGCAGGCCTGGTCACCCCCAACTGCCCTCCCCTGCAGGCCTGGTCACCCCCAACTGCCCTCCCCCCTGTAGGCCTGGTCACCTCCAACAGCCCTCCCCTTCAAGCCTGGTTCCTCCCACTGCCCTCCCCTTCAAGCCTGGTCCCCCCGCAACTGCCCTTTCCTGCAGGCCTGGTTGCCCCTAACTGCCCTCCCTCCAACTTCCCTGCCCTGCTGGCTATCTTGTGGTGGCCATCTTGTGTCCACATGGGAGCAGCCATCTTGTGTGTTGAGTGATGGTCAATTTGCATATAACCCTTTTATTAGATTATTAGATAGGATGCAATGAAACCACACTATAAAAAGCTTGGGAAACTGGAAAAAATGGTCAGGGGAGTGGAAGGACATCTGTAATTTTATGTCTTCTTCAAATTGCTATTAGCACTTTGGTCTATTCCTCCTTAAATCTTCTAATATAGTACTTGTTTTTATATAATTTTATAATTTTGTATAAAAATATGCACACGAATGTATACTTCTTTTTAAAATAATATTTCAAGCCTGACTAGTAGAGTGTTGGACTATGAGCTTGGAGGTCACAGTTCAAGGCACATGGCTGGGTTGTAGGCTCAATCCCTAGTAGGGGGTGTTCAGGAGGCAGTCAATCAAAGATTCTCTCTCATCATTGATGTTTCTGTCTGTTTCTTCCTCTCCCTTCCTCTCTGAAATTAATAAAAATATGAAATAAAAAAACATTTCTAATTTTTACTTTTACCAAAATAAAGTTGGAGCTTTATATAGAGCATTTATATGTTACTCCTTCCTTCTAAAAACAGTGCTAATGGTTAGGCAAGGAAATAAAAATACAGTCTCACTTTAAAAGTGGCAAACATGACCTTCTAAGTGGTCAGTGTCATTATGTACATATTTTCTCTCTTTTTATTCTTTTTTGTTCCTCTCTATTTTGCATGTAAAAAAATCTCAATAAATATTTTTTTCTGAAAGTTTACATCTATCTCCCTGGGCAAATGAAATTGTTAGGGAGAACCATTTTCAAAAACTGTAACATCCGGCTGGGATCTTCCCACTGCCCTTACTGGACCCTGTTTGGAGCTTCTGCAATCTTGGCTGCTCTGCTCAGAGCCATGGGGTCCCTGCCATTCCTCCCTCTCCCTCCCCAAACCCTCTCTACTGTGAAGGCTGGCTTCCTTTTCCTCCTCGCAATAAAAACTTAATTTTTCCAGTGTAGGACTAATAAAACAGCATGTCTCTGGATCCAACTGAGAGCAACATTTAAACTAGTAAGTCATCTCTATTTATAAAAATTTAATCTGTAAGGGAAGAAAACTCTAACAAGCCAAGATCTTCTGTTAACCACTTAACTTCAGGTTTAAGCAGACAAAGGGAGATTATTAACCCTCCAATGCATTAGAGATTAAAATTGGTCTAGGGTACAATATTTAGCTTTGAAGGTAAATTTGAGTTTTGCCTTCCCTTTTGCTGAATTGGTGGTTTTCCTTATGGTGAATAATGCCATCTTGAAATTTGATTTTACTAATTTTTTTTCTAGCAGATCTCTTGATGGCTAAGTTCAAATTTTATATAAATGCCCCAATTGCAGAACCATAAAGCTGGTACAACTCTAAAGATATTTTTTCAGACGTAGGAACAAGCAGAGCAATCATTCGTCGTCACTGTCTGGAGCCTGGGTGGCAAGAGGACGCGTCGGAGGCTGTGATGGGAGCTTTACCAACAGAAATACTGGCACCTAGACTGTGCTCTTCTGCAGTACACCATGTCCTCAAGGGATGTCACAATTACATTTCAGGAACAACTCAAGGCTCCAACAGTAGCATGGGCTCTCGTTTCCTGTTTCTTAATTCAGAGCCTTGCAATGTTATTAAAGCCTTCATTTCCTTTTGTGCTTCAAAAGAGAAATTACAACTTGGTCAGCATGATCATCACCTGGCCAAAGTGGAATTATACCAGAGACAGGTAAAGCTGTACATTCTGATTCTAGACAATTATTTTGATTCCTTTTTTTTATTTCCCTTCCCTTTCCATGACCCTGCATTCTCTGAAGTCTCTCTCCCTCCCCCGCTCCCTCCCCTCCTCTTTCCCTCCCCGCCCCCCTCTCTCTCCATTTCTCTATCTCCAGCTCTTTCTTCCCTCTCTTCTTCATGCTACTTCCATAAACAAGACTGCAGGTTCCTTGGGCCTCAGGAATCCAAGCAAATAACTAAATGAGTCTTGAAGCACCACTCAGTCAGGCAGCTCCATCTGCATGTAGCACCACCGCTTTCCACCAAAGGAAAGAAAGATCAAATTCAGTAATATTCAGAGAAGAAATGAAAGGATTTGTTGGTTTTTGTCCCCCCCCCAGGTTATGAATATTGTCTTTAAATCATAACCCCCATAGATGCTTGATATTTTAGATCTAAACCATCTTGCCTGTCCCATTGAAATATTAAGTCACCAGATCAATGACAATATAGTTAGATACATTATAGTAAATAATAATGATACCAATTAACTTTCCCCATTTATGCTTAGTACATGTATTATGTACTGTATCTTTCCTCCCACACCCTGTGCAGCACATCTGCTGTTTCTCATGCTGCCTGAGAGCAAACACAAATTTACGCGAATTTACTCCATTCTGTAATGTGATTATGGGGTACTGGGAGAGGACAGAAGGAAAGAGGGGAAACTTAAACAGAGAGAGATAGAAAGAAGCTGCCCAGCCAGCTTGGCTCAGTGGTTGAGTGTCAATGGTTCAATTCTCAGTTAGGGTATATACTCGGGTTGCAGGTGCGATCCCCAGTATGGGGCATACAGGAGGGAGCCAATCATCATTGATGTTTCTATTTCTCTCTCCCTCTTCCTTCATCTCTGAAATCAACAAAAATACATATTAAAAAATAAATAAGCAGAGAACTGTGTTATACAATTATAACCTAGACTTCAGAAAGAAGAAAGATAGTGCCTAACCATGCTCTTCCTAACACATTCCTCTAAGTGTACAGGGGTACATATAGCTGCCATGGTCTTCATATTGTGTCATTTCAGGTGGTTCCCAGATTTATTCCTGTCAATACAGGAAGAAAAAAAAATCCTGCTAAAGATTGAAAGAAACCAATGAGCGTACTTCCAAAGAATCTGAAAAAAAAAATACTCCCATTTGGCCCTCCTAACACTATTTGTCCAGGCTTGGGAAGAGAATGTACTCAAGGACTTTAATAGTCAGTACTAGTTTCATTCAAGGCCATGGTGAGAGGAAAGGGGAAGGTACATTATATGGGAAAGCCCACCAGACAACCACCTAGTTACTAATAAACCTTCAGTTTGCATTTGCATTTATACCAAAAGTGAATTTCAGGATAAAAATTCATTCTCTTGGTTAATTTTGTTTTATTAATCCTCATCCGAGAATATTTTTTCCATTGATTTTCAGAGAGAGTGAAAGGGAGGAGGAGAGACAGAGAGAGAGAAATGTCAATGTGAGAGAGACATATCAATCAGTTGCCTCCATACAGACTCCAACTGGAGCTGGGGATTGAATCTGCAACCAAAGTATGTTCCCTTGACCGGAACTGAACCCAAGACCCTTCAGTCCCAGACTGATGCACTAACTACTGAGCAATCAGCTAGGGTTTGGTTAATATTTGGTAAGTCCTCTTTAGGAGCCTGAACAGTATGTGAAGGACCAGTAGCACAATAAAGCTAATAAGGAAGCCTTTCTTTTCCCAATGGTTAATTTCTAGTCTACTCAGTAACAGATTGAACAAACTGGTCATCACAGCTGTCTTCTTCATCATTATACCACTTGCCATTAAATATCCCAATCAAGAAGAAGTGTGTCTTTGTACTTGCAGTCAAATGAAATCAGATACTACCTTTATGACCATTCTGAATAATTATCATCAAAATAATGATTATTTTAGAGAACTACAATGATACATATGTATAGTACAGACATATAAGGAGTCAAATACAGAAATGTTGAGGAGCAGTAAGTGCCTGTGAAGAAATTATAATACATGTTTCAAATTAACCAATTTACATAAAGAAACAACTTTGTATAGAATGTCATTAACTCAACAGGTTCTGCAAAGAAGAAAAATTGATAGAGAGAAAATATAAAAACCTTACCCAGTACACTGATGCCTGAAATCCCACAATTAAAAGTAATCCGTATTATGTGAGTTTACAAATTATCTCAAATTAAAATAGATATATCTTTGGATGAGGATGGGCATTGAATCCTAGAGTCTATAGCTATGTAAGTATCTATGTATATGCAGATATATTGTAAGAGAGAGATGGAAAATTGAAACATGTTCTTATTTCTTTTCCCCCCCTCACTTTCTTGCATATGACACTTTCCCCTCCTAACCAGAGGATTCCATCTGCTTAAAGGAGCATTAAAATTGTTATTGTAGAAATGTAAAGAGTAAGAAAGCTTTTGACTTCCAGAAGCAGGTTTTTGAAACTCAGAGAAACATACTAGGCTTAAAAGCTGGAAAGTTAGAGAAAGGGAATTTTTAAAGCATTAAATAATTCCTCTACATCTCAGCAGCAAAACGTGTAGGATTGATCATAAATTTAAGCCATCAGCAGGAAGAAGTTAGAATGTGCCATAAAGAGCACTGCAACCAGAAAGGAAAGTTTGCATGTAATGAGTTATTTTACAATGTTAAGGTTATGATGGAGGAATAATCATGATGAATGAGATGAAGTGGCCTGAAACACTTAGCATAATACCCATTATGTGATAAAAACTCACATGTTGATACCTGCCAAACTACCTAGTAAATATTATCTCTCTACTTGTCTGTCCCCTCCTTACCCACCCACCAGACCATATGTGTATTGAGGGAAGGAATTCTGTTTTGCTCATAGGTGTGTCTCTGCTCCTATTACAAAGTTTGGTGCTCCATAAATATCTGTGGAGTAAATGAACCTTAATGTTTCTCCTAGACAAAGATGTTCAGTATGAGGTGAAAACCTGGGCTTGCTCTTAGTCATCCATCTACATGACACCACCTCAAACACCAATCTGTTTGTGAAAAGAAGACACAAATCGAAATTAATCATCTGTGTTTTAGGTTGGATAAAAATGCCATTTCTTTTTACTCTCAGAGTGATAACATAATCATATGGGCTACACAAAATGTGAAGGCCTCTCAATCTTTAGTGAGTTTGTTGAGATGCAAATAACATCTGTCCTGCATGATTTAGGCATTCCCTTGCCTGAGGACAGAAGGCTGGGCCAGCCCATCTCTGAAAATGCCTTCAGTTCTATTACCTATGATGCTACTAACAGTTAATATTTTTCTGTAATTTGCTCTTAGAAACTGCCTAATAATACAAGTTCTTTCACACAATGTAGTGATGTGACATTATCCTAATATTATTTAACAACTTTGCCTGCTCCATCAATGTCACTTACTCTATGACCCTGAAGAATTATTCAAGGACACCTTTCCTTTTCTTCAACTAAGCAAAGACCATCTTTAGAGCCAAATTATTTAGAGCTCAATTATTTAATACCTACCTGGAGTTTCAGATTCTCCATTTACCAGCCCTTATTGTCCTCTGTTTCTTACTTTCCTCCCATCCAAAGGTATTCCTTTTTGCTGTGATGAACTAAGTCAATGCTAACCGTAAGGACTGAATCAAGATCTGTGTCAGAGCTTCCAAAATATCTGAAAATGCCCAAACCTCAATGTAAGCCTGTGTCCGTCCATCCCTAGTAGTACACATTGATATCACCAAACCCACAAGAACAGACTGAGAAGAGAACCTCTAGGGTTATAGGATCTCCGTGATTCAGTGGCTCCTTTCTTCTCCACCACCCAATCTCAAATCACAGAAAACAGAGATCAGAACTGATATCTGAAAGACGTTTATTGAGGCAACAAACATCATAGCTTCACAAAATAGCTGAATTTTTCTCAAGGAAAATTAAAGTCTGTGTGGATCTTGGAAGCCTGAGCCAAAGTTGTTGCTGCCAACAACTTACAAACTATTCAGCTTTGCCTCTGCTTGTCTTCTTTATACTTTAAAAATTAACTGATTGGGCCCTAGCCTGTTTGGTTCAGTGGATAGAGCATAGGCTTACAGACTGAAGGGTCCTAGGTTTGATTCTGGTGAAGGGCATGTCCCTTGGTTGCAGGCTCCCAGCCCTGGTGGAGGCATATGCAGGATGCAACCAATTGATGCCTCTCTCTCACACTGATGTTTCTCTTTCTCTCTGTCTCTCTCTCTCCCTTCTATTCTCTCTAAAAATCAATGGAAAAATATCATCGGGTGAGGATTAAAAAAATAAAATATTTTAAAAATTAAGTGATTGAGACTGGGATTCAGCAATAGCCATAATAATTGTCATGTATGGATGCCAAATATGTACCAGACCCATTACCTGGGTGGTATCAGCTATACATAGTCCACGTGGATGACAGCTCTGGAGCATGTAATGTTATAGCCTAGCTCAGTGATCAGCAAACTGCAGCTCGCCACATGCAGCTCGCGACCCGCGGTTTGCCTATCTGTTGACTAATGAGTTTGCCAACCACTGGGATAGGGGCTTAATCACAAGGAACAACAACAGCCTATAATTACTGGAATCTAAGTCAGTGGGTAATATTATCACTCCCACTTACAGAAGACAAAACAGTTTCATTGAGGTAACAAAATTGACCACAGTCACATAGTAATAAAGAACTCAGGTCTGATTCCAAAGGGCCTGCTGTTGTCAGATATCTGGCTCCATACTTTGGGACTAAAAAAAATAAGCAATTGGACCTGATCTTTAAGGACTCTGTTATGCAATTTAAGAAAATAAGACAAAATTACATAAAATTAAATACCAATGAAATAATGGTTCAAGTCAAAAGAGAAAATGTGTCACAAGGCAGAACATGATTTTTTTTAAATGAACCATCAGACAATAATTGGTGCAATTATATAAAGGAAAGGGAGCTATATAAGTATTTACAAGCTCTGATAAACACACTCCAAGTATTAGGAATACACACACACACACAAACAAATACACACACACACTAGGGGCCTGGTGCACGAATATTCATGCACAGGGGGTGTGTCCCTCAGCCCAACCTGCACCCTCTCCAATCTGGGAGCCCTCTGCAATCCGGAAGTTTCTGTCTGTCTTTGCAATCATATGAGCAAATTGTCTGAGACCCCAAACCAGTTTGGTTTGTTGCTCACAGAATAATAAAGACGTTGTTTTTTTCTTTGTTTCATTTGTGGAGATTTCCTGGAAGTTTTAGGATATCTTCCCTTTAATTTTTGCTAGATACTCTGAATTTACTGATGTCTCTCACCTTTACTTTCCCTCCATCCCCCACCAAAAGTAACCTGCTCCAGGCTCACTTTGTTCTAGTGTCTAGGAGATCCATCTGCCACCAGAACTACTATTCCCAGAATTCCTGGTGCTCCCAGCACTCTTGGTTTTCCCATCCTGCTCTGTCTCCATCCCAGGCCTCCCACTCTGCCAAGTCCTCCAAGCTGTCAGCTCTCCCTCTCTTCTCTCTGTCTGGTGGCTTGGGGAGCCAAGTTCCCCAAGCTGTTCCACTCTCCACTGGCTCTCCTGCTCTGCTCTCCACATGGCACCTGTGTATGCAAATATAACCATCTTTGTTGGGTTAATTTGCATACTCACTCCTCATTGGCTAGTGAATGTAGCAGAGGTATGGTCAATTTACATGTTTCTCTTTTATTATATAGAACTAGAGACCTGGTGCACGAAATTCATGCATGGGGCAGGAGAGTGTCCTTCAGCCCAGCCTGCTCCCTCTCCAATCTGGGACCCCTTGAGGGATGTCCAAGTGCCCATTTAGGCCCAGGTAGGATTGGGCTTAAATGGGCAGTCGGACATCCCTCTCACAATCTAGGACTGCTGGCTCCCAACTGCTCATCTACCTGCCTTCCTGATTGCCATTAACTGCTTCTGCCTGCCAGCCTAATCACCCCTTAGCCACTCTCCTGCCAGCCTGATTAATGCCAACCTCCTCCCCTGCCAGCTTGTTTACTTCTCACTGCCCTTCCCTGCAGGCCTGATCACCCCTAACTTCCCTTCCCTGCAGACCCAGTCACCCCCAACTTCCCTCCTCTGCCAGCCCGGTCACCCCTAACTTCTTTCCCCTGCAGGCTTGATCACCCCCAACTGCCCTCCTTGCATGCCTACTCCCCTCCCTGCTGGCCATCTTGTGGTGGCCATCTTGTGTCCACATGGGGGCAGGATCTTTTGACCACATGGGGGCAGTCATCTTGTGTTTTGGAGTCATGGTCAATCTGCATATTACTCTTTTATTAGATAGCATAGAGGCCTGTTGCACGGGTGGGGGCCAACTGGTTTGCCCTAAAGGGTGTCCTGGATCAGTGTAGGTGTTCCCTTGGAGCATGGGGTAGCCTGGGCGAGGAGCTTGTGGTGGTTTGCAGGCCGGCCACATCTCCCGGCAACCCAAGCAGAGGCCCTGGTATCTGGGATTTATTTATCTTCTACAATTGAAACTTTGTAGCCTGGAGCAGAGTGAAGCCTTCTTCTCGCACAGCCATTGAAACTTTGTTGCCTTAAGCAGAGGCCTGGGCCTGCCAGGGTGTGCAGAAAACTTGGTTTCCTCCATAGCCAGGGGCAACCCAAGCCTCTCTCCTGCTCTCTCTGTGGCCATAGCCATCTTGGTTGGGTTAATATGCATACTTGCTCTGATTGGCTGATGGGCATTGCTGGTGGGCATGGCTTGTGGGTGTAGCAGAGGTACGGTCAATTTGCATATTACTCTCTTACTAGATAGGATAATGTTAATATGCAACATGTCCCCATAGGAGTTCGACCTGGAGACCAGGAGTTCTATTGCTCGCTATGACGTGCGCTGACCACCAGGGGGCAGCGGGAGCAAAGGAAGGCCCTAGCCAGCAGCCAGAAGGGCTCAATTGGTCCTGATCCCCGGCCAGGCCTAGGGATCCTACCCATGCATAAATTTTGTGCACTGGACCTCTAATCTATACTAATAAAAGAGTAATATCCAAATTAGACCAGGAGACCTTCCAAGACGTTCTGGACAAAGCCAGGGGCTTGGCCAGTCTGCAAACTGCCCTCAAATGGCCCTCAGCCCCTTGCCCAGGCTCCGCTGCCCTCAGCAGGGATCCTCATCCCAATCGGGGTGTGGCCAACCTGCAAAGAGCTAACAGCCCCTTGCTCAGGCCAGCCATACCCTCAGTGGGAACCTCCACCCCGATGGGGGTGTGGCCAGCCTGCAAATGGCCCTCACCCAGACTGGCCACTCCCCCGCAGCAGGGGCCCCACCATCATGGCAGTGTGGCCGGCCTGCAAGCTGCCCAGGCCCCTCACCCAAGAGGGTCCCTACATTGATCCAGGACTCGCTTCAGGGCAGAACACCCAGATCCTACCTGTGCACCAGGCCTCTATCTATAGTAATAAAAGGGTAATATGCTAATTAGACTGAGAGACCTTCCAGACATCCTTCCAGACAAAGCCATGGTGGCAGGACCAAAGCAGAGGCAGTTAGAGGCAATCAGGCCAGGAAGAGAGGGCAGTTGGGGGCAAGCAGGCCAGCAGTGAGGGACAAGGGGCACAAGCCAGCTGGCAGGGGTGGCAATTGGGTAGAAGCTGGCTGGCAGGGGGCAGATGGGGGCAAGAAGGCTGGTAGGCAGAGTGGTTAGGGGAGATCAGGCAGGCAGGTGAGCAGTTAGGAGCCAGTGAACCTGGATTGCGAGAAGGATGTCCAACTGCCAACAGGCCGGCAATGGGACAACGCCTGAGAGGTCCCAGATTAGAGAGGGTGCAGGCTGGGCTGAGGGATACCCCCAACTCTGTGTACAAATTCCATGCACTGGGCCACTAGTTTCTAAATAAATGCCTAAAACTAGAGAAAGGGGACTTGTATGCATCCACAACCAATGGACACAAGACACTGAGAAGGTGGGATGAGGGCATGCGACAGAGGGTAGTGGAGGCTGGGAGAAGGTCAATGGGGGAAAAAAAGGAGATATATATATATACTACTATATGTAATACTTTATATTTTTTAATTAAATCTTTATTATTCAGTTTATTACATTTGTTTCTCTTTTTCCCCCTTCATAGCTCCCCTCCACACGGCTACCACCCTTCCCTCTACCCTTACCTCCCTCCCATTGACCTCATCCATAGGTGTATGATTTTTTGTCCAGTCTCTCCCTGTACACCCCTCACCCCATTCCCCCTGAGAATTATCAGTCCACTCCCTTTCTGTTCTCCTGATTATAGTATATTCACCAGTTTATTATGTTGATCAAATTTTTAATTCCCTTAATTTTTAGATTCACTTGTTGATAGGTATGTATTTGTTGTTCATAATTTTTTATCTTTTACCTTTTTCTCTTCCTCTTCTAAAAGAGTACCTTTCAGCATTTCATATAATACTGGTTTAGAGTTGATGAACTCCTTTAGCTTCTTCTTGTCTGTGAAGGTCTTTATCTGCCCTTCAATTCTGAATGATAGCTTTGCTGGATAGCGCATTCTTGGTTGTAGGTTCTTACTATTCATCACGTTGAATATTTCTTGCCACTCTAGAATGGCCTGCATGGTTTCTGTTGAGAAATCAGCTGACAATCGTATGGGTGCTCTCTTGTAGGTAATGAACTGTTTTTCTCTTGCTGTTTTGAATATTTTTTGTCTTTTGCTCTTGGTATTTTAATTATGATGTGTCTTGGTATAGTCCTTTTTGGATTCCTTTTATATGGGGTTCTGTGTGCTTCCTGGACTTGAAAGTCTATTTCTTTTATCAGATGTGGGAAGTTTTCAGTCATTATTTCTTTAAGTAGATTTTCAGTATCTTGCTCTCTCTCTTCTTCTGGCACCCCCACAATTCTGATGTTTGTACACTTGAAGCTGTCCCAGAGGCTCCTTACATTATCTTCACATTTTTGGATTATTTTTTCTTCTTGCTTTTCCAGTTGAGTGTTTTCTGATTCTTTATATTTCAAATTTTTGACTTGATTCTTGCCTTCCCCTACTCTGCTGTTAGGTCTCTGAATAATATTTTTTATTTCAGTCAGTGTATGTTTAATTTCTAATTGGTCCTTTTCCATTTCTAGTAGGTTCTTTTTCATCTCCTCTTGGGTCTCACTAACTTTATCCAACTTTTCTAGCATATTCTTGAAAAACCTTATAAGCGTGGTTTTGAACTCTATATCCAGTCATTTGTTTTCCTCCATTTCTTTTATTTGTGATCCCTTCCCTTGTCTGGGCATTTTCACTATGCCGGGAGAACTTCTGTGTTGGATTCAGCCTTATGACACCAGACTTGCAAAACTGAAAAAGCCTCTCTGTTGAGCTTGGGATGGGTGGAGTCTCAGGGGTTAACGGACCACCTTGCCTTCCAGTCGGCCTCACCCTCTATGGCCCCTGACTTTCACGTGACTGGGTAATAGCTGGAGCGGTCCCTGTGTGCGCACTGCTCTCACAGTGCCTCTAGACTGCTGCCTTTCCAGCTCCCCTGCATTCCGGGACCATATGAGTCTGGGTCCCAGGGTTTCACCAGAAACTGGGGTTTACTGGAGTTAGAAGTGACGAAGTTGGGAAGATCTCCCACCCACTCGTGAAAGCCAGCGGCACAATCAGCAGTCGGTCCTCTGCGTGCAGTGCCGTGTGCGCCCCCAGACTTCTGATCTTTTGCGACTCCCCTAAATTTCCGTGCACTTCTCCCTTTTCACAGTCCAAACTCCCCCGTATGAGTTTCGGCTGGATCTGGGGTTTAGTGTTGTAGGATAGGGGGTTCAATGCTGTTGAGAGTCTCCGTCTCCCTCCCGCCAGAGAAAGCCAGCCAGGTACTCCAGCACCCGCTCTCTCCACGCGCGTGTCTCCATACCTCAGCTTTTTGCAGCTCCTCTGGGTCTCTGTGAGCCCCTCTCTTTCTTTCTAGTTGTAGAATTTCCACTCAGCCAGCTTTCCTGTGGTTTTGGATGATGTCTGTTCTGTCTTTTAGTTGTAGTTTTGAAATTGTTGTGCAAGGCAGCAGTGTAGGTGTTTACCTATGCTGCCATCTTGGATTCTCCCCTATATATAATACTTTAAACAAAAAAATAAAATAAAAAATAAAACTGGAGGAAGGACAAAGGCAGAGAAAAAGATAAAAATATGACCTCATTACTCCTGCAAATGGCCACTGGAAGAAGAGCCAGAAGACATTTACATACATGGAAGAAATGATAAGAATCTAAGGCAAAAATGCCAGAACTCTGTGGGAACGATTCAATGTGATTTGCTTTCCTTTAGAAAGTTTTTATTTTAGATTTAGCTTAAGGCCTTAAGAGCTTATTATTTAAAATGTGTGAAAGGTAACATCTAAAATAAAAATACTGAAGATGGTTTGGGTTTTCTTTTGTAATTTAACCCAAAATTAGCTTAAATAACTATGATTTTGGAAAAAGAATCTTGAAGCATTTTTTTTTATTTTATTTTTTTTTAGTTTAAGGCTGATAACTAAAAGCTGCACTGGAAAAATCTAAATAATAACTTCCATTTTAATACTGATGTTGATGGGTGAGACAATTAAAGCATTACGTTCCACCACATTCTAATATGTAGGTAAATGTTGATTAATACTAAAGTTTTCTCTTATAAATCTGCATCATAGATAGTAGGGTTTATAAGAAGCCTAAAAAGAGAATGTCAAATCTACAGCTGGGCTCTGACTTTCATATGCCAGAATGGTGCTGCTTCCTTTGGATAGTTCAATAAGTGTTTTATTAGCCAAAGCATATTACAGTAGTAGACAAAACTATGACAGCAGAAAAAGTTATATGTGACTAAAGAAGGACTAAAATTTTATAGACCTTAGTATGCAATCATTTTCACATGCATTTAATTCTCAAAAACACCTTTGTGGTAAATATTATTTTAGCCCCAATTTATAGATGAAAAATTAGCTCATAGAAGTTAAATGAGTTATCTAGTAAATTGTAGAACCATACTTAGACTCTTGTATGCCAAATCTAACTTCAAGAGCTTGCAATAAAAAGTCACTTATTCTATTAGTAATATACATTCTCCTTCTTCATATCTATTGAAGTAAAATTTTCACTTCACATTTTAGTTCCAAAATATGACTGCATTCTAATGCAGAGTCAAAAGGAATGACACTAAAGAAAAGTACTGTCTTTAGAACCAGATGGGCAGCCTAACTGGACTTCCACTTTTTACTGCCAATGTTAACTACAAGAAGTAGTTTAACATCTTTGGGCTTCAATTTTCTCATTTATAAAATAAAGATAATAGAACCTAAGTCACTGGGTAGTTTTGATCATTAAAGAAAGTATTATCCATTCATTTATCAATGGATAAAGAAGATAGTATATGTATAAAGTGGGATTTAGTCATAAAAAGAATGAATGAAATATTGTCATTTGCAACGATATGGATGGACCTAGAAGGAATTATGCTCAGTGAAAAAATTCAGACAGAGAAAGACAAATAGTATATGATTTCACTTATATGTGAAATCTAAAAAGAAACTTAAATAAACATATAAAACAGAAACAAACTCACAGATACAGAGAACATTTTGATGGTTGCCATATGGGAAGGGAGTTGGAGGGATGAGTAAAAACAAACAAAGGCAAGGATTAAGAAGTATGAATTGTCAGTTATAAAAATAGTCATGGGATATAAAGTACATCATATACAGAGAATATAGTCAATAATATTGTAATAACTATGTACAGTGTCAGATGAGTACTAGTGTTAGCAGAGTGATCACTTTGTAAGTTACAGAAATGTCTAATCACTATATTGTATATCTGAAACTAATATAATAGTATATGTCAACTGTAATTTACAAGCTAAAAAATTATTTTTAAAAAAGCAAAATATTGTATAGCAATATTTAATGCTCAGAGAATATTATTTGCCAGGAACCAATTCTAGCATGTAATAATTACAAGAGTTTCACCAAAAGGTTGGACTTAACAATGGCTGAGCTACATATGTAGTTTACCTGTTGGAAAAGACTAATGGGCATTTCCCCCAAACCTGAATAGGATTGTCTGCTACCAGTCAGCTCAGGACATTTTATTGCCTCCTGTTGGACAAACACCTGAACAGTTGTAGGCTATTCCCCATTCTAACAATATCCTTTGATACCTTACCCTTTGAAGTATATTATCTCCACCTTGCCTTAGGACAAATTGTGTTAATAAAAGCAGGGTCCTGAGTCTAGGAAGTAGTCTTTAGTTCCTTTAGCTGAAGATCTTCTGACCCTCAATGTCTTTCAAAATTATCTTTCGTCTTTGGACCCCTTCTTGAATCTACACATTAGCCCCTTTCCCCAGATTGCTGAACCCTTTCTAAGGCTGGGACAAGAACTCGGGCAATAATATATACTCAACTAATAGTAAGTCTGCTGCCATCATTTATTCAAAAAGTATCATATTAAATGTGTACTAGATGATAGGAATATAAAGAGAATGTGGTTCCTATCCTCATAATAACATATTTTAGCACTAATTACTTCCACAATTTTTATCATAAACTCATTATTTAAAAATTTCTGAGCCATTATCCTAAATACATAAATGCATATATTTTATAAATTATACTAGAGGCCTGGTGCATGAAATTCAAGCACAGAAGTACAGGGTGTCTCTCAGCCCAGCCTTAACCCTCTCCAGTCTGGGACCCCTCAAGGGATGTCCAACATCCCATTCACAATCCAGGACTGCTGGCTCCCAACCACTTACCTGCCTGCCTGCCTGATTGCCTCTAACCGCTTCTGCCTGCCAGCCTGATAACCCCTAACGGCCATCTTTGACCACATGGGGGTAGCCATATTGTGTGGTGGAGTGACAGTCAATTTGCATATTACCTCTTCACTATATAGGATGCATATACTACTATGCTAAAAATTATGCCCTTTACAAAAAATAACTACAAAAGAATAAACAATTAAGACTGGATTATCTTATACACCCCTTGGAATGTACTCTGAAGGAAGAGTCAACAAACTTTTCTATAAAGGGCCATATAGTAAATATTTAAGGTTTAGCAAATATCACATCTCTGCTGCATGTTTTTCTTTGCTTAAAAAAATTATTTAAACAATCTTTTAAAATGGAAAGCAATTCTTAGCTGCAGGGTCTACTTGGACTGTAGTTTGCCCATCCTTGTTTTAGACTACAGATTATTTTAGAATAGATGACCCCAGATAATGGGCTAGTAAATAAATAAATACTATAGCAAGTACTATGAATGAAATCAACTGTTGAATGCAATGTTGAGTAAGGGAAAGAGGCTAACCTTAGTTAAAATGGTATTAGCTAACAAGAAGTCCACACTGATGCTGAGACAGGGAAGAGCCAGTCACAGAAGAGTAGAAGAAAAACTTCCTGACAAAGAGAAGAACCTATTATACCAGGTGCTGATGTGGAAAGAGCTTGCTTGTGGAAGGACTAATAGGAAGTCTGTGTGCCTGGAACTTGTGAGGGAGAAAAGAACAGTGTGACATGTGGTTTTGGAGTCAGGCCAGAGTCAGCTTTGCAGACTTTGTAAGATTCCTTTAAAGTAAAGCATTTGAAGCAGAAATGAAGGTAAAGAAGATAAAATCAGCAGATTATATGTCTTGTGAATATAGACAAAGTGAAATAATAACCAGAGGATTAAGGATTGACTTCTGGGGCAAAATGAAAAGTTAAAGAGAAATAGAAGGCTTTCATTATGTCCTCAAGCTGTTTAAGACAATTATTAAACTTGTAAGTTTTTTACTGTTATTCAACCTTGAAATAAATTCATCACTCATGCTTTTGATCTGGCTTTCATTAACCAAACAATCCAAGTTTACAACAAAACTCTCATATGCCCACCTACTTGTTGTTTTTTAAGATTATTCTTTTCCAGTTAAAATTGCATTACAATGTTTTTTGTGGAAGGCTGCACAAGAATAGTACTGTTGCCTCTTGGGAGGGTACCAGAGGGTGTATAGCATAGAGGTGGGAGGGAGATGATACATCATGTACCTCCAGAATTTTGAACAATGTGGCTCTAGTACTTATTCAAAAATCAAATAAATAAAATTAAAATTAAAATATTAAACTGCATTAATTCTGTACAGCCTCAGAAAAAAATGAAATAGTTCTCTAAAAATTCATTTGACTGGGAAAACAGGCAATTTTGCAATTCTAATATTTTCAACAACTTTACAAAGCATGTATATATACATTTAACAACAATATGATACCTAGAAAATGTATAAATTAATGAACAAATTTAGTCTAAGAGAATATGGAGCAGTATAGTTAGGGATTTAAAAATCAACTTACTGGAAAACAATTTGGAAGTTCTTCAAAAAATTAGAGTTCCCATGTGACTGAGCAATTCTATTTCTAGATATATATACTCATAAAAATTACAAATGAAAGTTTATAACAGCATTATTCATAATAAACCCAAAATGGAAACAACTCAATTGTGGTGAAGGCCTGGGACAAGGTGAGAACTTGGTGGATAGGGGCAATGAAGGAATGAGTGTAATACTCTCAACAATAAATGTGATTTAAAAAGTGAAATAAAGTACTGAGAAATGCTACCACATGGATGAATCTAGAAAATATTATACTAAATGAAAAAAGGCTAGTGATTAGAGACCACATAGTGTATGATTCCATTTACATGAAACATCCAGAACAGGCAAATTATAGAAACAGAAGTAAATTAGTGGTGGTCTGGGGGAGGGGAGGTATCATGGGGGTGGCAGGATTGTGAGTGACTGCTTATAGGTATTGACGTTTTGGGGATCTAGGTGTTGCATCCTTCACTTCGAGGTCTATTTTGTCATATATAAGTATATTTTATTGATGTTTTACAAAGAGGAAGAGAGAGGGATAGAGAGTTAGAAAAAAAACTGGGGTAGCAATACTTATATCTGACAATTGAGCAGCATTTGCTATGTCACACTTTGTTCTTTTCTCCCTCACAAGTTCCAGGCACACAGACTTCCTATTAGTCCTTCCACAAGCAAGCTCTTTCCACATCAGAGGGTAAGGGATGCTCTAAAATTAAATTGAGGTGCTGGATGCATAGCACCATGAATATACTAAAAATCATTATATTTTACACTTTAAGTAGGTAAGTTGTATGGCATATAAATTCTATCTCAATAAAGCTGTGGTTTCTTTAAGTAATCAACTTATAAAGCATTACTCAAATACCATATTGTAACTTAAGTTAGGATAGCAGCCACTTAAAAAACTAGCACTGTACCTAATACTAATATAATGTTATATACCAATTATTATTTATAAAATAAATTTTTAAAAAACTAACAATGTCAATATATTTTTTAAAAAGACTAACAAGGACGACAAAATGGTGACAGAATGGACAGACAAAATTCCCAAGACTTGTCCCTGAGCAGATAGTACAAGCAACTGAATCAAATACCCACCCCCAATTGATGAAGCAGACATAGCTAGTGAGACACTTCACAGCTGGGAAGGGCAGAGGACACCTGGAGAAAGCCCAGAGCACTGCAACCATGCAAGCAGCTGTACAAGTGGCCTGCCCCCCAGTCCGAGGAGCAGCAGCCATGCATGAAGCCCACCCCCATCTGAGAAGCAGCAGCCACACGAGCAGCCAGCCTCCACCTGAGGAGCACCAGCTGCACAAGCAACCCACCCTGCCCAAGGATCAGCAGCCACATGAGAGCCTGCCAATGACCAAAGAGCAGCAGCCGTGCAAGCGGCCCACCCCCATCAGAGGAGCAGCAGCCACATGCACATCTCACCTCTGTCCAAGAAGCAGTAACCTCATGAGCAGCCCACTCCTGTCTGAGGAGCAGCAGCTCATGAAGCAGCCTGCCCCCATCCCAGGAGCAGCAGCCCTATGAGCAATGCATCCCTATCTGAGGAGCAGAGGCTGCACAAGCAGCCTGCCCCAATCCAAGAAGCAGCAGCCATGTGAGCAGCCCGCCTCCATCAGAGGAACAGCAGCTACACACAACCTGCCCCCGTCCAAGGAGCAGCAGCCACGTGAGCAAGCCCACCCCCATCGGAGGAGCAGCAGCTGTACAAGCAGCCTCCCCGCACCAGCAAGAGGAGCCACCACTACTGCAAACAGCGCCCACTAGAGAAGCTACTGCCAACTGAGGAACCATTGCCACCTACCAGAGGAGCTGCTGCCAAATAAGCAGGCCCTGCATGACTCAACACCTATATCCTTTGGTGAGAACAAAAATGGGTAGATAAAGAAACTCCCAAAGGGTAAACACTGGTTTGGCTCAAGATAGAGCATCAGCCCGAAGACTGAAAGGTCCCAGGTTCGACTCCAGTCAAGGGCACATATCTTGGTTGTGGGCACATCCCCAAGAGGAGGTATGCAGGAGGCAGCTGATCCATGTTTCTTTCTCATTGATGTTTCTAACTCTCTATCCTTCTCCCTTCCTCTCTGTAAAACATCAATAAAATATACTTAAAAAAAAAAAAAAACAGAGGAAAGAAAAGGAAAAATCACCAAAAAAAGCAGCTACATGAAATGGAGGTATGCAATTATGTCAGAAAAAGAATTCAGAATAAGGGTCATACAGTTCACAAACCAGATGAATGAAAAAAAGTCAACAACTTATGTAAGAGTCAAGAAAAAATAAAGAGAGATATAGCTGCAATAAAAAACACCATGGAAAGTTTCAACAGTAGACTAGGAGAAGCAGAGGACCGAATTAGCGAATTAGAAGACAGGGAAGCAAAACACACCCAAACTGAACTGCAATTGGAGAAAAAAATTAAAAGACAGGAGAAGAGCCTAAGGGAACTTTGAGACAACATGAAACGAAGCAACATATGAATAATAGGGGTGCCAGAACAATAGGAAGAGGAACAAGGGTTAGAAACCCTATTTGAAGAAATAATGTCAGAAAACTTCTTTGATGAGGAGAAGGAAAAAAACACACAAGCACAAAGAGTCACAAACAAGATGAATTCGAAAAGACCCACACCAAGACATGTCATAATTATGATGGCAAACGTTCTGAACAAAGAGAATCTTAAAGGCTACAAGAGAGAGACAGAAAGTTATGTATAAAGGATCTCCCATTATATTATCAAATGATTTCTCAACAGAAACACATAAGGCAAAAAAAGAATGGAAGGAAATTTACAACGTGATGCAAAACAAGGGACTGAATCCAAGAACATTTTATCTAGCAAGGCTATCATTCAAAACTGAAAGGGAAATAAGGAGCTTCACAGACAAAAAAAAAAAAAAAAAAGGCTAAGGGGTTTATCACTACCAAGCCAGCAATGCAAGAAATGCTAAAGGGACTTGTGTAAAAAGAAGAAATAAAAAGGGAAAAAGGAACATAGGCACAAAAAATAAAAATGGCTACAAACAAGTACCTATCAATAACTTTAAACGTAAATGGACTAAATGCTCCAATCAAAAGCTATCGAGTGGCTGAATGGATTAAAAAAAAACAAACATGACCTATATATACACGCTGTCTACAAAAGACCCACCTCAGAAAAAGGAACTCACACAGACAGAAAGTGAAGGAATGAAAAAATATCTTTCAGGCAAAAGGAAATGAAAAAAAAAAAAAAAACTGGGGTAGCAATACTTATATCTGACAAAATAGACCTCGAAGTGAAGGCCATAACAAAAGATAAGATAATACTAAAGGGATCGATACAAGAGGATATAACCCTGATAAACATATATGCACCTAAAGCAGGAGCAACCAAATACATTAAAAAAAAACAAAAAACTGGAAGATATCAAGGGAGAGATCGACAACAATACAATCAATGGTAGAGGACTTTAATATACCACTAACATCATTGGGTAAATCCTCTAGACAAAAAATCAGCAAAAAAACAGAAATTCTAAATGACTCACTAGATCAGATTAACTTAATTCACATCTTCAGAACATTTCACCCCAAAGTCACAGAATATACATTCTCAAGTGCACAAGGGACATTTCAAAGATAGACCACATTTTGGGTCACAAGCAAAGTCTCTCCAAATTCAAGAAGATTGAAATCACATCAAGCATCTTCTCAGACCACAATGGCATAATATTAGAAATTAACTACAATAAAAACAATCAAAAAATTTAATAGGAAGCTGTATAGCATCCTATTAAACAATGATTGGGTTACCAAAGAGATCAAAGAAGAAATTTAAAACATCCTGAAAATAAATGACAATGGAAACACAATGAAAGCAGTCCTGCAAGGGAAGTTTATAACTCTACAGGCCTCCCTCAAAAAACAAGAAAAAATGGTAGTAAATCAGCTAAGTCTACAAAATAAAGATTAGTAAGAAGAGTAACAAGAAAAGCCCAGAGTAAGCAGAAAGAAGGAGATAATAAAGATCAGAGCAGAAATAAATGACATAGAGACAAAAAAAAAAAAAAGCAAAATATCAATGAAACCAAGAGCTGGTTCTTTGAAAGGATAAAGAAGACTGATGAGTCTCTAGCCAGGCTCACCAAGAAGCATAGCGAGAGGAGCCAAATAAACAAAAATCAGAAATGAAAGACATAAAGTAAGAACAAACCCCCCCCCAAAAAAAATACAAGCAATTGTTAACAAATACTATGAACAACTCTATTCCAACAAACTAGATAACTGGGAGAAAATGGACATATTCGTAGAAAAATATAATCTCCCAAAACTCAACCAGGAAAAATCTAAACATCTCAATAGGCTGATAACTATGGAAGAAATTAAAGCAGGGAATTCATACAACTTAACAAAAGGAAGATAAATGATCCAATGAACAAATGGGCAATGGACCTAAATAGATACTTTTTAAAAGAAGACAGAAGGAAGGCCAAGAGACATATGAAAACATGCTCAAAGTCACTAAACACCTGAGAGATGCGGTACCATCTCACACCTATCAGAATGGCTATCACCAACAAATCAACAAAGGACAAGTGCTAGCGAGGATGCAGAGAAAAAGGAACCCTTGTGCATTACTGGTGGGAATGCAGACTGGTGCAGTCACTGTGGAAAACAGTATGGAGTGTCCCCAAAAAACTAAAAATAGAACTCCCTCTTGAACCAGTGATCACAATTCTAGGAATATACCCCAAGAAGCTAGAAACACTAATCAGAAACGAAATATGCACCCCTTTGTTCAGAGCAGCACAATTTGCCATAGCTAAGATTTGCAAACAGCCTAAGTGCCCATCAGCAGATGAGTGGATTAGAAAATGGTGGTACAGCTACACAATGGAATACTATACTGCAATAAAAATGAAGGAATTCTTACCATTTGCAACAGCTTGATGGAGCTGGAGAGCATTATGCTAAATGAAATAAGCCAGTCAATGAAAGAAAAATACCTCATGATCTCACTCATTTATGGAATATAATGAACAAAATAAACTGATGAACAAAAACAGATCCAGAGACAGAGAAGCATCGATCAGATTGTCATACCTCAGAGGGAAGGTAGGGGAGGGCAGAGGCAAGGGGGAGAGATCAACCAAAGGACTTGTATGCATGCATATAAGCCTAACCAATGGACACAGACACCAGGGGGGTGAGGTTATGAGTGGGGAGGAGGACAAAGGGACAATAAGGACACATATATAATACCTTAATCAATAAAGAAAGAAAAAAAAAAGACTAACAATGTTGAAATTATTAAAATGAACACCAACAGGACATTTTTTGTTATAAAACAATTGGTTTGGATTTTTTACTTATTGTGCTAAAAGTATGATCTCTGTGGAGTTGGCTATTCTGAAGCACATCAGTTGCCTGCAGTGATCCTCTTCCCTAACTGCCCTCGACTGTGCAAGATAATGGGCTAAAGTAGAGAAAATATTCAAAACTATAAATAGAGCCGAAATCAATGAGAATGGCTGTTAGCAGGCACTTTGATCCTCACAGATACTCAACCTGTGGCTGCCGGGGACTGCAATTCCTTTTTGCCCAAAAAGAAGAACACAGGTCATGGAACTGCAGAGAATCTGCAAATAGATCATCTACTTATGGCCATGAGCATAAATACCACTGCTTATTTATAGCTGATTTCTCTAAACTGCCCTCCATTTCTGATAGTTTCACTGACAAACATGAGTAATGCTTTCCTTTGTGTTATAAAATATTCCTGCTATTTTCTTTACATAGTCTTGTTTTGCCACCAAGTTGTCTCTATTTCATCAATAGTAAGAGAGTATAAAAGCATTAATATTAATATTAAATCTATTAATATACAGAAAAATATTAGGAGAGTATCTGGCACATAGGATTTGGTTTAATAAATTTTATTTTTTTCTGAAGAAGCATATTTATTTTAAGAAAAATCCTAAATATGTTTAATTCAGTTGTTCAATTAAGCAGTACTATTAGTATTCAATGAATGTCTAGAAAATGCTTATTTATACAACAGAGATGAAATGTTATTTTAATTCAACAGAACACAAAAGTACCAACAATACCCAAATTCTACCCAAGTTCTGAGAAATCCAATCTCATTCATTTCAACAAATAGTCCACAACTTGAGACCTAAGGTCTGTGTCTGTGTCTCCCTCCCCCTCTCCCTCTCCCTCCCCCCTCCCTCTCCCTCCCCCCTCCCTCTCCCTTTCTCTCTCACACAAACACACTCACATAGGGTACTTTTTTTCTTCCATTAATATAGCTTTAGTTCTGCTTTCTCTGCTAAGAAAGTCCTATACCAAAATAGGCAACCAGTATCCAGATAACTTTGTAAAGCAACATTTCTACCCAGACAATCAAAAAAATGAAATGCTAGTAGTAATTATGGATGAACTAGAAAACTTCCAAAATGCACATTATTATTATTATTATTATTATTATTATTGATTCCAAAGAGGAAGGGAGAGAGAGAGGTAGAAATATCAATGATCAAAGAGAATCATGGATTGGCTGCCTCCTGCACATCCTATACTTGGGATCAAGCCCAGGCATGTGCCCCAACCAGGAATCAAACCGTGACCTGCTGGAATCAAACCATGACCTTCTGGTTCATAGGTAGATGCTCAACCACTGAGCCACATCAGTTGGGCCAAAATGTACCTTTTTGTTTATAACAAGAAATGTAGAAAATGTCTCAGTTACATTCAGAGGTAAAGCAATAAAACTAAAACAGCAAACAACTTTTTCCTATATGTCTTAACATAATATTTACTTTGAAATTTCAAATTTTCAGGAAATCTAGAGAATAAACTTTGCAAACAATTACGTGTTTAGCCATTTATTTTTTGCAAAATCATTGTTCTTTCATTTATTCCTTATCTGATATTTCAGATTTATTTAAAGCTTCTAATGCAATAATACCCATTTCATTTCTCAGCCCCTTCTCTTAGGAATTAACCACTGGCCTGAATTTAATATTTATTATTCACATCCATATTATTTATTGCACATTTTAAATGATACTTTATTCACAGCAAAAAACCATACATAACATTATTTTATAATATATATTTTTATTGATTTCAAAGAGGAAGGGAAAGGGAGAAATAGAAACATCAATGATGAGAATCTGATTGGCTATTTCTAGAACACCTCACACTGGGGATTGAGCCTGACCAGGAATTGAAATGTGACTTCCTGGTTCAGAGGTCAATGCTAAACCACTGAGCACATGGGCTGGGCCATAGCATTAATTTAAATGTTTTCAAATTTCAGTGGGCTTGGTAATTTATAAGTCTTACATTATAAAACAGGGCATTTACATCTCATTCTGCAGCATCCTTACTTTGGAATATCTCACACTTCAGCCATTCACAATAATAATAATAATAATAATAATAATAATAATAATAATATTACTTCTCTTATTTCTTTTGCATAACTAAAGGTGGCTATTAAATGATCTCTCAGAACAAACGGAATTTCCAAAGATAAACTTCAATTTCTGGCCCTAGAAAGCACAACTGCTGGTGAACCTCCCAATGACATTTTCTAAATTCAAACCAAATTTTGAAGACCTTGTTTAGGAATTTGGAATTCAGTCTGATGGCAATGAGGAGCCAGTGCAGAGTTTAAATGAAGTGTGACGTGATCAAGCTTGTGTTTGAAAAGATCACTATGGCAGCAGTGAAAAGGGAAAAACAAGAAATAAGAACAAAACCCAAGGCAACAAATTGCAGGGACTATGCCAAATGATCTTAAGTGGCCATCACACTTTCAAAATATTACATTTAGTAAATACCTGCTTTTTTTTTTTTAGTTTATTCTAAAAGTTCTTGGCTTGTGTTGTGTGAAAAAGTGATGTTCCTTGCATGTGTTTTAACAATTGGCTTTCAAATCTCATATAGGAGAATGGGAATAAAATTATCAATTTATCTTGTGCTTCTTGCTCATGAATCCCTTTGACTTTCTGCAGTAATGATTACCCTAGAAAATAGTTAGCTTTGGAACCTGAAAATGATTGTGTCATAGCTCCATCCTCTGTGAGAAAACTCCCAGAACCTGGGCCAGGGGCTCTGCCTATGAATCAGGCACAACTTTTCCAAAGGGCAAGCAAGGGGAGGAGCTTAGAGGATCCAGCACCTCTGTCAGAAAGAACCACTATTACTCTGTCCAAGGCATCCCATTTTTATCTTCTGAGAGCACTAAGGATTAGCCTCCTGACAGCTGTCTTTTTATTGCAGAAGAGACTCAATTTTCAACGTTATTTTATCCTCCTTTCCTTAAAACAAGGGCAAAATCAGGAATTATCTGCTTAATAATATGCTGTGTTAGCATCCTTTCTTTTCTGCCTATTCAAATGCTTTTCAATGAATAGTTGCATTAGCTGTAATCTTATTTCTATGGAATGAATAATGGAAGCATGGAGAAGAGCAGGTCTTAACCAAAGTCATGCAGTGGTAAATCAGCATCCAAGCTGACTTATTGCAGCTAATACAATTAGTACAATTTCTTTTCTTTTTTTAAAATATATTTTATTGATTTTTTTGACAGAGAGGAAGGGAGAGGGATAGAAAGTTAAAAACATCAATGAGAGAGAAACATCCATCAACTGCCTCCTGCATACCCCCTATTGATGTGCCTGCAACCAAGGCACATGCCCTTGACTGGAATCAAACCTGGGACCCTTCAGTGTGCAGGCTGATGTTCTATCCAGTAAGCCAAACCAGTCAGGGAATTAGTACAATTTCAAACCAAGATTCCACCTGATATTGTTTTCATAACAAAATCCAATCACATCTTTCAGAAGATAGAAATCAGAAGAAAAATGACAATAAATGTTAGACAATTGAAGAAGTGAGACACAAATAAAATAGATAACAAGTTTAATCATCAGTGCCAGAAACACATACTTTTATGCTCAAACACTTTTAGGAAATAATTTTCTCAATGACCTTTCATAAAATATGGAATGCCATACACAATAATTCTCTAGTTTCAAAAAATGTTATATATCAATAACTTATAAAGCAATGTTTTCTATAGCAAGCCTACTCCTCTTTACCTAGTTTCTCCCAGGATTCTATCTCTAAGATTTTTCTTTTATCTTTCATCCTAAATGAAAATAGTACTCTAATGGCTAATGTCCCAAGATATAAACTCTCAAATAAACAAACACAAACTGTGCAATACTGTGTGATTTATATAATTTTTCAGGAAGCAAAATATTAATCTTTTCTGACACATTTTAGTATATTTAGAGCCATAAATTCTGCTATATTCACCCACTATATTTTCTTCACAAGTCTCTTTTCTTAAATAGAAAAATGGTGGTTTAAATAAATAAACCAGGTCTCCACAACCACTTTTTTAAGTATTACCTGTCTCTTTAGAAATAGGACATTAAGATTGATTTAGTTCTTTCTATTCTTAGATTTTTTTTCTTTTATACTTACCAAATCTTACCATCCTCCAACACAACCAAGAATCAAATAAAACAGAAATAAATACATGTTCCAAGGGCATTTACCTAGGAATAGTTTTGTTCTCAGAAGGACAAAGTACATTACAGATTAAGTATTCCCCAAGTGCCCAATTAGAAATAGCTTGCAATACACATACACAAGCACATTCACTCACATGGTTCTTCCCATAAACTAAAACAATAAGAAAGAAGGTCAAAACACCTCTACTCCCCTGGGAAAGAGATGGTGCATTCTTTTTAAGAAAAATTTAGTCCAGCCAGTGTGGCTCCTTGATTCAGTACTGACCTATGAACCAGGAGGTCAGGGTTCAGTTTCCGGGTTACAAGCTCAATCCCCAGTAGGCAGCTGATAGATGTGTCTCCATCATCAACGTTTCTATCTCTTTCCCTCTCCCCTCCTCTCTAAAAAATCAATAAAGACATATTTTTTACAAAAGCAAAACTGAAGCTTATGATTTTATCATTTGAGCTTCTCACTAAAACTGGTATTTTCATCATAAGATATTTACTACTATCCTATATTCCTGGCTCAAGGAAAAATCATGGAACAGGATTTAGGTTAGAATACCCTTCAGAGTTATAGATAGCAAAGCACAGTGTTACCTAAAATTCTCAATTAAGTTGAAAATCATAGCCATCATTTAGTGAGCATTGGCTATGTGCCGGGTACTTGGGGCTCATATGTGTTTTATCCTCATCCCAATCTACTGTTATCAACATGGTTTACAGGTAACAAAAGTCAGGTTAAGGGGGGGCTAAAGAACTTACTCAAGAAAACCAATAAATAGCCAGGCCTGGATTCAAAGTCACATCAACTTGAGTCATTTGTTCCACCAATATTTGACAAGACCCTGACATGACAAATATGTGTATATGTGTACATATAGATAGACACAGATGTATAATCAGGGAGTGAGGATTATCATAAAGGAAACTAAAACAGACTGAGAAGACAGAGTAACAGAGGGAGGGGTGCAGTTTTGGATGAGGTATCCGGGGAACGCTTCTGTGAGAAACGATGCCCAAGCAGTGCCTGAATGAAGCAAGTGAAAAGGCCATCCAAATACCTGGGTAAAGACCCTCCCAAGCAGGGGGAACAGTGAAAACCAAAATTGTGAGGTAGTAGAAGGTGCAGTATATTGAGGCAACAACAACAGCATAGTCTTGGATCTCTGATAGTGACCCAGAAGGAGCAAGATGTGCGATAGGGCTGGAGGCAGAGCCAATGGAAAGATCTCTGGATTCTACTGTAAAAGGGATAAGAAGCAGATGGGGGGATTTTCGATCAAGAATGAGATAATGTTTCACTCCAAAACTACTAACCTCTCTGCTTCACTGCTATCCTCAGAGAAGACTGTTTCCCTTTCATTGCCCACAATCTGCTTCACTGACACCTAGAATTCAAATTACCCTAGCCCTGTGGTTGGCAAACTGCAGCTTGAGAGCCACATGTGGCTCTTTGGCCCCTTGAGTGTGGCTCTTCCACAAAATACCATGGCCTGGGCAAGTCTATTTTGAAGAAGGGGTGTTAGAAGACGTTTAAGTTGAAAAAAATTGGCTCTCAAAAGAAATTCCAATCGTTGTATTGTTGATATTTGGATCTGTTGACTAATGAGTTTGCCAACTACTGCCCTAGCCTGTTTCCCTGACCAGAGTCTTACAGAGATGTAGCTGTTGATGGCTTATTTCTGTCTCCTTCCTTCTACCTTCTGGAAACTTATGAGCCTTGTACCTCCTCTGCTAAGGGCAACTTTCTGAACCCTTCCTAGAAAATACCAATCCAGGGGGAATAAAGACTAGAACAGACTTTCCAAGATGCAGCACATTCCTCCCTCTTCTCTGCATGTAAACATCCCCTCCGTTGCTGTGGTTGTATGTTTTTATCACTGAGCAGGATTAATTCAGATTCACAATCCCAGCCACATCTTCCAGGACAAAGGACAATAGGAGCCCCAGGTACCCTCTAGATATTCTGGGAGCTGGAGAAACAGCAGTTAACAAGATAAAGTTGCTCTGCACCTGGAGCTTGCGCCCCATGTGTATCTACACAGTGATTCTCTATCAGGAAAAGGTGGGCGGGTCTTTGTAATTTGAAGAAGTAATTAACATAAAATATTTGTTTTTAGTTACAACATTCTTTTTTATTTTAAAATATTAAATAACTTTAAAGGAGGGCATGTTTTATGTTCATGGGGGGGGGAGTCACTTTAAAGGGAGAATTTCAAATGATAAAATGGGGAAGATGTCATGAAACATGGATAGGGGACATTATTTGAGAGCAAGATAAATCTCCTTAAATCATCTACTGACTGCTCCATGTACTCAAGGACTGGCCCCGTTCAGAGGACTTGGGGTCCCATCTGTCTGTTTGTGCATCCTTCACTCAGTGGTTACATCTTCTGTTCTTATCAGAACTGCTTTAATATACTTTCCTGATCACAACCCATGGTTAGATGTTCCCATAAAATTACTATATTCAGCCTCTTTTCTTTATTAAAAACTAATTCTAAAAGCAGGCAATCAAGACACCTGGTGCTTAAGGACATAATAAAAGATAAGGAAGGCCACTTCATAATACTAAAGGGAGCAATCCAACAAGAAGAAATAACTCTGGTAAACATATACACACCCAATACAGGAGTGCTGCCCTAATATATAAAAAAACTCCTGGAAGATATCAAGGGAGAGATTGACAGCAATACAATCATAGTAGGAGACTTAAATACCCCACTATCAACATTGGACAAATCCTCTAAACAAAAAATTAACAAAGAAATATCAATCCTAAATGACTCACTAGATAAGATGGAATTAATTGACATCTTCAGAACATTTCACCCCAAAGCTACAGAATATATATTCTTCTCAAGTACACATGGGTCATTTTCAAAGATATACCATATGTTGGGTCATAGGCAAAGTCTCTTCAAATTCAAGATAGAAATCATATCAAGCATCTTCTCAGATCACAGTAGCATAAAACTGGAAATCAACTACAATAAAAACAATCCAAAGAAATCAAACACATGGAGACTAAACAGCATGCTAATAAACAATGACTGAGTTACCAGAGAGATCAAAGAAGAAATTAAAAAACAAAAATGAAAACACAATCCAAAATCTATGGAACAGAGCAAAAGTAGTCTTGAGAAGGAAGTTCATAGCTCTACAAACCCATTGCAAAAAAAAAGAAAAGAAAAGAAACAATGGTAATAAATTACCTAACCCTAGAACTCAAAGAGTTAGAAAAAGAGCAACAAGAAAAGCCTAGTGTAAGCAGAAGGAAGGAAATAATAAAGATCACAGTGGAGATAAATGACATAGAGATAAAAAAAAAAAACAACATGCAAAAGATCAACAAAACCAAGAGCTGGTTCTTTAAAAGGATAAACAAGATTGATGAACCTCTAGCCAGCTCACCAAGAAGCAAAGAGAGAGGACCCTAATAAACAAAATCAGAAATGAAAGAGGAGAAATAACAACAGACCCCACTGAAAGTCAAAGGATTGTTAAAAAATAATATGAAAACTCTATTCCAATAAACTGGGCAACCTGGAGGAAATAAACATATTCCTAGAAAAATACAACCTTCCAAAACTCAATCAGGAAGAATCTAAACATCTCAATAGGCCAATAACTATGGAAGAAATTAATGCAGTCATCAAAAAGTTTCTGGTAAACAAAACCCCAGGGCCAGACAGCTTTACAGGGGAGTTTTACAAAACATTAAAGGAAAAACTAAAACCTATACTCTTCAGACTATTCAAAAAAAATCAAGAGCAAGGAACACTTACAAGCTCATTCCATGAAGCCAGCATCACCCTAATGCCAAAACCAGATAAAGAAAACAAAATGAAAGAGAATTACAGGTCAATATCCCTCATGAACATAGATGCCAAAATCCTAGCAAATCAGATCCAGCAGTACATGGGAAAGGTCATACACCATGACCAAGTAGGATTTATCCCAGGAATGCAAGGATGGTACAGTATCTGCAAATCAATAAACGTGATACATCACATAAACAAATTGAGAGATAAAAATCACATAGTCATATCAATTGATGCAGAAAAAGCATTTGACAAAATCCAACACCCTTTCTTGATAAAATCTCTCAACAAGGTGGGAATAGAAGGATCATACCTCAACACAATAAAAGCCATATATGATAAACCCACAGCCTACATCATAGTTAATAAGCAAAAACTAAAACCATTTCCACTAAGAACAGGAACAAGACAGGGATGCCCATTCTCAACATTCCTGTTTGACATAGTACTGGAAGTATTAGACATTGCAACTAGACAAGAAGAAGAAATAAAAGGCATACAAATTGGAAAAGAAGAAGTAAAGCTGTCCTTATTTGCAGATGACATGATATTGTACATAAAAAAACCCAAAGGACTCCATTCCAAAACTAATTGACTTAATTAATCAATTCGGCAATGTAGCAGGATACAAAATTAATGCTAAGAAGTCGGTGGCATTTAAATACACTAACAGTGAAATTATAGAAAGAGAAACTAAAAAAGCAATCCCATTTACCATCGCACCAAAAAAATTAAGATACCTATGAATAAACCTAACTAAAGAGGTAAAAGACCTTTATGCAGAAAACTACAGGACACTGAAAAAAGAGATAGAGGAAGATGTTAACAGATGGAAGAGCATACCATGCTCATGGATTGGGAGAATCAACATCATTAAAATGTCCATACTACCCAAAGCAATCTACAGATTCAACGCACTACCCATTGAAATACCAATGACATATTTCACAGACCTACAAAGAATTCTTCATAGATTCATCTGGGACAAAAAAAGACCACAGATAGCTACAGCAATTCTGAAAAGGAAGAATAAAGTAGGTGGGATCTCAATACCAGACTTCAAGCTATACTACAAAGCAACTGTTCTCAAAACAGCCTTGTACTGGCACAAGAACAGACATATAGACCAATGGAATAGAATAGAGAACCCAGATATTGACCCAAACCATTATGCTCAATTAATATTTGACAAAGGAGGCATGAACATAGAATGGAGTCAAGATAGTCTCTTCAATAAATGTTATTGGGAAAATTGGACAGATACATGCCAAAAAAAAAATGAAACTAGACCATCATTTTACACCATATATAAACTCAAAATGAATACAGGACTTAAACATAAAATGAAAAACCATAAAAATACTAGAGGAATCCTCAGGTAGAGAAATCTCAGACATATGCCGAAGCAATTTCTTCACTGATACCACTCCTAGGACAATGGAAACTAAAGAGAAAATAAACAAATGGACTACATCAAAATAAAAAGCTTTTTCACAGCAAGAGAAATTATCATGAAAACAACAAGAAAGCCCACTGTATGGCAGAATATATTTGCAAATGTTATCACTGATACAGGTTTAATCTCCAACATCTACAGGTAATTTATACAACTTATTAAAAGGAAGATGCATGATTCAATAAAATAGTAGGCAATGGACTTAAATAGAATGTTTTCTAAAGAAGACAGAAGGCCAAGAGACATATGAAAACATGCTCAAAGTCACTAATTATCTGAGAGATGCAAATTAAAACAACAATGCATTACCATCTCACACCTGTCAGAATGGCAATCATCAACAAACTAACAAATGGCAAGTGCTGGCCAAGATGCGAAGAAGTCATGCACTGCTGGTGGGAATGCAGGGTTATGCAGCCACTGTGGAGAACAGGATGGAGTTTCCTCAAAAAACTAAAAATGGAACTCCCATTGGACCCAGTAATCCCACTTCTAGGAATATATCCCAAGAAACTAGAAACATGAATCAGAAAGGATATGTGCTCCCCTATGTTCATAGCAGCACAATTCACCATAGCTAAGATTTGGAAACAGCCCAAATGCCCATCAGCAGATGAGTGGATTAGAAAACTATGGTACATCTACAATGGAATACTACACCGCTATAAAAAAAGAAGGAATTCTTAACATTTGCAGCAGCATGGATGGACCTGGAGAGCATTATGTTAAGTGAAATAAGCCAGGCAATGAAAGAAAAATACCACATAATTTCACTCATTTATGGAAAATAAAGAACAGTATAACCTGATAAACAAAAAGATAGATACAGAAGCATTAAAGTACTGAACAGACTGTCAAATTACAGTGGGAAAGCAGGGAAGTTTTGGGGAGGGGGAGGGAAGAGATCAACCAAAGGACTATATATATATATATATATATGCACAACAACTGCTCACAAGACACTGAGGTGGGGATTGGGATGAGGGCATGTGACAGGCAGTAGGGGAGCCTGGGGGAAGGTCAAGGCAGAAAAAAAAGTAGATATATATAATACTACAAGTAATACTTTAAACAAATATATATATATATATATATATATATATATAAAGACGTCTAGCCGAAACCGGTTTGTCTCAATGGACAGAGCATCAGCCTGCAGACTGAAAGGTCCCGGGTTTGATTCCGGTCAAGGGCATGTATCCTGGTTATGGGCACATCCCCAGTAGGGGGCATGCAGGAGGCAGCTGATCGATGTCTCTCTCTCATCGATGTTTCTAACTATCTTTCTCCCTTCCTCTCTGTAAAAAAATCAATAAAAGAAAAATATATATATATAAAAGATGCCTGGCCCTATATATTTATTCCTCAGAACACACAGAGCTATAGAGCAGAGGCCTCAAAATTATTGATTGATTCATTTTTTTCATCTCCTACTTGTCAACTGGCCTATGTGTGTGATATATAATATTCACATACATCAATTTATATATATGTATAAATATGTACATATCTATATACATTATATATGTGTGTGCCTATATCAATATATCATATTCATTAACTGCTCATTTTCTTTATCAGTATAAGTTGTTTTTTATCAGACCTAAAATTCTCTTTTATTCTTTGACAGCACTATGGCCATTATCCCCACAGACATTCACAAGCACACCTTTCAGGACAAAGAACAATGCTCAAACCACAGTTTCCTAGGGTGGCAAGGTATCTCCTGTGTCTTGATTCCACCCCCCTCAATATTTTTCCTTCCTTTCATAAAAATATTGTCAAGTAAGACTTCCCAATCTCTGAAGATCCTGGGAAGAATGGAGAAAAAGGGGGTAACAGAGGGTGTTTTGTGGACAACCATCCTCCCCATGCTGAGCTATCTTCTCAATGCCTCCCCCACTGTAGCTCCTGGGTCCAGAAGCTTACTCCCTAGAGAAGTAAGCCCAAGAGGATAGTAGCACAAATGATTAAAGATCAGACTGATGTCTGAGAAAGAGGCTTATTAGTCTGGGACATTTTTACTCTTCAGCTGTTGCATGTGAAAACAAATACACATTCCATGCTCTCTCAGAACAGGTGAAGGAAGTTCATAAACAAATGGTCAGTTGGGTGGCTTTACACTGACTTTCCCATCTGTTTGACATTTCTCCTCTGCTTTCTGACAGCAAATTTCTAATCCTTTTTGTATTCTTTGCCTCACACCTTCTACAAATACAAATTTATTGAGGAACCTACAGTATGCTCTGTGCTTGCTGCTATTCTATCTAATAAAAGAGTAATATGCAAATTGACCATACCTCTGATACACCCACAAGCCATGCCCACCAGCTAATCAGAGCAAATATGCAAATTAACCCAACCAAGATGGCTACAGCCACAGAGAGAGCAGGAGGGAGGCTTGGGTTGCCCCTGGCAATGGAGGAAGCCAAGCTTACAACAAACTCAGGCCTTCGCTTAAGGCAACAAAGTTTCAATGGCTGCCTCCACAGAGCGAGCAGAAGGTTTGGCTCTACTTCAGGCTATAAGTTTCAATTGTAGAAGATAAATAAATCCCAGATACCAGGGCTTGGATCACTGGGGGCATGGCCGGCCTGCAAACCACCACAGACCCCTCACCCAGACCATCCCATGCCCCAAGGAAACACCTTCAGGGCAAACCTTCAGGGCAAACCAGCTGGCCCCTACCCATGCACCAGGTCTCTATCCTATCTAATAAAAGAATAATATGCAGATTGACCATCACTCCAACATACAAGATGACTGCCCCCATGTGGTCAAAAAATCCTGCCCCTATGTGGACACAAGATAGCCAACACAAGATGGCCAGTAGGTGAGGGCAGTTGGCAGGGACCAGGCCTGAAAGGGAGGGCAATTGTGGGTGATCAATCCTACAGGAGAGGGCAGTTTGGGGTGACCAGGCCGGCAGAGGAGGGAAGTTGGGGGTGACCAGACCTAAAGGGAAGGGCAGTTGGGGGGACCCAGGCCTGCAGGGGAGGGCAGATAGGGGTGACCAGGCCCACAGGGGAGGGAAGTTAGGGGCAAACAGGCTGGCAGGGGAGCAGTTAGGCATCAATCAGGCTGCCAGGGAAGTGGTTAGGGGGTGATCAGGTTGGCTGGCAGGCAGAAGTGGTTAGAGGTAATCAGGAAGGTGGGCAGGTGAGCAGTTGGGAATCAAGAGTCCTGGATTCTGAAAGGGATGTCCTACCTCAATCAGGCCTAAACAGGCAGTCAGACATCCCTCATCCTATTTTATTTTCATTAGCCAGAAAATAGGGATTTAGAAAGCTTAGAAATTTGACCCAACTGAAAAGAAGTAAAAAATGGTGGACCTTGAAAATGACTTCAAATTTCCTCCCTGCACAGAATATAGTTAAACACTGCTGCAGTTAAATATTTTACCCTTTGTTCTCCCTGCATGATCTACAATAATAATCTGCTTTGTGTTGATATTTACTTCTGTGTTGTTGACAATTACCTGAAAGGGAAGTTGGAGTGCTTCACAGGGCTGAAAAAAGTTTTAGCTAAATCAGAAAGCAAGTCTAATTAAGCAAGTTTATTCTTTATCTATAAAAGGCTAAGTTGACTCGCGCACGTGTGATACATATAAAGCTCTTGCTGGTACAAATCCCAAGCATGTGTTTCGATCAGTCATTGTCAATCATGAATTTGATTGAAACTTCCATTATAAAGAAAGGGCAAATAGCAATATTAAAATATTTCTTCTAATTACTTTCCTTTCATTGGGCACAAATTCATGCACCAGGCCACTACTATGACCATAGAAAGCACTTCCCAAAGATAGGGTACAAGATTTGGAAGTGTGTACATTCTAGATGGAAAACAAAAACAGGTAAGAAACAGAGATTCTGTGCAATAGTGAAACAAAAGAGTTCAAAAGTGGAGTTCAAAGGCTTTGTGGAGGATGGAGACCTACAATGAACCTGCAAGGGTTGTAGGGGTTTTTGTACAGGAGTGAGTGTTTCCCAGGCCATTCCCAGTGAGGCAAGAGTAAGGGATGAGCAAGATGAGTGGAAAGGTTGATGAGCAGACTTGTCTGATTCCATCAGAGGTTATGGCATCAACATTCGTGAGTGTGTATGTGTAATATGTGCAATCCCTAAATATTATTCTTTTAACTCCTCTCTCTCAGGAATAGATAAATGGAAAAACACAATGCAAGATTCATATTTTTTAAGGAAGATCTAGAATAACTTAATATGGAAGATATCCCAAATCACTACTATTACTATCCCAGAGAAGAAAGAATACAGATACTCCTCAAAGGACCCAGCAATATGTTTTAAAAGGCTTATATACCTCTACCTGGGCCTGTATTTGTGGATGTCACTCTGCACACAAAGCAAGAGGAAATTCTCAAGATGCTAATATTTCTTCCTCTCTCCTCTCTTTTTCCACTTTACTGGAGAATATGTTTGCCCTCTGAGCCTGCTCCTGTTTTCTGTTCTTGTATACTACCCATTCCTATATGATTTCAGTGAATATGCATAGAGTATGAATCATAAGACTAATGAACACCATTGCAAGACTTCAATGTGCCATGAAGATTCACAGCCAGGATATGCAGGCTGAGCTGAAAGCAAGAACTAGAGTTCTTTTGTGATTCTCTTTAACACCTACATTTTCTCATCTTTATAATGGACTATAGGCCCGGTACAACAAAATTCATGCAGGGGGGGAGGATGTCCTTCAGCCCAGCCTGCACCCTCTCCAATCTAGGATCCCTTGAGGGATGACCAAATGTTCATTTAGGCCCAATCCTAAACAGACAGTAGGACATCCCTCTCACAATCCGGATTGCTGGCTTCCAACTGCTCACCTGCCTGCCTTCCTAATTGCCCTAACTGCCTCTGCCTGCCAGCCTGATCAAGCCTAACTACTCCCCTGCCAGCCTGTTTGCCCCTAACTGCCCTCCCCTGCAGGCCTGGTCACCCCTACCTGCCCTCTCCTGCAGGACTGGGTTCCCCCACAACTGCCCTTCCCTGCAGGCTTGATCATCCCCAACTGCCCCTGCCCCCTTGCAGGCCTAATCCTGCCAACTTCCCTCCCCTGCTGGCCATCTTTTGGTGGCCATCCTGTGTCCACCTGAGGGCAGTCATCTTGTGTGTTGGAGTGATGGTTAATCTGCATATTACTCTTTCATTAGATAGGATGGAGGCCTGGTGCACAGGTGGGGGCCAGCTGATTTGCCCTGAAGGGTGTCTTGGATCAGGGTGGATATTCCCTTGAGGCGTGGGGTGGCCTAGACAAGATGCCTATGGTGGTTTGCAGGTTGGCCACACCCCCCAGAGACCCAAGAGGAGGCCCTGGTATCTGGGGTTTATTTATCTTCTATAATTGTAACTTTGTAGCCTGGAGCAGAGCCAAGCCTTCTGCTCACATAGCCATTGAAACTTTGTTGCCTTAAGCAAAGGCCTGGGCCTGCCAGGGTGTGCAGAAAGCTTGGTTTCCTCCATTGCCAGGGGCAACCCAAGCCTCTCTCCTGCTCTCTCTGTGGCCATAGCCATCTTGGTTGGATTAGTTTGCATACTTGCTCTGATTGGTTGGTGGGCATGGCTTGTGAGTATAGTAGAGGTATGGTCAATTTGCATATTTCTTTTTTACTACATAGGATTATTGTGCTTCTCTGAGGTCCATGACTCATTAGTATTGCATATAGATAGATGAAGTTCATTAATTTATAATGGATTTTTTAGGAAGTATGGATTTGGAAACCTCAGACAATAAGAAACCTCTAAAATGCTATAGTTTTCTGAAGGAGAGAGCAGATGTCCCTCAAATATTCTATTCTAAAATCAGTAGCACCAAATTGATTTTAGCGACTTTGTTTTACACACAGATGATGACAGGCTCAGCCTCAGCTTATGTCTCTGTCACTGTAACCAGTTCTAGGCTTAGAGAGGAGGAATTATACTTGATAGGTAATTTTTAAAATGATAGGAGATATCATTTGGCCTTTTTGAGGATGAACTACAGTTTTTAAAAGATAATCTACTGAGAGACAAAAATCACATAATCAGAGGGGAGAAAATGGCGGCGGAGTAGACGGACGCGTCTGGAGCTTTGTCGCTGGGCAGAGGGAGAGAGAGCGGCTGAGAGTTGCATTGGGAGTGTTTGTTGGCAAGCTAGGAGTCAGTTGTCCTCCAGGGGAAGGCGGGGAACTGCTGGAGGGGGCTCTCCTGGCCAGGCAGCCCCACTGCTACGGGGTTTTTGTCCGCCTGAGCCACCAGCGCGAACGCGGAGCCCGAGCCATCTTGCAGTGGGAGGTGGATGTCTGCGGCGGTCTGAAGCCTTCGGCTGGGCACCCATTGAGCAGCCAGGAACCCGGGGACCCAGAACTCCGCTCTCCAATCGGTGCAGACACGCAGCGGAACCAGAGATCCACAGAGCACACGGAAAGGTCAGATTGCGCCTGACTTAAGGGGGAGGTGGATGTCTGCCGAGGTCTGAAAGCTGCGGCTGACAGAGGCACCCACAGAGCAGCCAGGACCCAGAGCGTGGCTTCCCAGGCGGCACAGACGTGCAGACGGAGGATTCAGAGATCCACAGGCGCTCGCAGAAGGGTCAGACTTAGCCTGGGCCAGGGTGCGGTCTCCTACCCCCGCAGGGCAGAGACGTGCACGCTGTGGGAGCCGGGCTGCGGGAAAGCTGCCTCTGGAGAGGTCCGCAGAGGTGGTCAGGGCGTGATCCCTGAATGTGAAGGCAAACCCTCTGAGCTGTTGACAGAGGAGAGCTCCGAAAAATGACTCTCTCTCTTTTTTTCTTTTTTTTCTTTTTTTTTT
>JAAGEH010000014.1:9746220-9952301 GCA_011751065.1 Lasiurus cinereus | reverse complement strand
TACATCTACACAATGGAATTCTATGCTGCCATTAAAAAGAAGGAATTCTTACCATTTGCAGCAACCTGGTTGGAACTGGAGAGCCTTATGCTTAGTGAAATAAGCCAGTCAATGAAGGAGAAGCATCACATGATCGCACTCATTGGGGGATAATAAAGAATATTATAAACTGATGAACAAAAGGATAGATACAGAGATAGTAAAGCTTCAAACAGACTGAAATTACAGCAGGAAGATTAAAGTTAGGTGAGGTAGATAAGAGATCAATCAAAGGAGTTGTAGGCATGCATATAAGCATAACCAATGAACATAGACACTGGGGGGTTGGGGTATGCCTGGAAAGGAAGGGGGCAATGGGGAGATATGTATAAAAAGTTTTTTAAAAAGTAACAAAACAAAAAAAAAAGAATATTTTTCTGAAAAAAAAAATAAGCAGCAAAGAAACCTAGGTTTATGGGCCTTCTGACATTTTAGCTAAAATTTGTTGCCTATGTACATTTTCTGGGCCTATGTTAAATAGCTTATGTCATATTGTTTATTTTTGTGGTAATTATTATTATTATTTTAATCTTTATTATTGACCTGTCAGATTCTTAAAGAACTCTATAAACAAATAAACAAAAATGGTTAAGACTCAAAAGAAAAAAAAAAGAAATTCTGTAATAAATTGACAAATTCAGTGACAGACAGAAATCTCATCAAGTGATCTAATAATAAATTCTTTACTGCAGATCATGGTGGGTAGTCAGGCATATACTAGGTGTACCAGTTAATAATGCAGATTTTTTTTCAATAGATAAATATATATGCAATGTTATATGTATGCTATTTTGTTGTATTCACAACAAGCTTCAAAACTTCATATGTCAAATTTGCTGAAGATATTAACATCTATACTAATAAAAGGTTAATATGCTAATTAGGGCAGACATCTCTGGACGTCCTTCCAGACAAAGCTACAGTGGCTGCAAAGGCCAAGGGCCGGCAGCCGTAGCAGCTGTGAGGGCCGGTCCAGCTCCAGAGTCCCTTTTGCAGAGGCCACAGGAGAAGGCAGAAGGGAGAAGGCTGGCACTGTGGGAAAAGGCAGAAGGGGACCAGCACCACTGGAGAAGGGAAAAGGTGGTAATTAGGCAGTTAGGGGGATAAGGCCAAGAAGGGAGAGCAGTTAAGAGGATCAGGCCAGGAGGGGAGAGCAGTTAGGCAGTTAGGGGCAATCAGGCCAGGAAGGGAGAGCAGTTGAGGGCATCAGGCAGGCAGGCAGGCGAGTGGTTAGGAGTCAGTGATTCCGGATTGTGAGAGGGATCCCATATTGGAGAGGGTGCAAGCCAGGCTAAGGGACCTTCCCTTCCCCATGCACAAATTTCATGCACCAGGCCTCTAGTCACAGATATTTTTACACTTAAAAATGTTGAATTTCATGCCAAAAAAGAGCATTTGCAGGAAGTTTTAATTCATTATTTTGAAGAAAAGTGCTGCTGAATACTTTGGGAAGCTTATGGTGAACATGCTCCATCTCAAGATATCTGTAAACGTGGGTTTAAATGCTTTAAAAGTGATGATTTCATTGTGAAAGACAAAGATATCCAGGTCAACCAAAAAGTTTGAGGACCAACAATTACAAGCATTATGGGATGAAGATACATGTCAAACTCAAAAACAACCTGCAAAAAGATAAATATTGCTCAGCAAACAATTGCCAATCATTTACCAGTAATGGGAAAGATTTTAAAGGAAGGAAATGGGTGCCACATCAACTGAATGAAAGACAAATGGAAAACCGAAAAGTCATCAGTAAAATGTTGCTTCAACAGCACGAAAGAAAGTCTTTTTTGCATCGAATTGTGACTGGTGATGAAAAGTGGATTTATTTTGAGAATCCCAAATGCACAAAATCATGGGTTGATCCAGGTCAACCATCAACATCAACTGCAAGGCCAAATCGCTTCCCAAAGAAGACTATGTTCTGCATTTGATGGGATCAGGAAGGTGTGTGTAGTATGAGCTTCTAAAACCAGGTGAAACCGTTAATACTGATCACTACTGACAATAAATAATCAATTTGAACCATGCTTTGATAATGAAACAACCAGAATGTTTCAGAAGACACGGCAAAGTAATTTTGCTTCATGATAACACACCATCACATACTTCAAAACCAGTTAAAGACACATCAGAAGATCTTGCCTGGGAAGTATTAACCCACCCATTGTATTTACCAGACCTTGCTCCTTCAGATTACCATTTGTTCTGATCAATGGCATACTCACTTTCTGAGCAGCACTTCAAAACGTATGAAGAAGTGGAAAATTGGGTTTCTGAATGGTTTGCCTTAAAACAAGAAAAGTTCTATTGGGATGGTATCCATAAATTATCTGAAATATGGGAAAATGTGTAGCTAGTGATGAACATTACTTTGAATAAAGCACTTTTAATGTTTCTCTTGAAATTATTGTTTTCTTTTATTACAAATCTGCTATTTTTAACTGGTACACCTAGTAAAAAGTTTATATTTACCTTAAGTAAGCCCTGTCCATTGTTCTTATGTATCTAGGTTAACAAATTTTTGAAATTGAAATGACTCTTTTTTAGAACACTCAAAAGCATAATCACCCTCAAGACACATACTCTTTTTGTTGTTGTTGTTTTTGTTAATCTTCACCCAAGGACATTTTTCCATTGATTTTTAGAGAGTGGAAGGGAGAGTGAGAATCAGAGAGAGAGAAACATTGATATGAGAGCGACAAATCCACATCAATTAGTTGCCTCTCATATGCTCCCTGATCAGGGTCAGGGATTAAACCTGCAACCAAAATATAAACCCTTGATCAGAACTGAACCCAGGATCCTTCAGTCCACAGGCTGACACTTTTTTTTGTTTTAATATATATTTTATGGTTTTTTCAGAGATGAAGGGAGAGAAATAGAAAGTTAGAAACATCGATGAGCGAGAGACATCTATCAGCTGCCTCTTGCACGCCCCCTACTGGGGATGTGCCCGCAACCAAGGTACATGCCCTTGACCGGAATCGAACCTGAGACCTTTCAGTTCGCAGCCCGATGCTCTATCCACTGAGCCAAACTGGTTTCGGCAACAGGCTGACACTTTAACCTCTGAGCCAAACTGGCTAGAGAAAGAGAGCACATAATCTTAACTATTCTGTAATTCAATCCTTCCCTTACTTTCTTCCACTTTCATGTAATCTTTCTTATGTTCCTTCCCTGATTCCAAATGCATAAAAGAAACTATAAACTGTCATTCTCCAGAGTATTTAAAATCTTGCTTCCCAGTATTGTTATCAATTTGGCTTAAAAAAATCTTATAAAAATTCTCTACAGGTGTAGATGTTTCTTATATCAACAAAGGTTGAAGGCCTTGGGGTGGAGGGCAGGTGCAGGCTTGAAGGTGACAGTGCGGGGAAAGAGGGATATACTTTCAGTAATAAAGATAAAATTTTAAAAGAAATATTTACTCTCAAATCCAGTATTGCAACAAACCATTACCATGTGCCTATTGACATCTTGACATACTACACGAAGGAGGACACAGCATCACTTCTGTGATATTCCTACCAAAAATCACAACCAAAATCTAATTATATGAACCCAAATTGAGGGTCATTCTACAAAATATTCTCCAAAACTTTTAAGGTCATGAGAGATGAAGAATGACAAAGAACTTCTTCCAAATTAAGGGAGACTAGAGAGATATGAAAATTAAATTTGACATGCCATTCTTGATCAGAACATTGTTATCTTTAACTCTAAAGGACATTAGTAGACAACAAAATTTGAGTAAAATCCATAGACTGAATATTTATAGTTTCATTATTAATTTTCCTGATTTTGATTCATTTTACTGATTGCATTTTTAAAAAGTCCTTTTCTTATTGGAAGGCTATATAGTGCTAAAGTATTTCATGCTAAAGGACAGTATCTCCAACTTACTCTCAGATAGTTCAGAAAGAGAGTGTGTGTGGGGGGGAGGGGGTGAGTGTGCGTGCTGACACGTCCATGAAAATAGGAGGAAATGATGTAAACAATTGTTAGGCTTTATTGAAGGATATCCATAAATTCTTGTTCTATCCTTGAACTTCTCTGTAAGTGTGAAGTTATATTTTAAGAGAGAGAAGTGCTCTAACCAATGATTGAGGATGATGTTTGCAAGAACAGCTCATTTATGTCAAGAGAATGGCTAGCTCCCAACTGTTTCACCAGCACCTCATTAAATGTGTGTTACTCAGACTGTGTCTGGGCACCCAATGGCTTCTCCTCTCATTATAGAACTCCTATAAGGAATTTCTAGTATTTTCATTAAAATTGGTTCTGTTTTTATTTTTAATAGTCTGGTTTCAATGTTTCAACATTGGAAGCTGCCTCTAATGTTTTTTGGAGGTATAAATTGTCATTTTAAAATAGGAAAAAAACAAGTAAAGCAAAAAACCATGACATGTCTTTGTTGAAAGAGTTGGCATGAAATCACAGAATTTTCTGCTACTTATGTAAGGAAGTGAATGAGTAATGAGCGTAATACTTATGCTAGCCTTTAAATTGGACTATTTTCCTCCTCCAAAATAGAACTGCTAATATATGGCACTTGCTTTCTGGTAGAATCATAGTAATTTGCTTATTTCCCCACTGCCTCTTCTGGTCCCCTGAGCAGTTGTTTGAAAAGACTATGATTACATATATGGTATATAATGCATCTTTCTAGATGTCTTAGAGAAAACCAATAACTGCAATGGTTTTTAGTGTGGGAAAAGCACAGCTAAACCCATTACAACTTCAAAGTTAGAATAGACATCCAGCTTTTTAAAATATTCTGATAATTGGGGAATTAGTAGTTAGTGATGAACATTACTTTGGATAAAGCACTTTTAATGTTTCTCTTGAAATTATTGTGTTTTCTTTTATTACAAATCTGCTAGTTTATTTTGGTGGTGATTGTTTCTTGCTTGAGGAGCTTGGGGATGGGAAAATGTCCATGTTTTTAGCATGGTATCTATTTTAGCCCAACAAATGGTACCACTGAAATCTAAGAAAAATTAGAAAATTCTATGTCACAACATAGGATAGAAAAAAGGAAACCATAGTACCAAATATCCACATGATTGCTTTTAAGATTTAGACTACCAGGTAAATGTGTATCATTTTTTATGACACCAGAATTTCAATATGTTATTATTCAACAAGCATGTATTAGGTACCTACTGTGTGTCAGGAACCATGGGGAAACAAAGTCAAATAAAACTTGATTCTGACCTAGAACCATTCAGCTAAACTACTCTCAGATTCTTGAACCTCAGAAATTGTGATACAGTGTTTGTTTTAACCAGCTAAGTTTCAGAATAATTTGTTATAAAAAACAGATAATCAGTGCTGCTAAATGAAAACCAAAAATATATGATAAAAATTTGCCAAAACTTTAGTAGCAATTATCACTGATTAGTTATGAGTAGTTTGCATTTTCATTGGGCTCTCTTTATCTTTTTATGATTTTCTCTATTTATTACATATTCATTTTTAAAAACAGGATAAAATGAAAACAAGACATTTTTTTAAATTTGCTGTTTTAATACAAAGTGAAATTTAAAATGGATTTTCTTTCAATTCTATCGTATTTGTGTGGGATTTTCTTTTAATTCTATCATATGTGTATAGGTCACAGGATTTTGCAGGAACACTGGTTAACAAAGATATAGAAATTGGTGCTGCAATGCCAGACAATATAATTTGGCTAAGAGTTTGAATCAAGTATTACACCCAGATAACCAACCCATATGAAAGCCAGTAAGTCCTTTGAAAAAGCTTAAAAAAAAAAGATTTTTTTTTCTTGATTTCAGAGAGAAGAAAGGAAAGGGAGAGAAAGAAACATCAATGATGAGAGAGAATCATAGATTGTCTGCCTCCTGCACATACCACACTGGGGATCAAGCTTCTAACCAGGGCACGTCCCCGGCCAGGAATCAAACTGTGATCCCCTGGTTCATAGGTTGGTGTTCAATCACTGAGCCATACTAGTTTGGCATGAAAAAACTTTTTGAATTTTGACAGAATTCCATACTTAGAGAAAAGTAGCAGGAATAGTACAAAAATTTCTGTATACCATCATTCCTATATACCAACATTCTCTAATTATGAACATTTTGCCATATTTACATTATCAGAATCGATAGGTAGATGATAGACAGATAGATAAGTATATCTCCATTGCATAGTAATTATCACTGTTTTAATTTGTATTTCTTTTTATAAATATTTGATTGTTTTAGTCTTTTCAACTATAATGTAATTTTTTAAACTTTTTATTCACCATTTTATCCTGGTGGCTTAAACTGGCTCATACATAGCAAATGCTCAATATTTTGTTTCATGAATGAAGAAATGAAAGGAGAGATAAAGAGACAGTACATGCCTCAAATTTTAAAGTTTGTATTTAAAAAGGTAATATGTGTTTTATTTGTGTCCATGAACTGGACCAGGCAGTAAGATTCAAGATGCAATGCTGAAGTAAAATCCAAAAGTTGTAGGAAGGCCATAAGAAACAGGACAGAACATGTGTGTGTGTGTGTGTGTGTGTGCGTGTGTGTGTGTGTGTGTACACATATATATGTGTGTATATATATCTATATATAGATTAGGATAGATAGATAGATAGATAGATAGATAGATAGATAGATAGACAGATAGCCAGCCCGCCCATGGACAAGATCAATAGGATAGTGAAGATCTATGGGGATAAAGCGGGATGGGAGATATCGGTAATACTATCAACAATAAAAAATACATTAAAAAAAAAAAAGAAAGAAACAGGACAGAGAGTTGGGCCCAGAAGTAGCATTCAAAGCAAGAGATTTAAGCAAAGTTTTCTCTTGAAATGGCTTATTTAAATTCTGCGTATTGGTCAGAATGGGCTAGGTTATGCTGCACTAGCAAACTACCCCAATTCTGTGTCTTAAACAAGAAAGATTTATTTCTAATTCACAGTACAGGACCAATAGATGATTTTGGCATTCAGCTGGGAACTCTATGTCACCCTCATTCCAGAATCCAGGATAATGAAGCAGTCTCTATCAGGTACCTGCTAATAATCATGACAAAAGGAAAGGGAGTTCTGGGAAGTCTTACCTCACTCTGGCTTAACTGTGACATTGTCATTTATGCTTTCAACTCACTGTCTACAAGTCACAATCACAAAGGCAGCAGGAAATATGATTCTACCAAAGAAAAATCGTAAGACAGAGAATTGGCAAGAATCAAAAGACAGAGAACTGGTAATACTTAGTGAATTGCACTAAAGACTACCAGCATTGATGCAGCTATTACATTACCTGCTCAGCAATCACTACAAAACAAAAACAAAAACAAACAAGCAAACTGGTTTTACAGTAGGCTAACAACCAACTATGAGAATTTTACAGAAATCCAACATAAAGTCATTGCTTATATTTATCTAAGCACCAATGTTTTCCACTCTTCCTATCCTTCCTACCTCTCTTCCATTTCTTCAGTGAGATTGCTAATCACCCCAGAAGTATTTAGTAACAAAAAAGTAAAGCTTAATTATTTTTTGCAATTTTTAAAATATATCTACATTCATCCATTCAACAAATTTACAGCATTCATCTACTATGCACAAAGAGGATATAACTTTTTCACTGGAAAACTTTGGTCATAATAGCTTATAATTTCAACTCTAGACCTTTAAACAAGATAATGGTTTGGGACAATGGATAGAGCATCGGCCTGCAGACTGAAAGGTCCCAGGATCAATTCCAGTCAAAGGCACATGCCCAGGTTGTATACTCGGCCCCCAGTTGGAGGTGTGAAGGAGGCGGCAGATCAATGATTCTCTCATCATTGATGTTTCTCTCTCTCTTTCCCTCTCCCTTCCTCTCTAAAATGAATAAAAAATATATTTTTTAAAAGATAATGGAGTACTAAAGAAAAACACCAATGTGGGGAAGCCAAGATTCTATTAATCATATTTTCCAGATACAACAGGTGAAGAAAATGGCCTTAATATTTATATTAAATTTCTGAGGTTAACTTTCACTGCCAAAGCCTAGTTACAGAGGTCAAACCAATAATATTAAACCAAATCTCTAACAAAAACAGGTCAATTTAAAATTATAATCATGTTATCTTTTGAATTACATTTGCAAGACAAAACAAAAGCAACATTCAATCTTTGTGACTGAGTAGGTATTTAAAAAAATAAGAACTGGATCATATTTCAGATAATTTAAATAATGTGAAACAGAGGACAGGAGTTCTTCCAAATACTCTAGAGATTTTGTAAACTTTATTATATAAACTGAATAATGCAGCTTCTCCTATACTAGAGTTTCTTTAACTTCATTCTGTATGCATGTATTTGCCCTCTTGAGAGAGAGAGAGAGATTACTTTACTTCTCACCAAAAGCCTAAGAAGGTAGGACAGAAGAATGGAGGGCAGTTTTTGGAGGTTAGAAAATTAAATAGGAAAAAGAGGACTAATCACATAGGAAATCCCAGAAAAAGGAAAGCAGTTTCTACTATTTCATATTTTTTCTCTTTCATTCATTGTGCTAGGCAGTATTATAGGAACCAAAGATACACAGTCAATAAAATTTAAAAAAAAGATCTGTTCCCTCATAGAGTTTACATTCTAATGGGGAGGGCAAGCAATCAGAACATATAAAGAAATATAAGAATATCTGACCATGACAAATGCTATGAAGAAAATCAAACAGAACAGTAAAAGTCATCGAGAATGACTATGATTAGAAGATGTTTTAGGTGTGCTCATCAGAGAAGGACTGGATGTATATGAGTTGAAACCAAATGATGGGAAGAAGGCAATCTTGCAATGTCTGGGGGAAGATCATTCCAAAGAAGAAGGAAGAGCTGTGTCAAGCCTCTAAGGCAGGGATGAGCGTGACATATTATAGGAAATTCTAATGGAAGAAAACACACAACTAAAAAACAGAAAGAAAAAAAAACATATCTAGTCATACCCTGATGAGACATTTTAATTCAAAGGATAAATAGAAAATCTTATAAGCTTCAGAATAAACATATTATCAAAATTCATGCACTGGTAGGATCTCTAGTGGCTGCCAGCTGCCAGCTAGGTACTCCCTCCCTTCCCCCTGCCAACTGCTCCTCGCCACTGCCGCTGGTTGCCACCTGCAGGGCCCAATCATCCCCCCAAACGCCCTGCTGCCGACGAGCTCCCAGGTGCTGAGAGAGCCTGGTGGCAGTCCCCCCCACCACTGCTGCTGGTCACCCCGCAATCAGATTGGTGGGGCATCAGGCCCCAGCCCTGCTCCCTCAGCACCTGGGAGCCCAGAAGCAGCGGCAGGGCAACTGGCCCCACCTAGCAACTAGTGGCTCGCACCCACCTTGGCCTAGCGCCACCCACTCACCTACTCCACTATCCCACCGTGGTCCTGCTCTCATCGGGACCCATCAGGGTTTGCAGCACTTCCACTACCACCCACTACCACACCGCTATGTCAACTCCCGCCATGTTTAGCACCGCCCCCTGGTGGTCAACACACATGATAGAAAGTGGTTGAACTCACAGCAGAATTCCCAGTCAAGGGGACAATGTTAGACTTTTGTTCCATAGGTTAGGAAAGGTTCTGGGACTGCCAATAAAGTTATCATTTGCTACATAATGCTGAGAGGCAGTCGGCCACAGGGACAGCATTCTGAAATGAAGGTTTGATGGTTCCTATATAAGGACAAAGGAAAATCAGTTTCCACATTGGAAGACCCAAAAAACCTCTATTCTATACATCCTTTACTAGCAAAAGTACCCAAGAAGGTAGTCTGGTGAAATAACAAAAAAAATCTGAATAAAACCGTCAAGAAATAGAAAGATGTGGTAGAAAAGAAAAAGGTAGTGAGCTGTGAAAACAGCACAATTTACTGTGCAATATCCTATATAATAAAGAGATAATATGCAAATTGACCCTAATGTCCTCATGACGTACGATGGCCACCCCCCATATCATCACAAGATGGCCACCCCCACATCATCACAAGATGGCCACCATAAGATGGCCACCCTCACATCATCAAGATGGGCCAGCAGGGAAGGGAAGTTGGGGGCCATCAGGCCAGCAGGGGAGAGCAGTTGTGGGCCATCAGGCTGGCAGGGGAGGGCAATTGGGGGTAGGTGTTCTGGCCAGCAGGGGTGGGACAGTTGAGGGCAATCAGGCTGGCAGGGGAGGGAAGTTGGGAGTATTCAGACTGATAGGGGAGGACAGTTGGGGGTGATCAGGTTAGCAAGCAAAAGTGGTTAGGGGCAATCAGGCAGGCAAGCAGGCAAGCGGTTAGGAGCCAGCAATCCCAGATTGTGAAAGGGATGTCCGATTGCCAGTTTAGGTCTGATCCTAAACCGGCAATCAGACATCCCCAAGGGGTCCCAGATTGGAGAGGGTACAGGCTGGGCTGAGGGACACCCCCCATGCATGAATTTCATGCACCAGGCCTCTAGCTACACTAATAAAAGAGAAACATACAAATTAACCATCACTCCACCACACCCACCAGCCAATCAGGAGGTAATATGCAAATAAGAAGGAGTGGCTGGGCAGGGCAGGATGTCTGCTATGAGAGGGAGGGTGGGAAGTGAAGGGATCTAGAGGAACAGCACTCTGGCCACAGCAAAGAGGAAGACTGCAGACTCCAGAGTCTGCAGCAAAAATGAAGGTGGCAGACTCTGTCTGGCTGGAGCCTGCAGCAAAGATGAAGAAGGCAGACTCTAGCCAGAGCAAAGGCCTGGGGCTCAGGTGCCAGAGGAAAACCGGTGCTGGAAGCCAAGGGAAGGAAGGCCTATTGCACAAATCTCTTCATGCAACAGGCCTCTAGTTATTCTAATAACAAAGTTGAGATAACAATGTGGAGAAAACACTTGCTACATATATAGCAATAAATTAAGAGCCATACTATAAAAGAGATCTTATAAATAAATTTTAAAAATGTAACACCTATGTTAAAGCAATGGGGGAAAAGAACGACAAATCATAAAAGAAATACAAATGGATTTTAATCAAAAGAAAATAGGCCTAGCCAGCATGGCTCAGTGGTTGAGTGTCAATATATAAACCAGGAGGTCATGATTTGATTCCCAGTTTGAGGCATGTAGGAGGGAGCCAACCAATTATTCTCTCTCATCATTTATGTTTCTCTCTCTCTCTCCATCTTCCTTTCCTCTCTGAAATCAATAAAAAAATGTATTTAAAAAAAAATAGGACCAACATCAGTAATAATCAAAGAAATTCAAATAAAAAATAAAACCAAGATATCAATTTTGGCAATTATTTTGACAAAATATCATGGTTAATGTCAAGTGCTAAAGAGTGTGTGGGAAGAGATGTCTTCACGTATTAGTTAGAATATAAATTGTCATTGAAATTTCTAGAGGGAAAATTAGAGAACTATACCAAAAGTCTTACTTTGCATATTCTTTGATCCATAAATTCAATTTTTGAGAATTTATCCAAAAGATAAGTGTGAAAGAAATATGCAAAATATATGTATAAAAAATAAAATATGACAGCCCATTTTTAAAAAGTTAAGAATTAGAAACAATAACTTTTCATTCAATAGGATTAAATCATGATGTATACATGCAATGTAATATCATGAAGCATTCAAATACATAAAATAGGTATTTAAGTATTGCCACGAAAAGATATCCCTGATAGTTTATTGAAGAAAATATTATCTGAGTTATGTGTAAATTTTTATCATCTACATAAACAATTATGGAAGAACTAATGGCCCAATGCACGAATGAAGATTCATTTAAGAATGGGGCCTTCATTCCCCTGGCTGCCGGCACCACCTTCGCTCTGGCCAGAGCAGCCCTTCTGATCCAGCCCGGAACACACTTTCTGCCTTCCCACGCTGCCCAGAGGCCCTGAGCAGCTGGGGTGGTGAGGAACACCTGCGTCATCACCCCAGCCACTTGGCGCCTGTGTATGCAAATTAACCCACCATATTTGTTGGGTTAATTTACATTTTCACTTCTGTCTGCCATCACAAAGGTACAGTCAATTAGCATGTTACTCTTTTATTGGGTAGACTAGAGGCCCATTGCACAAAGAGATTCGTGTAATAGGCCTTCCTTCCTTTGGCTTCCAGCACCAGTTTTCCTCTAGCACCTGGGACCGAGGCTTTCACTCCAGCCAGAGTCTGCCTTCTTTGTTTTTGCTGAAGACTCTAACCAGAGTCTGCCATCTTTGCTGCAAACTGCCATCTTCGTCTTTGCGGCAGACTCCAGAGTCTGCTGCCTTATCTTCGTTGCAGCACTCCACTCCTATAGATCTCTTCGCCCCCACCCTCTCTCTCATAGCAGGCATCCTGCCCTGTCTGGCCACTCCACATCTAGAGCGGCTGCCATCTTTGGCCTTCTAATTTGCATACTCACTCTGATTGGCTGTGGGCATTAGCAGAGTTACGGTCAATTTACATGTTTGTCTACTATTAGGTAAGAAAATTACCAGACTATAGGGTTTTTTTTTGTTTTTTTTTTAATTAATTTTTATTAATTTTTTTATACATATCTCCCCATTGCCTCCCCTCCCTCCCAGACATACCCCGACCCCCCAGTGTCTGTGATCATTGGTTATGCTTATATGCATGCATACAAGTCCTTTGATTGATCACTTATCTACCTCACCTAACTTTAATCTTTCTGCTGTAATTTCAGTCTGTTTGATGCTTTATGATTTTTGTCCTCCTGAGAATTATCAGTCTACTCCCTTTCTGTGCTCTTGATTCTATTATATTCACCAGTTTATTCTGTTGATCAAATTTTTAATTCACTTAATTTTTAGATTCACTTGTTGATAGATATGTATTTGTTGTTCATAATTTTTTGGCTTTTACCTTTTTCTACTTCCTCTTCTAAAAGAGTACCTTTCAGCATTTCATATAATACTGGTTTGGAGTTGATGAACTCCTTTAGCTTTTTCTTATCTGTGAAGGTCTTTATCTGCCCTTCAATTCTGAATGATAGCTTTGCTGGATAGATTATTCTTGGTTGTAGGTTCTTGTTGTTCATCACGTTGAATATTTCTTGCCACTCCCGTCTGGCCTGTATCGTTTCTGTTGAGAAATCAGCTGACAGTCATATGGGTGCTCCCTTGTAGGTAATAAACTGTTTTTCTCTTGCTGCTTTTAATATTCTCTCTTTGTCTTTTGCTCTTGGTATTTTAATTATGATGTGTCTTGGTGTGGTCCTCTTTGATTCCTTTTATTTGGGGTTCTGTGTGCTTCCTGGACTTGTAAGTCTATTTCTTTTACCAGATGTGGGAAGTTTTCAGTCATTATTTCTTTAAATAGGTTTTCAGTATCTTGCTCTCTCTCTTCTTCTGGCACCCCCACAATTCTGATGTTGGTACGCTTGAAGCTGTCCCAGAGGCTCCTCACATTATCTTCACATTTTTGGATTCTTTTCTCTTCTTGCTTTTCCAGTTGAATGTTTTTTGCTTCTTTGTATTTCAAATTTTTGACTTGATCCTTGCCTTTCTCTAGTCTGCTGTTAGGACTCTGTATAATAGTTTTTATTTCAGTCAGTGTATGTTTAATTTCTAGTTGGTCTTTTTTCATCTTTAGTTGAACCTTTTCCATCTCTAGTATGTCCTTTTTTATCTCCTCTTGGGTCTCACTAAATTTATCCAACTTTTCTAGCATATTCTTGAAAAACCTTATAAGCGTGGTTTTGAACTCTATATCCAGTCGTTTTTTTTCCTTCATTTCTTTTGTTTGTGATCCCTTCCCTTGTCTCGGCATTTTCACTATGCCGGGGAAACTTCTATGTTGAATTCAGCCTTATGGTACCAGACGCAAAGCCGCAGAAGCCTCTGTTGTGCTTGGGAGGGGTGGAGTCTCAGGGCTTAAGGGACCGCCTTGCCTTCCAGTCGGCCCCGCCCTCCACGGCCTCTGAGCCTCACATGACTGGGTAATGGCTGGAGCGGTCCTTGTGCGCGCCCGCAGTGCCTCTAACCGCTGCCTTTCCGGCTCCCCTGCGAACCAGGACCACACGAGTCTAGGTCCCCAGGGTTTCGCTCGAAACAGGGGCTTAGTGGAGTCAGAAGTGGTACAGTTGGGAGGGTCTGTCTCCCGCCCTCTCTCGAAAGCAAGCGGCACAATCAGCAGTCTGTCCTGCGCGCAATGCCGTGCGCGCCACCAGGCCTTTGATCTTTTGCGACTCCCCTAAATTTCCGTGCACTTCTCCCTTTTCACAGTCCAAACTCCCCCGTATGAGTTTCGGCTGGATCTGAGGATTAGTGTCGTAGGATAAGGGGTTCAATGCCTTTGAGAGTCTCCATTTCCCTCCCGCCAGAGAAAGCCAGCCAGGCACTCGGGCACCCGCTCTCTCTGCGTGCGCGTCTCCGTACCTCAGCTTTTTGCAGCTCCCCTGGGTCTCTGTGAGCCCCTCTCTTTCCTTCAAGCTGTAGAACTTCCACTCAGCCAGCTTTCCTGTGGTTCTGGATGATGTCCGTTCTGTCTTTTGGTTGTAGTTCTGAAATTGTTGTGCGAGGCGGCAGTGTAGGTGTTTACCTATGCCGCCATCTTGGATTCCTCCTTTGAGACTAAAGGGTTTTGTTGTGTTTTGTTTTGTTTTGTTTCACTTTCTCTATTCTGTTCACAATGTTTTTTACAGTAATGAGCTGTCAGAAAAAGGAAATTATTTTGCAATGAAATTAATAATAATTAATAATTAATGCTTTAAAAAAAAGATTACCTCCAAGAATTCTTTGACAACTAGTGATTTTAAACAATACAGTTAAAAGTTTGTGAACTCTGAAGATAGAAAGTGCAATCATGGACAATGCAAAATGCTGTTCCTGGTAATAATGGAGAAGATAACATTTTGAAGGTCTCAAGAAAAAAAGGTCATTAAAAGAAAAGAAATTTAAGCATCATGGAAGCTGAAGTCTAATGAGAGACCATTAGCTTGCAGAGCAGGAGTCATTCAGGGGCCTGAAATGAAATGAAAGGGGTTAAGGTGAAGAGAGAAAAGAAGGGACATTAAGAATCCAGTCTTGCCTGGCAGGTGTGGCTCAGTAGTTGAGCGTCAAACCTACGAACCAAGAGATCATGTTTCAATTCCTGGTGAGGGCACATGCCCAGGTTACCAGCTCAGACCCCATTAAGGAGAGTGGGTAAGGCAGGAAATCAATGATTCTCTCTCATCATTGATGTTTCTCGTTCTCCCTCTCCCTTCCTCTCTAGAATCAATAAAAATGTTTGTGTGTTTTATTTTTTTTTAATATATTTTATTGATTTTTTACAGAGAGGAAGGGAGAGAGATAGAAAGTCAGAAACATCGATGAGAGACATCGATCAGCTGCCTCTTGCACGCCCCACAGTGGAGATGTGCCCGCAGCAAGGTACATGCCCCCAACAAGAAAGGTACATGCCCCCAATGCCCCCAACCGGAATCGAACCTGGGACCTTTCAGTCCGCAAGCCGACGCTCTATCCACTGAGCCAAACCTGTCTCGGCTGTGTTTTTTTTTAAAGAATCTAGTCTTTCAGTGAAATGTGTCTATACAGGATTGGGCAACAGTTATGAGTACAAGAAATAAGATTTTATTCTTATCTTATTTATGAATTCTTGTATTTGTTTGTATTATAGCTGTAAGCCTACTTTTGCCTATCCTTGTATTCTGTAAGTCTCTGTGTCATCTTTTCAGTCTCAATTTCCATCCACCTCTATGTAATATAAGCCAATTAAAGAGTTACATAAGTGAGCTAAACACAAATTTATGGTCCTAACCAATGACTTAAAGTCATTCTGCACTTCCATTGAGCTCTAGTGAAATATCTCTCCCCAACCCCTCCCTCTTTCTTTTATGCCATGCCATAGGAGGGGGAAAGTCTGCAGCAGAGGCCAACAACCATGTTTTTCTACTTGCTTCGACACAGTTCCACATTGGCCAGATTGTTAATTTGTAAATTTGGAAATCATTGCCATAAGTAAATAATGTCCTCATATGTCAATTTAACAAAGGGCCAACTCAATGACATTTATTAAACATGAAAAAGATTTATAGATGAGGATGATGTGCTGTTTGGCAACAGGATGAACTGGTAGTGATGCAAAATGGCCATTTCATTTTGAAGATACATTTGTATTCATGCTCCTATCCTGCCATTTTTCAAACAAGAACACTGTTCTTTGGGAAGTGCTATCTCACCTTTAAGGCTTTCATAAAGAAAATAGGTAGTGGGGAAAAGCACAGACTTTGGGATCGGAATCAGCATGCCAATATCCTCTTCTGAAAAATGGGCAAAACCTCACAGGATGCTATGAGAATTAAATGAGGCAACATATGGAGTCTAGAATGTTGTGAATATTTAGAGACTATTTTTATTTCCCTCCCCTTCTTCTGGCCATTCTTAATTCTTTATATGACTTCTAGGGTCTTCTTTAACTGTTCTCATACTCCCAATCCGCCAAAGCCCTGATCAAAACTCACCTCCTACACAAAGTTGTTTTTTGTTCTCATTTAATGTCTGCACCACATGAGTTCCTTGCATGCTTGGAGGATGGGGTAAATTTTTTTGGTCTGCTTAAAAGCTATGTAATGAGCTACTACTATGTTGCCAAGCATGACCTTATCTCTTCAACTAGATTAGAAGTTCTCATGCTCTGGGACATTACCTTAAACTTCTTTGTCTCCCCCATAGCACATACCATATAATTATGGGCATATATTGCTTGACTGACTGAGAGATTTTATATAAGGCATTCAAATTATATTTGGGAATATTTTAAAGGTAATTTGGTACATTGATAATGCCAATGTCAATTACAAGCACCAGTGGTATATGAAGTTTGTGAAAGAAAAAAAGAAGCCAATTTTCAATCTGTTCTCATGAAACTCTCTTTGCTTATGTCATGATCTTTAGCAGCTATATCTCATAGAGAAACAGGTTTTTCCTCTTGGTAGCAGAATGTTTTTAAATTTATTCTTCATTATTTAGATATTTAATTTTTAGTTATTTCCTATTCATGCCATGAATTATTGAGTGAATATCTCCAAATTGAAAAGTGGTGTAGCCACTATAGTAAATGCTACAGAGTTTCCTCAAAACATTAAAAATAGAAACACTATATGATCCAGCAATTATACTTCTGGGTATTTCCAAAGAAATCCAAAGATATATGCACCTCATTGTTCTGCATTATTATGTACAAGAGCCAAGATATGGAATCAATCTAGGAGCCCATCAATAGATGAATGAGTAAAGAAGATGCAGTTTCATATATGCAATAGAATATTACTTGTTCTCATACTCCCAATCCACCAAAGCCCTGATGAAAACTCACCTCCTACACAAAGTTATTTTTTGTTCTCATTTAATGATTTTATTTTTATTACATAAAAATAAAATCATGCTATTTGCAAAACATGGATGGACCTAGAAGGTATTATGCTAAATTAAATAAGTCAGAAAGAGAAAGGTAAATACTGTAAGATTTCACTGATATACTGAATCTGGAAAAAACAAAATCAATGAACCAAAAAAATAAAAAGAAAACTCACACATGGTTGCCAGATGGAAGAGGAATTGGAAGAATGGGCAAAAATAGTTGAAGGAATTAATAATTACAAATTGCAAGTTATAAAAATAGACACAAGGATATAAAATACAATATAGGTAATATACTCAATAATATTGTAATAACTATATATGGTGCCAGACTTATTGTGGTGATCATCATACCTAATAATAGACAAACATGTAAATTGACCATACCTCTGCTATGCCCACAGCCAATCAGAAGTGAGTATGCAAATTAACCCAACAAAGATGGTGGGTTAATTTGCATATACAGGCATGGAGCAGCCAGGCAGGGCAGGACACCTGCTATGAGGAGGAGGGGGGACCTGAGGGAGCTACAGGAGTTGTACTCTGGCTAGGAGCGGGGACTTGGCAGCTCCCAGACAGCAGGGAGCGAAGCCAGGGGAAAGAAAGCCTATTCTTGCATGAATCTTCGTGCAATGGGCCTCTAGTAGGTATATAAATGTCTAAACACTATGTTGTACACCTGAAACAAATATAATATTGTATGTCAACTGTAACTGAAAAATTAATTTTAAAAAACACATTGAAAATAAGAGTGGATACTACCAAAGACCATTATAGAACATTACATATTTCATGTGGACTAGCCCTTAGTCAGGAGGATACAGAAGAATAACCATTCATCCATCTCAAATAAATAATTAAGTTACTTTTTAAGTGATGGGATGATTTCTGCAAACAAGATCTGGGACAATGGACAGCAGTGAAGCCCTGCTGACAAAGAGCTGAGACCATATTAGAGTGGAAAAACTGGCAGAAGAGTGCAATGATTCAAACCCAGTTGCCATTAATTGTTTCAGCATTAAAAAAGCCAGGCATGGGGGGAGAAGAAGAGTATGAAGAGCAGGTTACCAGTGATAAGTCAGATGAGCTCTGTTCAAATGAACATAATTATTACATGGGGTATTCTAGTGAGTAGAAAGACAGACAATAGAGTTGGGAAACATTTGGTAATCAAGAGGAAAACACACACACACACACACACACACATATATATATAAAAACAATGGTGGTATGTTTCAAATAGCCTAGACTGAGCACTCTATTCTTGATAACCCCACTGAGGCTTATTTCTTCCTCTGTAAAATAAAGAAAATAACATCTGCAGCCCTGAATTGAGAGGAGTAAATGAGTAAATGAGTCCTTGAGAAGCCTTTATAAACTCCAAAATGTCTATATATAATATTGCATTGGATTTCTAAGTTCTCTGCCCCCTTTTTTCCTGTTCCAAGGATGGGTCAGGGGACAGGGCACTGGTGCTAAAAGGTGGAGCTTTCCCTCTAAGAAGCTGAAGGACTAAACTGGGTCAACAGGAGTACAGTGAATTACCTCCCCTGATCTGAATACCACAATCCCAGGTATGCATCTTAAATGTTCATTAGCATTTTAAGTAGCCAAACCAGCTTGACAGCTTATACTGAACTTGCAAATCCATGTACAATCATAGACTTTCCTTTTTCTAAAGAATTGCTAATCCTTACTTTATACTTATGCTACTATTTAAAACTAATAGGCAGCAGTTTTGTTTCTGTTAAATTGTATCCTGTTGTCTGCACCCTGTGGATTTAGCTAGCCGATATCTGGCATTCTAAAGACTAGCCTACCATCCTAAATTTGTGTCACCCATTAGAGAGAGCATCTTTCCCAGAAAAACTTGAAATCAACCAAGTTTGGTGCACTTGGTTTGGTGACCATCCGCCCTGGAGAACCCTCTTGGAGATGTATAATGTACATTGTCATACTGAAAGCTCTGCCAGTCTTCAGTAAATGAATCTAGTTAACTGTGTTTAAACAAATTCTAAACAGGGAACACACCTTAGCAAATGTTGGTATTAATAGGGAATGAGATACTGAGAAGGCTAAAAAGGGCTAATTCCAATGTAACCCTGATATTTGGGGGATACTGATCTGAATCCATGCCAGTAAGCTCAGTGTACATTCTTGATAACCTATAATTAAGTCACTACCTCCTTCTCAGATACTGGTCTTGCAGAACCTGTTACTATGCCCCAGAGGGATGGTTATTAATGCTGGCACCAGGCCAGACCATCAGATATGGCCTGGAGACCCCCACCACCTGGGGACCTTCTTGCAAGACCCGCGAAACCAGAAGCATAATCCTTATTTGTGGGACAAAGACCACAAGGAGATATAAAGGAAAGCCCTATGCATGTTCCTTCACTCAGATTTGGAAAGCTATTCCCTGAGTCTGCCAGTGTATTAAACAGTGTCCCTCCTCTTCTTTGAAGTGTCACTTGGTTTTTATTTGGTCTTCTGTAACACTACTATGTTGCATTAAGAAGAATAAGGCAGTCCTATTTGAAGTGACATATAAACATCTTCAAGACATTATTAAGTGAAAAAAAATGAAGTCCACTAAATAGAACCTTTTCAAAAGACGACAGAAGGAAGGCCAAAAGACACATGAAAACATGTTCAAAGTCATTAATCATCCGAGAGATGCAAATCAAAACGACAATGCGATACCATCTTACACCTGTCAGAATGGCAATCATCAACAAATCAACAAACGACAAGTGTTGGCGAGGATGTGAAGAAAAAGGAACCCTTGTGCACTATTGGTGGGAATGCAGACTGGTGCAGCCACTGTGGAGAACAGTATGGAGTTTCCTCAAAAAACTAAAAATGGATCTCCCATTTGACCCTGTAATCCCACTCTTAGGAATTTATCCTAAGAAATTACAAACACCAATCAGAAAGGATTTATGCACCCCTATGTTCATAGCAGCACAATTTACAATAGCTACAATTTGGAAACAGCCTAGGTGCCCGCCAGCAGATGAGTGGATCAGAAAACTGTGGTACATCTACACAATGGAATTCTATGCTGCCATTAAAAAGAAGGAATTCTTACCATTTGCAGCAACCTGGTTGGAACTGGAGAGCCTTATGCTTAGTGAAATAAGCCAGTCAATGAAGAAGCATCACATGATCTCACTCATTTGTGGATAATAAAGAACATTATAAACTGATGAACAAAAGGATAGATACAGAGACAATAAAGCTTCAAACAGACTGTGAAATTACAGCAGGAAGATTAAAGTTAGGTGAGGTAGATAAGAGATCAATCAAAGGACTTGTATGCATGCATATAACCATAACCAATGAACATAGACACTGGGGGTTTGGGGTATGCCTGGGAGGGAGGGGGGCAATGGGGAGATATGTATAAAAAATTAATAAAAATTTTTAAAAAAATGAAGTCCAAAGCCATAATCATATCTAAAAGAATTTTAAATAAATAAATAAATAAATAAAGGATATAGGTGTGTATGTGTATATAAATTTCTAAGCAAGTACATATAGAAAGGGTTGTAACAATAAATAGCTATTGCTTTCAGTGGTTACATCTGGAAATAGTTATAAAACTTAATGGAATGGTGATGAAAGTCAGTAAAACAAGACTTTGTGAAATGAGTTAAAATAGGTTTGAAATACTGGGTAAAGAATATCTCCTACATGTGTTCTTTTTCTTTTTTTCAGATAAAAATATGGGTTGGTTTGGTTCAGTGAATAGAGTGTTAGCCTGCGGACTAAGAGGTCCCAGGTTCAATTCCAGTCAAGGGCATGTACCTTGGTTGTAGGCACATTCCCAGTAGGGGGTGTGTAGGAGGCAGCTGGTCGATGTTTCTAACTCTCTATCCCACTCCCTTCTTCTTTGTAAAAAATCAATAAAATATATTTTTAAAAAATAAAAATATGGGCATTGTACAGTGTAATTTTTACAACCTGCCTTGATAGATGTGATATTAAGGTAAACAGACATATAACCTTATAAACGTGCACTATAGAGCAGAGCAAAGAATTAGCTTTGATGTTGGTTAGTTCTGGGTTCAAATCCAGGCTCCTCCACCTTCTTTTGAAACCTCAGTTTCTTCATTTGTAAACTAAGATTATATAAGATAGAATGAAGAAAAAAGAATAAAGTATCTGGCTCAAATTTTACATTTAACTTTTCCCCAACAATTTCCAAAATTGCTTTTGGAAGCAGGTAAGAAGTCTGAGGAAAATTAAAGATCTGTCAGAAATAAAACCAAAAGATGGGCTTGGAACCCAAGAAAAGCCATTTCTGTTTCCTTCTAAGCAAGAATTAATGTTTACACATTAATGTTTAACAATGAGTGGATGAGGTCCTGATGGAGGGACTCAAAACTGTGCTTTGTGGTCCTGGCTTGTAACCACTGAATCCTTACAGAGGCAGCTGAGCTGTTTGGGCCCCAGAAAACGTTAATCTCAATACATGCAAAATTGGAGCCAAAAATTTCAGATCCACAGCAGATACACAAAGTTGCATTTATGAGAACACTGTGTCTTAAAGTATTCTTAATAGGCACACAATTTCTTTCAGAACATACTGAGATGAGTCACTAAAATAGAAAAATGAGAAAGAACCTAAGAGGAGAAAAGGGACTGGAGTTTATAAAGGACCTAAGTCATAAGGGCAGTGAGTAGTGCAAAGAAGCCAAAAGTTTATGACTTAATAGCATACAAGCCAAAAATCATGAGAGAAAAAATTAAGATTTCAGGAAAGTGAGTAAGAATCGATTTTTTTAAAGTACTAAATTTTAAAAAGCTATGGATTTACCTCATGGAGTATCTTAAGGTAGACAGACGACCTTTTGGTGATTTTTATCAGTCCCTGAAATCTTACTGTAAACTCCTTAAAAATGCAATCTTGTGAGAGGAAAGAAGAGTACCACTTCCAGGTATTCAGTAAATTGCATGTAATTTCCCAAGGACAATGAACTTGGGAAAGTTGCATTCTTAGCTGTGGAGGTGGAGCCATGTTGCCAGGGAAACGAGATGGTATTAGGGATGAGTCCCTCATAATCAGCATCCATAAATGCCTCTCGTGATGAGGAGCTGTCCTGCTGGCACCAGCTATTCTAGAGAGGTAATCTGGGTATAAATCACTCTGGTTGAGGATTTTTCATGACAAATTTTTAAGCTGACTAGTCCCTCCTACATACAAGTAAGCACCTGTCCTCAATAATCAGCATTGCTGAAGGGAAATATTTTGCCCTCTCCTGGTCTCCATGGGAGGGATTTTCCCCCAGCCTCTCCACCACTTTCTCTGTCCCCGGTAAATTTGGGAAATATATCTGATCTATAGCTGAAGTCCACTTCCTATTTTCTCTGAGAGGAAACTTACCCTTCTGATATTCTTATTTATTATTACTTCCTTGTCATAGTCTTACCCTAAGTACTTGATATTTAGCAGTTACCCAGGTAGAAACATCAGCCCTGGCCTGGACTACCAGGGTCCAGATGGGTAAATCAGGCTAGTCCTGGGGGTCAGTTATGGCTCTCTATTGATCCATATCTCAAACCTGAACTCTATTTGTAACAAAGAGGATTTCTTTAAACTACACATTTTTTCATCAAATTATTGAGAGATTGTGTAGAAAAGATGGATGTCTGCTTGGAAACCCCTCAAAAATCCTTACAAGATGCTCAATCATGATGAATTTATTTTAACTCTAGCCCAAATACCATATAATTCAAAGATATCTTTCGATCGACCCCCCTGAAAATTTATAGCAATATTTATATGTTAACTTCATTTTTCTGTCCCCAGGAAAGGTTAAGAAACACCACCTAATTACTGACAGCAATAAAAAAAATTCTATATAAGTCCCAATGCCAGGTATTTTCACCTTTCCTACCATTTTATATTTTTCTCACTATCTTAAATCTCCAAATATTTATAAAACAGTGCACTCTCTGTGCACTGTTTATGACTATAAGGCTTAGCTACATTTCTCATGCAATAAAGCCTCTTTATTATTTACTAGAGGCCCAGTGCAGGAAATTTGTGCATGGGGAGGGTGTGTCTCTCAACCCAGCCTATATCCTCTCCAATCTGGAACCCCTTGAGGGATGTCCAACCACCTATTTAGGCCTGACTCCATCAGGATAGGGCCTAAACGGTCTGTTGGACATCCCTCTCACAATCCAGGACTGCTAGCTCCCACCTGCCTCTGCATGATTGCATTTAACTGCTTCTGCCTGCCAGCCTGATCATCCCCTAATCACTCCACTGCTAGCCTGATCAATGCCTAACTGCTCCCTGGCCGGCCTGATTGCCCCTAACTGCCCTCCCCAGCTGGCCTGGTCACCCCTAACTGCCCTCCCCTGTAGGCCTGGTGTCCTCCAACTGCCCACAACTGCTCTCTCCTGCCAGCCATCTTGTGGTGGCCATCTTGTATCCACATGTGGGCAGCCATCTTTGACCACATTGGGCTGCCATCTTGTGTCTTGGAGTGATGGTCAATCTGCATATTACTCTTTTATTAGATAGGATACTTGGCCTATAGTAGTCAGTTTGTTTTGTTTTGTTTTTATTTTTTATGAAAGCCCCTTGACCAATTCATTACCATCCTCAAAATAAATAAAATAAAACAAATTTTCCTAAAGTTAGGAGTTTGCTGGGTTTTGTATATTTGTGTTGTGAGGAAAGGCCCAATATTGAACAGTTGGCTACAAACTAAAATTTACCATGCAGACATTGAGGAAAAAGAACTCCAAATCCCAAAACTCTTGAATAGTAAGTAAAATATAAATACACACACACACACACACACACACACACACACACATACATATAAAAAGGACTCTCAAATCCAGTTGGTGTACCTCAGTTGGTTGAGCATTGTCCCAAACGCTAGAAGGTCACCAATTCGATTCCCTGTCAGGGCACATGTCCAGGTTGTGGGCTTAATCCCCAAAAGGGGGAATGCAGGAGGCAGTCAATTGATGTTTCTCTCTCATCACTGCTTCTATCTCTCTCTCCCTCTTCTTTTCTCTCTCTGAAATCAATAAAAACACTTTTAAAAAAGGACCCAAAAGTGCAGAAAGTGTTCTAAAAAATATGTAGGCTTCACTATGGGCAAGTCTAGATTCCATGATTCAGAAATTAATCTAAAAGTTTTCTTCAAACCAGTGATAATCTAAGCAAACCCAACAGAAGCAAACCACAAATTGCTCAATAAACCCAAAACACTTGAATTCATTAAAAATAAACCTAGCTAAAAATGAGCCAAACATTTAAAAATTGCACATCTCACAAAGAAGCAATCCATCCTAAGAAAGAATCAACAGATGTGACCACCTCTAAGAACCCCAGATAGTAGAACAAGCTGAGAGACTATACAATCAGTATGCTAGAAATTATTAAAGGAAGGGTAATAATAGTTAATATTTACTTGGTGCTTAATTTATAAAAATACTAGAGGCCCAGTGCTCAAATTCATGCACCAGTGGGATGCCTTGGCCTGGCCAGATTGTGAGAGGGCATAGGTCAGGCTAAGGGACCCTACTGGTGCACACTCAGTGTTGGGGAGGGATGAGGGAGGTAGGCCAGCTAGGAAGGAACTATGGGAGGGCTCCAGGCAGGGCGTGTCTAGCCCATCTCTATCAGTCGGATCAGCTGGACCACAGCAGCAAGCTAACCTACCAAAACTTCTGACCCCTGGTGGTCAGTGCACATCATGGCAACTGATCAACTGTGCCCTCTAGTAGTCAGTGCATGTTATTCCGAGTAGTTGAGTGGCCTTAGCATATCATTAGCATATTACACTTTGATTGTTTGAATGGATGACTGGACACTTAGCATATTAGGCTTTTATTATAAAGGATAATCATTCACATAAATGGAGAGAGTAAATGACTCAGACAGACTTGAAAAAATTAATGGAAAAGGTACACTATGGCTTCTCCAAACAATCACCAAAGGCTAAAGACTGAGTTGATGCTGGTGTTTAGGGCAGGCAAAGAGGACAAGGATAGTGACAGGAATTAGTCTTAGACACCAAGCTGGGCTATATGTCAAGGATATGATGATGAAGTTCCTGGAGGAGATCTATCTTCTTTCCTCCCTTGACTTCTTCCTGGGGTCTTTCTTGGGGATAAGTTACTCAGGATGGTACCCTTTTAGAGACAAAAAGCAGGAGACCAGCATACCAGTTCTAAGGTATCCTTGGCTAAGTGGGAATAATAATGACTCATTATTATTATGAGAGAGAGAGAGAGAGAGAGAGAGAGAGAGAGAGAGAGAGGGAATGCACGCACGCTAGGGTCCAAAACGACCAAAGGGATGACCAAATGCCAGGCTTCATGCACAGCAGACTCAAGTACATAGGGAATAGCGAGCAGACTGAACTGCTGACCTCTTGGAGAAAGAGAGAGGCGGAGATGATCTGCAGCTGCCAAAGCTTCTGGTAAGGCCAGGAGAGAGAACCAGTGTTGGATCTGCAGCCTCCATGGCAGCTGCTGATCTGCCCTTGCCTCTCTCTCTCTCTTTCCAGGCCTTGCCAGTACCATGCCTCTCTCTCTCCCCAAGAGGTCAGCAGTTCAGCCTGCTCACCAGCACCCTGGGGCAGCTGATGATCAGCCCCACCTCTCAGATCAAGCCCAGAGATAGGCCTGAAGACTCTGACTGGCATAGAAACCAACCAGTCAGAGCCAAATCTGGGTGAAGTGTGAGGAGCAAATGGCTGCCTAGGAGGTAAAGTTTTTGATGCTGTCTAGCATAGAAACCGACCAATCAGAACCTAATATGGGTGAACTGCAAAGGCAGAACCTAAGGTGGGGCTAAGGAGAGGTTTTAAGGGCAACAGCTGTTTGGTGTAAGGTATAAGAAAACGATTCAATTTTTTAATGACCAGTTTGGCAGTACAGTGCATATGGCTGGCTATCAGTCCAGATACTGTATTGGGATTATGTATTTTTGTCTGCCAAGAGCATCTCCTCCTGCTGAAAAAGGCTTTCTCCACACCCCCACCCCCCATTTAAGCAATCCTATCCTATATAATCTATCTATACTAATTAGTCCGGGTCGACCAGCCATCTTCTGGATGTCCAATTTCCTTCCAGACAAAGCGATGGTGGTGGGGGCCAAGGCAGAGATAGTTAGGGGCCAGCAGAGGAAAGCAGTTGGCGGTGAGATCAGGCCAGTAGGGGAGGGCAGTTGAGGGCAAGATCAGGTCAGCAGGAGAGGGCAATTGGGGGCAATCAGGCAGGCAGAGGCAGATAGGGGCAAGATCAGGCTGGCAGGGTAGGGTAGTTGGGGGTGAGATCAGGCCAGCAGGGGAGGGTAGTTAGAGGTGATCAGGGAGACAGAGAGGTTAGGGGCAATCATACAGGCAGGCAGGCAGAGAGGTTAGGAGCAATCATCAGAGAGGTTAGGAGCAATCAGGCAGGCAGGCAGGTAAGCAGTTAGAAGACAGTGGTCCCAGATTATGAGAGAGATCCCTGAATTTCATGCACCTGGCCACTAGTTGATCTAGATGTCAAATGTTACAAGGAAGTGGTAACTTCTTTCATGGGTGTCCTCATCTGGGCAAGGCATACATTAGCTGAGGCAAGACTACTTAGGAAATAAATCAGCAAATCCTACACTCTCCTAGCAAGGTGGATGAATACTGTGACTCTGCAATTCTGTTTCTGATCCCTTCCTTCCATACCGGTAATTTCTCTGTCCTTCCTTCCAATAGGCTACTGCTAATCAAAGGTATTTTGCTACCACCCTAGGGTAACTTGGCTAAAGCCATCTTTCATGCCATCTCTAAGGCACAGTTCAACTTTCTCATTCTGACCTGGAATGAGACAGCACTCAGTCTCCTGATCAGAAATTCCCTGGTCATCTTGAAGAGCCACACCTGGTGTCATTATAGAGAACTCAGGATTATGCTGAGAAATTTTATACACCTCTGTCAGGAACAGTAAATATAAGCAGTCAGTAAAGAATATATAAGAATTGGAAAACATTAAACTAGCAACTATCAAATACTTCCTTGTGGAAAATAGAGTAAGTCCTTTTCCTGCCATATGAGAAACTGTCCTGAAAGAAAACTGAAAAACCACAGGACTCCACAGGCACCAGCCAAATGAGGCCAGTTTCTCCTTGTGCCCAGCAAAAAGTCAGGGCTGTTGGGGTTTAAGAAATAACTAGGTACCCACAGACTCCAGCAAACTAAGATTCCAGACTCTCTATAGAACAGACAGCTTCAGATAAAGGCAAATGAGCCTCAGGTTGATCAGTTGTCCCGGTAGAAGTTTGATTAGGCTATATTGGGTGATTTTAACATTCAAACCAGGCCTGGTTGGCCAACTAAGTAAAGCAGATCCTTCTGGGAAACGAGAATTTTGAACTTCTGTAGATAAGACTGAAGATTGCTTTCCCATTTATTTCCCCTAACCAGGGAAAACAATGGACTTTCACAAGATGGAGATTTCAGTTAACACAGCATGGCCTCTCTTTCCTGGTTCACCCCAACTAACTTCCTAGAACACCTCACTTTATAGCCAGAAAGAAGCTGACATGCTTTTAGAGCATTCTCTAAATAGATGTTGCAATTAATAATTCAACTAGGTTAATTCTGTTGTTAGGAAAAATATGGAGAGGTACAATAGGTTTTTCAGATGAAAGGTAAGTAGGCATAAAGTTTGAAGGCTCTATTCTTCCTCCCTCCACCCCCACAAAAACACACACACACACACACACACACACACACACACACACACTCTCACTCACTCACATGTCCTCTAAACTCAGGGTACAGGAAATGAGGGCAGAGAGATTAAATGTCTGTTTTAGCCAGCACAGCGAAGATTAGAACTTCAGGCTCCCTGAGCCACTTCCTCTGTGTCATACTGCTGCCTTATTTCCTGTTTTTCCACTCAAGCTAACCATGGCATGAAATTTGAAAAACAGTCATCAGCTGAAGAATGTAAAACAGTGGTTCTCAACCTGTGGGTAGCGACCCCTTTGGGAGTCGAACGACCCTTTCACAGGGGTCGCCTAAGACCATCGGAAAATGCAGATATTTACATCACGATGCATAACAGTAGCAAAATTTCATTGTTGGGGGTCACCACCACATGAGGAACTGTATGCAAGGGTCGCGGCCTTAGGAAGGTTGAGAACCACTGATGTAAAACCTTCAGGTAATTAGGGATGCTATTTATAGAGTCAAGAGAATGCAATTATTAAATTTTAAGGTATCTCCCATGTACCAAATAGATAAATGTGAACTCCAGCTATTAGGCTCAATATCCTTCTTCATTTTGCATCTGACTATTAGTTTCATCAAAACTAGACATGTGCCTAAACAGTGGATAGAGCGTCCACCTGCGGACTGAAAGGTCAGAGGTTCGATTCTGGTCAAGGGCATGTACAGGCACATCCCCAGTGGGGGGCGTGCAGGAGGCAGCTGATTGATGTCTCTCTCTCATCGATGTTTCTAACTCTCTATCCCTCTCCCTTCCTCTCTGTAAAAAATCAATAAAATATATTTTTTAAAAAAAACTAGAGGCCCGGTGCATAAATTCATGCACCATTTGGGTCCCTTGGCCTGACCTGTGGGATCAGGCCGAAACCGGCTCTCCAACATCCCCCAAGGTCAGCAAACTGTGGCTTGCAAGCCACATGCAGCTCATGAGCCACAGTTTGCCACTCTGTTGACTAATGAGTTTGCTGACCACTGGGATAGGGGCTTAATCACAAGGAACAACAAACAGCCTGTAATTATTGGAATCGATAGTCTAGGTCAGTGGTCAGCAAACTCATTAGTCAATAGAACAGCAAACCATAGCAGTTTGCCAACCACTGGGCTTAACTATCAACCAATCAGAATTCAAATCCTGATCTTCCCATTGATCTGCTGTATAACATGGGGTAGGTCACTAACTTTGAGCTTCCATTTCTTCATCTATGAAAATGGAGATTATTTCTATTTCATAGTGAATATTTATTTAATATGATATAGGTTAAAAATTTTTATAAAATTTCAGAATATCAAGTGACTCAACCCATGGAAGGTCTTATGTTTTTCTCCACAAGGCTCTCCTTAGAATGGTTCTTGAGAAAGAATAGCAGTACCTGGTCACAGATGAATGGCAGTACAAGTTCCCCTGACTCCCTTTAGTTTAAGATATGTTACCAATATGGTGGTGTTTCTACTCACATCCACACAAGGCAATTGTTTGCTACGTAAGATGATGCAACAGGTACCATTCACCATGTGTGCATAAATACTTATTCAACATGGGTTCAAAGAGCTAATATAAACATAAAAGCAATTTATTTTTTGTGCACCTGCTTAACAATCCAGTGAGAAGGGATAGCTTATTCAATAATAAATACTGTTATTTACAAGGTATATCATAGTACTGCAGAGTTTACAACCCAGTATTACAAGGTCAGAAACAAGCAACAGATAGTCATGGTAGTGTTCTTGGCTTTGTTTGCTTGCAAATTAAAGGGAAATAGGTATCTAGTATTCCTTCCAATTAAAATGAAACCAACTAGGTGCCTTTACTATTTCAAGCACTGCTAGTTTGATTAGGATAACGATGATTGAACACTGAGGGCCATATGGCTGAGATCAGGGGTCACATTGCCACGAAGCAAAAGGGAAGACATTAAAAACCCTGCACATGTGAGCCATTGCTGATCAAAGCAAAGACCCAATGCAGAGAGAGCCTGAGGCTGACATGAGGGAGTGAGCAAATCAGGGCAGGCCTGCAGGATGGGGCAATTGAGGACAGAGAAATCAAGAGGGAAATGGGAGAAAGAGACACTGGGACTCGATGAACTCTGCACCTTTTGGATTGCCACATAATCCCAGTCCATGTGAGTACACAAGATTTACAAGTATTTCAGACTTTTGACAGGATGCCTCAGTATGGTCTGCAGAAGCTCCTCACAAAGGCAGCTCAACTCTAGAATCTTACTTTCCCCATAGAGGTCAAGGAAGGTGGGGACTAGGAGCAAACAGTTTAAAGACATTTGCCAACCAGAACAACTGCGGAAAATATTTTATTTTTCCTCACTGTTTTGAATGAGGGTCTTTGCCAGGGGTATAACTCTAGATGCCATCTGGATAGGAGCAATGAGGTTTGAACTTTATTGACAGAATATAGTTCTCCACCTGACACAGGTGACACAGGGCAGCTGTTTCTTATATCTACTTTCCTTTCTTTTCATTTTTTTTTTTTTGGACTGTAAAGAAATGCATCCTGCACAGATGGAGGAATGTCCAATGTTGAATAACAGGAAGCATTTACAGGTACAGTACAAATTTAATTACCAGACCTTGGGGCAGTATAAGCTCTAATTTTAGCTTCTTACTTTTGTTCCCTTACTGCTGCCCCTTGCCGCCCTTCACAATTTTCCCCTGTAGTAAAGATTTCAAGTAACAGTTGTTTTGGAATTAGAAACCCTCTACTTATTAGATCTATTTCGCTAATGGTTAAGAATAATACAAGTGCCACCAAGGTTTTTCTCCAGATTTTAATAATACCCTTTGAGATGACTTTTGTTCAACAAAATGGTACTGGGAATCACTGACGAATTATACAATTGCTGGATATCTTTTTAAGTTCCTTCTTCCAGAAGAAATTTCTTTCAGAGGAACATTGTTACAGTTCTATCATCCCTTATATGCTATTCCAAAACCCCAAAAGCTCTAAAATGGAAAGTTTTTTATAACACAGTTGGCAGCAATAACCTGAACTCATTTGAAGTCAAAACCTGGCCTGAACAGGCATAAGCCTATTTATAGTTTTCATTTATTTCACAATGTATTCTAAATGTAAATATACTATTCTATAGAAATATTAATGTGCTTATCATCTAGTGCTGCCCTAGACCCCATTTTACATACTATGTGATATATCACCATTCTAAAATCTGAATTCTGAACATATCTAGCCTCCCAAGTTTCAGATTAGGAATCATGGTCCAACAAATACTTGTCAAATCAATACACAAATGAACTACAGACTTCATTGGTGCATGTTTTACTGCACTAATCCCAAGCCAGCTTTTGAGCAATGGCTATAAGCCCTTTTGCCATCTCATTGAACACTCTTCTAAAGAAAGAAGAGCATGGCTGACACCACCCTTAGTTTCTTCTGTCATATATAATGATGGATAGTGGTTGAGCCCTGACATCTATTGGATCGCTATACCTCATCATCCACTTAACCACTCACTCCTCCATTCATTCACCAAATATTTATTAAATCTTACTACAAGACATTATGCTAGCATAAGAAATACAAAGATAAATTAGACTTACTCTCTGCCCTCTAAAAACTCCTATATGTATATGAGAACAGATTGGTGGCTGCTGGGAGTGGATATGGGCAAATAGGTAAAGGGGGTCAAAATGTATGAACTTCCAGTTTAAAATAAATAAGTCATGGGAATGTAATATACAGCATGGTGACTATACTTAACAACATTACACTGCATATTTGAAAATTGCTAAGAAAGTATATTTTAAAAGTTCTCATCACAAGAACAATTTTGTAACTATGTATGTTTGACAGATGTTAACTAGATTTATGGTGGTGATTATTTCACAATTATACAAATATAAAATCATTTTTGTTGTACACATGAAACTAAATGGATATTATTTTTTAATCAATTATATATACATCAATACATTTTTTTTAAAATTAAAGTGCAACTAAAATCATGAGAAAAAAATAAAAACTCCTACTTGTATTAATATTACAAAACAAAATGTTTGAAACCTAAACAATAAGACTTTTTTTATAACAACTATAAAATAGGAGAAACTTCTTCATGAGAGAATTCAGAGTCAACTTTTACTATTTAAATATTTTCACACCAACTATTATTCATTATAATATATGTAGCTGATAAAAATGTCCTTTGGGCCCTGGCCAGTGTGCTCAGTGGTTAGAGTATCAGCCCTCACACCAAAAGTCACAGGTTTCATTCCTGGTCAAGGGCACATAACTGGGTTTCAGGCTTAATCCCAGCCATAGATTGCAACCAATGGATCTCTGTCCCTCTCTTGCTTCCACTCCCTCTAAAAAAAATCAGTGGAAAAAAATGTCCTAGGGCGAGGATTAAAAACAACAAAAACGTCCTTTGCAGCAGAGCGCTCTTTAAACAAGTCTGCACTCTTTATTACAGTATAGCCTAAGCAGATTTAAAAGGCCTGTCATTATACAGTCCCTAAGATATTACTTCACATCAGGAATAGTGATTATTCAAATGATATTTGTAAGACATCAATTACCTTTGTTCAAGAGCAATCTCAAAAATCGGATTTCAAGAACAAAGAATATTTTGAAAAGAGCCAAAATATCCAAAATGATAAATAGAATATTTTTTTTTCAAAGCTGAAAACTAGAAAATTGCTTTTCTCCATGTGATACTGCGTAAAAATGATATAATGATCACATTTCAAATCTCATAGCTAAGTTAGCCAAGTCCATGAAATTGTGCATGCTATAAACCACATTTTCTGAACCAAGAACAAAAATATAAATGGCCGCGGCGATGTTCTTTGTTCTGCCACGGTGCCCTCAGAATCTTAACACGTAGCATAACTCACCGCTCCTACAAAGAGGCTGAGGTGTCTCTTCGCCCCCGCCAATCAGCTGCCCGGCTTCCGTGGGGCGCCCGCGGACGCCCAGATGTGCAGCTGGATTCCGGGACAGGAGCCAAATCATCACAACGCACGCACGGAGGTCCCTCGGACGCTCTTTGGGTTGCACCCCGGGGTGGTGGACCTTTGTTCTTTTGGATATTTATAACATCACTTGAGGGCCCTACAAAACTACCCACTTAAAAACTAGCCTTCTGTATCCGGTCACACGTCTCGTAACTGACTCGCCCCTAAGGCCTTCGCAGGGCCAGACCACGTGATTCCTGGGCCTTCCATGTCCTGAGCGGGCCGGATGCTGCCCGCCGTGTCCGAGTCTAAAACCCGCACAGCCCCGGTCCACCCCGTCCACCCCCGGGCAAGCCTGGCTTTCCTCGGGGTGTCTCAGGAAAGCTATTTAACTCCTCCCCTGTGCCTCTGTTTCTTGGTTTGTCTTTTTAAATTTTTTTTTAATATATTTTATTGATGTTTCACAGAGAGGAAGGGAAAGGGATAGGAAGCCAGAACCATCGATGAGAGAGAGAGACATCGATCAGCCGCCTCCTCCACGCCCCCCACTGAGGATGTGCCCGAATCAAGAAGGTACATGCCCTTGACCGGAATCGAACCTGGGACCCCTCACAGTCCCCAGGCTGACGCTCTATCCACTGAGCCAAACCGGTTTCGGCTCTTGGTTTGTGTTTTTAATCCCTACTAGGCTGGTGATGCCAACTTCAGCAGCCACGCCCCCCACACACACACCCTTTACCTGCAGTTCCGCTTCCTGTAGTTTTGAAAATGTACTAAATGGGAATTCCAGACAAAAACCTCTCAGGTTTTAAACTGTTCGTATGCTGAGGAGCGCGATGAAACCTCGCGAGCCCTGATGAACTCCCGCGACGTCGTGTGGGCGTGTCCACGCTGTGGAAGCTCCCCACCCCACGGTCTCTTGGTAGCCGCCTGGGTTGCCAGGTCGACTGTCACGGGATCTCAGTGTGCAAGTCACGTGTAGAGTCGCCTAACGCTAAGTCACAGTGCCGACGTCATTCACCTCACTTCGTCTCATTGCATCATCGCAAGGAGAAAGGTGAGTACAACAAATAAGCTATTTTTAGACAGACCCCCTTCACATAACTTCCATGACAGTATATTGCTATCATGGTTGATCTACTTTTTATTAGTTATTATTGTTAATATCTTACTGTGTTTAATTTATAAATTAAAATGTATCATAGGTAGGCATGCATAGGGGAAAATGTAATATATTTAGAGTTCTGTACTATCCACAGTTTCAGGCATGGGTGGGGTGGTGGTCGGGAAGGGGGTTCCTTGGAACATAAAAGGGACTACTATACTGAAAACATCTCATTTGTCCATCCCTTCTATCTTAGGACATGCCCTATCATTTCTTAACTATTTGCTCCTCTCAAATTCATTCTATACACGAAGCTAGAAAGATATTTCTAAAATGCAAATCTGCCTGCAACTCCTTTGCTGCTAATATTTTGGTAAGTAAAGTGTGGAGTATTTTCCCACATCATTTCTAGATGCTGCATTCCCATTTCCTCATTCAGTTTTGTGAGACATTAATGATCAGGAGACTGCCAACTCTTGCTCCAACAGTGCCACTAGCCAGTTGGGTGTGACTGAGGGCTGGGTCACAGTCTCCATGGCCCAAAAATGCTCCTCAGTAACATGAAGTCATGGGACTAAGTCATCTTCAGATCCCTTTCAGCTCTTTGACTTGTCAGAACCAGTAAAGTAAAATGGAAAAAGTCTGATTTAATTTTGAGTCCTGGCTTTGCCAATTATCAGCTGTGTAGCTTTTGTGTAAGTACCATTAGTTTCATCACAAATAATATGGTGTATATAACCATAGTATCCTATCTAATAAAAAAGTAATATGCAAATTAAATATCACTTGTGGTACCCACAATCCACAAGCCAATCAGGAGCAAGTATGCAAATTAACTCAACCAAGATGGCTGCGGCCACGAAGAGAGCAGGAGGGAGGCTTGGATTTCCCTGGCAATGGAGGAAGCCAAGTTTTCCACACACCCTGGCTTGCCCAAGTCTCCACTCCAGGCTACAAAGTTTTAATTATAGAAGATAAATAAATCCCAACAAAGATGGCAGGAGCCACAGAGCTGGAGAGAGCAGGAGGCTAGGGTTGCCCCCATCAATGGAGGATCCAAGCTTTCTGCACACCCTGGGCAGCCCAGGCCTCCACTATAGGCTACAAAGTTTCAAGTATAGAAGATAAATAAATCCCAACAAAAATGGTGGCAGCCACAGAGCTGGAAAGAGCAGGAGGCTAGGATTGCCTCTGGCAATGGAGGAAGCCAAGCTTCTGCAATCCTGGCCTGCCTTGACCTCCACTTAAGGCTACAAAGTTTCAATTATAGAAGATAAATAAATCCCAACAGAAATGGCTGCTACCATGGAGCAAGCAGAAGACTTGGCTCCACTCCAGGCTATAAAGTTTCAATTGTAGAAGATAAATAAATTCCAGATACCAAGGCCTCTGCTTGGGTCACAGGGTGGGGAGGGGGGAGGGGGGCGTGGCCAGCCTACAAACCACCACAGGCCTCTTGCTCAAGCCATCCCATGCCCCAAGAGAACCCCCACCCTTATCCAGGACACACCAGGGCAAACCATCTGGGCCCCACCCATGCACCAGGCCTCTATCCTACCTAATAAAAGAGTAATATGCAGATTGACCATCACTCCAACACACAAGATGGCTGCCCCCATGTGGTCAAAGATCCTGCCCTTATGTAGACAGAAGATGGCCACCACAAGATGGCAGGAGTGGAGGACAGTTGGGAGGGACCAGGCTGCAAAGGAGGGCAATTGGGGGGGATTAGGCCTGCAGGGGAGAGCAGTTAGGGGTGACCAGGTCTGCAGGGGAGGGCAGTTAGGGGCAAACAAGTTGGCAGAGGAGCAGTTAGGCAACAAGCAGGCTGGCAGGGGAGTGGTTAGGGGGTGATCAGACTGGCAGGCAGAAGCAGTTAGGGGCAATCAGACAGGCAGGCAGGGCCAGCAAGCTATTAGGAGCCAGCAGTCCTGGATTGTGAGAGGGATGTCCAACTGCCCATGAGAGGCAGTCAGACATTCCTCAAGGGGTCCCAGGTTGGAGAGGGCACAGGCTGGGCTGAAGATCAACCACACACACCCCCTGCCCCATGCATGAATTTCATGTACCAGGCCTCTACTATAAAATATGCAGAGATATAATGGATATAATGGAGTTCTTCCAGTGTAAATATGGTGATATAACAATATCTTCTAAATTGTGTTATTATATGAAATTATTTGGTAATAACCAGAGTCCTGATGCATGAAAATTCATGCACTGGAGTGCGAGTGGGGGTGTAGTCCCTCAGCCTGGTCTGCCCCCTCTCACAGTCCGGGAGCCCTCAGGGGCAGGAGGCGACTTGGCAATCAGGGAAAGGTGATGCCCCATCACACTTCTGCTGATGCCACTACCAGCAATGCAAACCTCAGAGAGCCATGGGCAGCTCAGCAGCAGCCATCCAAGGCTTGCCTGCACCTTGGGCTGGCCCTGGGCAACTGGGAGAGCTGAGGGACTAGGCACCACCATCTTTTGTCTGTGGGTGCCACCATCTTTGAGGGTGACACAGTCAATTAGCATATTCCCTCCTTATTGGTTGTGGGTGCTGCCATCTTTGCGATAGTGTGAGGGTCAATTAGTATATTCCCTCTTTATTAGATAGGATTATTTAAACTCTAATTTCTCTTTTTTTTTTTTTCTATTCCGCCATTTCATATAGAAGGAGGGCACAAACAAATCCTCCCTCTTCAGATCATGGCAATTTTAATCTATCCCATAAGCATAGCCACCAAAATCTATTAGGAGAAAATGTGGTAGTCAAATGGGAAGATAATTTCTCTTTTCAGTTAAACCTTGTTTGTTGTAAAATTAATTGTCTGCCTAGTGGATTATCTGAAAAAATTCAGAACTTTGTATGCATTCCTACAACACATTAAGCATGAGTTATCAACAGAAATATTGAGTTGGTAACATACTGTGGGAAACATGAAGTGTTGTGAAAAAGTGCATGCTCTCATTAATTCTCTAAACCTGATGAAAATTATATTTTATTTCCTGTTACTTCAGATTATCCATGCCTTTATCACTTTTTGTTGGTAGTGTTATAAACAATTAAGTGTTGAATAGCTTGTCTAATTGCCAAAATTACTGTATTAGGAATGACTCATTCTTTAAGCATTTGTTGTGGGTGCCATGCCAGATTCTAGACATGTAAATACATAAGATAGTCTGTGCCCTCATAGAGTTCACAGCCTATAATACTGGTGGTCATAATATATAATTATGAAAAACATAATTCTTTTCAAAGACTTGAAAATGGTATTAAAAATGGACAATACAGCCCTAGCCAGTTTGGCTCAGTGGATAGAGCGTCAGCCTGTGGACTGAAGGGGCCCAGGTTCGATTCCGTCAAGGGCACATCCCCAGTTGGGGCTGTGCTGGAGACAGCTGATCGATGTTTTTCTCTCATCGATGTTTCTGACTCTCTATCCCTCTCCCTTCCTCTCTGTAAAAAAAAATCAATAAAATATATATATTTTTTAAATTGACAATACAATTTTCATATCTTATGAGAAAGATGCTCAGGGAGTTTAAACTAAGTGATATCAAAATCCCTTCTTACTTTAAACTTTCATTTTATAATTCACTCTACCTATAAAATGCCAAAAAATAACCACAATATCTGGAGCAGAGTAAACTAATATTAAAAGTCACTAACAGGTCCTGGCTGGTGTGGCTCAGTGAGTTGAGCATCATCCCATGTACCAAAGGGTTGCCAGTTCAATTCCCGATCAGGACACATGCCCAGGTTGTGGCTTCAATCCCCAGTCAGGGTGTGTACAGAAGGCAACTGATTGATGTTTCTCTCTCATATTGATGTTTATCTCTCTCTCTAAAAATCAATAACAGGCTTTCCTGAAAGCTGCTGTTGGAGAATACATTTTACAGTGGTACCTCGAGATGCGAGTTTAATTCGTTCCCTAACCTTGCTCATATATCAAGTTGCTCGTATCTCAAAGCAAATTTCCCCATTGAAATCAATTGAAATGCTGTTAATCCGTTCCAGCCCCTAAAATGCCACCCCAGTTGTTCTTGTTACGTATTTTTGAATAAGAAAAATGTATTTATAAATGACAAATATTGTATAAAAACATAATAAAAGAGAATATAAAGGAATAAACTGGTTTTATAAAGCGTAATTACCTACTCGTTACACTCTTAATGCTACACTTTATCCCTAAACTGAATGTAACTTAACTAATCTTCACTGAACTTAATTGCTACTGGTCTTTGCATTTTTGGCCGATTTAAAAAAAAAAAAAACGTGTCCAACGAGGTTTGCCTCTTCCTCCCTTTCAGAATGTTTCTGAAATGGGTGAGGCAAGTTTCATTGAACAGCTCCGATGCACGACCAGTAGCAACTTTTTCGGGTGTTTCTTTTCCACGAAGTGTGACACCCTCTCCCACATTCCTAAGATCTCCCTTATCTCACTTGTAGAGATTTCCTCCACCTCTGGCTCCTCCTCAAAACCAATTTCTTAGAGAACCTCCGCATGTTGCTGAGAATGCAACTCTTGTAACTCCTCCGAGGTGAGTTCCAGAAAGTGTTCCTCAAGGAGCTCATTCACATCTCTCTCATCCACCTCCAGGCCCATGGATTTTCCCAGCGACACTATCTCCTCCTCCACTGGCACCTCGGGTTCGAATCCTTCGAAGGTCCTTTCGGCTACGGCCTCAGGCCACAGCTTCTTCCATGCAGAGGTTAAAGTCCTTGTTGTAACACCCAGCCAGGCCTGGTGAATAATTCTGAGGCATATCATGATGTTCAAGTGGTTCTTCCAGAACTCTCGAAGGGTGAGGTTTGTGTTCTCCATCACCTCAAAGCAGCGCCAGAACAGGTGCTTGATGTACAGCTTTTTTAAATTAGAAATCACCTCCTGATCCATGGGCTGCAGGATAGGAGTGGTGTTGGGAGGTAGGTAGACAACCTTTTTAAACTTGAACTCTTTGAGGAGTTCATCTTCGAGGTTCGGTGGGTGAGCAGGAGCATTGTCGAGGATGAGGAGGGCTTGCATGGTTAGATTGTTTTCCTGTAGATATTTCTTAACAGAAGGGTCGAAAACCAGGTTTACCCACTCCACAAAGAACTGCCTGGTGACCCATGCCTTCGGGTTTGCCCTCCACATAACTTGCAGTTTATCTTTTAAAATCTTATGTGACTTAAAGACTCTGGGTTTTTCCGAATGGTATACGAGCAGAGGCTTGATCTTGCAGTTGCCACTCGCATTGGCGCACAGTGCGAGAGTTAGCCTATCCTTCATGGGTTTGTGGCCTGATATCACCTTCTCCTCTGCCGTTATATAAGTCCTATTCGGCATCTTCTTCCAGAAAAGCCCTGTCTCATCACAGTTGAAGACTTGCTGGGGGATATATCCTTTGGCTTCTATCAGTTCGGAAAAAGTTTTGAGGTAATCCTCAGCCGCCTTCACATCTGAACTTGCTGCCTCACCATGCCTGATGATGGAGTGAATGCCGGACCTTTTCCTGAAGTTATCAAACCAGCCTCTACTGGCTTTAAATGAGTCTTTTGATGCTTCGTCCGTGGAAGTGCGCGGGGTCTGCTCCAGCAAATCACCGTAAATCGCTCGTGCCTTCTCGCACATGATGTCCTATGTTAATGTATCTCCTTTAAGCTGCTTCCCCGTCACCCACACCATCAGTAGATTCTCCATCTTTTCATGGAGAGAGCTACGGAGCTTAGAAATTATTGCAATGCCCTTAGCTGGCATTATACCCTTTATCGACTCCTTCTGTTTAAGCACAGTGCATATTGTTGAAGTACTATGCCTGTACTGCCTCGCCAAGTCAGCCACTCGCACACCTTGCTCATATTTTTCTATGATTTCACGCTTTAATTCAATAGACATCATCCTCTTCTGAGCACTGACCTTTCCACTAGCTTTCTTTGGACCCATGGTTATAAAAAGAAATGTGATAAAGTATGTAAATGCACAAAAGATGCTTCGACAACGAGGTAAACAAGCACACTGACTGAGGCATGGGAAACTATGAGATGCTCGAGTCGCGGTAAACTGGTGGGGTCATGTGCAGCCGGCCGATCCGCGCGATTACTCGTATCTCAAATGTTGCTCATATTTCAAAGCAAAAAATCGCTCGTATCTCAAAAATCTCGTATGTTAGGGCACTCATATCTCGAGGTACCACTATATTAGCACTTCTGAGAAAAAAGAAAGAAATATTATGCACATACAACAGGCTTCTAAGCAGAAACGGCCTTCATTTGGAAGGATTGCATTTATTGGTTGACATTTGAGAGATCTAATTTCACTTTGAATGGCCCCTCCACACTTTTTTCCTTGACCTAGTTGTTAATCACAAACTTCAGGGACTTCTTGAATATCAAGCTTGATTGTCCTTATCCTGCAGGTTAATTCTCTAGGAAGAGATAACTGTTTTTTAATGTGGGTTCTGTAAATTTACCTTACTTAATACCAATTAGAAAAAAAATTAAATAAGGCTATTAAGGCCTATGCTTCATGATAGAAAACTATCTCTTAAGGAATTGAGGAATTAGTAATTTTGAGCACAATATATATGTGTACACATAGATATAGATGTAGATTTAGATATAAATATAGACATAGATATAGATATGTGCACATATATTTATTATTTGCTATGATGACGTTACTCATAAGTTAGAAATACAAATTCCACTAATAGCAGTTAGACTCTAATTCTAAAAATTTACTGAAAAATTCTAGCAGTAAGTATAATTATTACTGTTTTAAAGATCAGAAAACTGAGGTTGGAAAGGCTGGAAAATTTGTCCAAGGTCACTATCTTACAGAGTCAAGTCTCAAGCTTTGATTTCCTCCCTTCTCCTCTCTAACGACTGCTCTGCCCGTGGAGGGTACAGATTTCATAATGTGTCATTCTATCTGTTTGCATAAAAAGGACATGCATGGAATGGGCCCATCGTTCATTCATTTATTCATTCACTGAAAATTAGTTTTAATGATAGACTCCCATAAGTCAGGTAAAAGGGTGAATAACAGACAAAAACTTTTATCCTCTGTAGTTTACATTTCAGTGGGGGTTGTTAGGCACTGAACTAGAAAACAATGAACACAATAATTTCAGTTAGTGGTGAGTACCTTAAAGAAAACAGGAGTTGTTGTGATCGAAATTACTTAGGTTGATCAGGAAAGAAAGGCCTTTCTGAGAGGGTAGCATTTGAGCTACACCTAAATAATAAAGAGTGAAACACTTGAAGATGTGAGGGAGAGAAAACTGAAAGTGCAAGACCCCTAAGACTGAAGATGGACTGGTATGACCATTGGGGCAGGAATATGGTAAACAGGAGGGAGGAGATGTAGTCAGGAGCTAGCTAATGCAAAGCCTTGCAAGGATGGTAAGGAGTTTATGATGGAAAGCCACTGGAAAGTTTTAAGCAGGAGAGGGAAGTCATGATCTGATTTCTATTTTTAAAAGATCACTCTACTATGTATAGAATGAATTGGGGGAGCAAGAGTGAAAACATAAGAGCAGTTAGTAGGTTATTGCAAAAATCTAAGCAAGAGCTGACAGTGTATAGATGAGAGCTGTGTTTTGAAGGCAGAACTTATAGGGCTTGATTGACCTTGAGGAATGAGGAAAAGAGAGAAAACAAGGACCCCTTGGTTTGAGGCTAAAGTAATTGGATGGATAGTGGTGCCATCTGAATTGAGGTAAGTATTTCTACATAGGAAATATTAAGTTTGAAATTCAGCCTTTTAGCTACCCAAGTGGACACTTTAAGACAGGTTGTCATGTCTAAAGCTCAGTGAAGGGGTCCCACTAAGAGGTCTGGTAATCATTGGATTATTAATGGGTTTTAAGTTGTAAGCTTTCTTGGAAATGTGTTCAGAGGGAAAAGATGAGAGAATCATCCCAAGATCTTCAGTTTTCATTAGGTTTACCAACTTCCTCAAAGATTTTCCTATTTATTTGTGATTCTTAAGAAGTGTTTCATATTTGAAAGCTATAGAGCACATTATTTGCCATTTGACATTAGACATATTTCTTCTATATCTTGATCCATTAATAGCATAGAATTTAATTATAATTTCAATGCCTCAATGCTTTCACCATTTCACATTCTTTAAATAATTCTACAATGTCATATTAGTTGAGGAAAAGGAATACTCATAGCTGAAAGTTTATTTGTCTTAGTTCTCTCTTTGTATTTATCAAACACATTGTCTTTGTCTATCTTTATGCTGTAGCTACATTTTATGGCCAAGTCTCCTGGCCAGATGCTAGTGTTTCTCATTTCTTTTTCCATTTTCAGATGCAAACATGAAAAGGCATGATATCATTTTGAGTACATTAAGATAAATTAGACTTATAGTAACTATAGCATTTTCTTAGAAGATGTATTGTGATCAAGAGGAAATTTAGAATGTGCATTCAACACATGGGATTTTTTAAAAATAACTATGCCAGTAATAGGCAAAGGATTTTATATTATATTCTGGACTACTATGTACACTAGGATTTATCTCCTTGATACTGTCCTTTACTCCACCATTGTATTATAAGCAACTTGAGATTAGGGCAGGGCTATGCCTATCTTTGTATACCTTGCATCATTAATTCATTTATTCATTCATTTTTTTATTTAAGGTACTAACAATTATTAAAGACCTACCATGTGCAAGAAATACAAGATGAGTCCTTAAGTTTATAGTCTAATGAGGAACTCAGAGAAATGAACAGACCTTGTATTCAATGCAATCTCCTGGGTGTTGTGATGGTGACATGGCCAGGGTATGATGAGAACACATAAGTGAAGCTCTTAGACATGTAGGTCAGGACAGCTTTGCAGCTGCACCTTACGCTTCAGGGCTCCTCAAGTGTGCTGACCCCTTCCAAAAACATGGTAATGTGTTCACATGGTCATAAGTCTTTGTGATTTTTGGTACTTTTGTCCTAAATAGGAGTGCTAACATTGCCTTTGTTTCATGCCCCACCAAACCTGAATTTTACCCAAAGAACAGCTCATGGAAATCTTCCAGAAAGAGATGACACAGGGCTGGATCTTGATGAGGATGGCTCCCAGAGAGGAGGAGTCCAGGTGGGTAAAAGCAAAATCAGAAGGGGCACTGGCATATGGAGGAATTCCTGGCATAGGAATATTCCCAGTATAGAATGCAGTGTGAGGAAGCAAGTCTTTATACATGCGAGCACCTGGGTGTTTATTGGAATCTTTATGCTTAGTCTTTAGATATCTTTGCTTAAAGGACACTGCAGATGCATGTGTCTTCTCAAAGAAGCATCTAATAGTTAATTTTACTGATAGCATCTAATACTTAATTTTAGTTCAAGCTAGTGTTACAATTAAAGCCTGAGGAGGCAGGTGAACGGGGCTGTTTGATTTCTCTAGCCAGGCAGTTCCTTAGCCCTCTCGTTCACAGAAACATGTGATCATTCATCCATTGCTCCGGGTCTGCTGGTCAGCCCTGGCAATGCAGCATGTGCAAAAGCTTGGAGGTAAGGGAAGTGATCTCTCAGATGTAAGCCCATATTTCACTGTGGCTGTAGCATAGGCTGCAGGATGACAGCTTGAAGTGCGACTACAAAAGTAAGCAGGACCTGGATTGTGAAGGGCCTTCAATGCTATGCTAAGAAGTTTGGATTTATTCTGAGGCTTCACTGAAGATCTTAAACAGGAGAGGAACTTCATTATTTTATATGTTAGAAAGATGACTCTAGCAGCAGATTGGAAATAAGTTGAAAGGGAGCAAGAACGGAGAGCAGCAGTGAATTCAAAAAGGGGGTTGTTGAATTGTATGCTGTAAATCTCTGTTTGACTGCAAAACCCCTACTGAAACTGCAGGTTTTTCTTAGAACTTTGGGGTCTTTGACTTTTATATTCAGCTGCTATCATTTTTTTCTTTCTTTCTTGTGAATACCCATGAACTTGTTGCATTTTTCTATTCCATTCCTATTGCCACCACTCTGTCCTCTGGATATCAAATCTACTGCATCTTACTTCCCTTGATATTTTTTTTCTCTAGTCATTTTTACTTGTTTAAAAATTATTTTATCTTATTACATTCTTTAAGTCTTTATGTGTTTCTGAATGAAAAATAAATCATTATTCTTGTCTAACTTCTAGTGATCATCTTGTCTATGGTTTCCTCCTGTATTAGATAGGATAGGCTAAAAAACACTATTAAAAATTCTCATAAACTTAACACAACAGAATTCATTTTTCAGTCAAACCAACTGTCTATAGAGGGTGTTCTGCAGGTGGCCTGGAACCCAGGGTCTCTTAATCTTGTAGCAATGAAGCCTGTTGTCAATGCACTGCCTCTAGAGTTATTGCAGAAAGAGAGAAAAGGAGACAGGGAGAAAAGAAGAGGAAGAGGGAGAAGGAAAGATAAGTATACATGATTGTCTTTGTTTATCCAACAGCACTGAGAAGTTGCAAAACCAAACCAAAGGTTATATGAGTTGTAAGGTATGCATAGTGAGGAAAGGCTCAGATCTGGCCAAGAATATGTGGACTTCCCTAGACATTCCAAAGGGAAAATTAAATTAGTTTCTTGGGCATTTGTGCTAAAATAGTTTTTCTCATTACATTCACTTACATGTTAAGCACTAGTGCTTAATAATGACACAATGAACATTTGCTAAATGTCCCTTCAACTCTGTAAGTTTTTAGTACTTAGGCTGAAATTACATATGTTTCAATGTGACCAAATAATATCAACAAAATTTAAGCCACTATAAATTGAAGTGTGACCCAGAGAAATGAGTTTTTTACTACCCTGTTTCCCTGAAAGTAAGACATCCCCCCAAAATAAGACTTACTTCCAATTTTGCCTCTCGCTGTAATATAAGGCATCCCCCTGATAATAAGGTCTCCCCGAACATAAGGCCTCCCCAGAATATAAGGCCCCCAAAGCTACCATAAGGTGTCTGACTCCTGATTTAAAGAGACCTTGCACTGCCTGAACAGCTCCGGCTTCACTGTGGCCAATCAGTGAGCTGGTTTGTGATGACAACTACTACCGTACTGTATACTGGTAATAAATTACCTTTTTTTTTTTTTTTTGGTCAACAATAAATTTGTACCGTATTCTTCTTCATGGAAAAATAAGACATCCCCTGAAAATAAGGCCTAGCGCATCTTTGGGAGCCAGAATTAATATAAGACACTGTCTTATTTTCAGGGAAACAGGGTATTCCTGAAGATCTAACACAAGATATGGATAAAAACTGTTCCTAGAACATCCTTTCCTATAAAGCAGCTACACTAAAAATCAGATGCTATTAGCAGGAGTGTTAAATAAAATTCCTGTGGCAAGAGGAAGAAATAAAGTGTGTCATTCCTATGATATCTAAGGTAACTAGAACCTGGTATATATGTGGAAAAATTATCAATCAATGTATTATTCATTTAGACCTTGCACTAAATTGCCCCAAAACATAATATGTCTCAGGGTATGGTTTGTTTGCTTTTTTTATTTTCTATTGTATCAAAAAAAACCATAACATTAAATTTACCATCTTAACCATTTTTAGGTTTTAAATATAAATCACATTGTTGTGCAACAGATCTCCAGAACGTTTTTATCTAACAAAACTTAAACTCTATTCACATTCAACGAACTCCCCATTTCCCCTTCCCTTCCCACTGGTAAGCAACATTTTAGTTTCTGTTACCTCAAGTTTGGCTGCAGTAGATACCTCATATAAGTGAAATCATATGATATTTGTCTTATTTCACTTAGGCTAATGTCCTTAAGGTTCATCCATGGTGTACCATGTCAAAATCTCCCTCTTTTTTTAAGGCTGAATAATATTAATGTTATTCTTAAATGGACATTTAGGTTGTTTTAATATTTTCATTATTGTGAATAGTGCTGCTATGAACATAAGAAGTGCTAATATGTTTTCAAAATCCTGCTTTCAGTTCTTTTGAATACATACCCAGGAATGGGATTACTGGGTCATGTTAGTTCTATTTTTAATCTTTTGAGGAACCACCATACAGTTATCTATTGGGTAAGGGCTTTAATACACTTTTTCCAATCATTACTCTGAAGAATTGAGATCTACATTTTACTTTTCATTGGATAAAAGATAAAAACAAGAGGAATTAGACAGAAATTCTGAAAGGAAACATGGTAAGAACACCAAGAAATTAATCTAAGACAGGGAGTTTTAGATTCATAGACCCACTCCCAAAGATTCTTATTCATGATATTCATGACTCTGATTCAGACCCAGGCTTGAGAACCATTGTTCTAGGATGTTTCCAAGATGGTTATCACAGCAGACAGTGTCACAGCTACAACAGGCACAGGTTTGGTGAGGCAGAGATTAGGCAAGGGTAGTTCAGAAGTAAGTCAGACAAACAGGACAGAATTTGATTCAGGCAGTGGTCACTGGCTCCTTTTTGACAAAATGTCAACTGTCAGGGCAAGCAGAGCCTCAAAACAACTACAGAGTCAGGTCTACATGGTCAGCATGTGCAGCACCATGGATAGCTACCTGCCACCTGTTGGCAAAATTGATTCAAGTAAGCCTTTTGTTATCAGAACAAATGAGTTTACAAAATAGTTTCCACCTAGAAAAAAGTTCCACACATATGCCACATGCAGTGCCTGTAGCATAAGGGAATATACTTATTTCCCTCCAATACCACTATCCAAGCTTTTGATGTCTCTACCAAATGGGAAATTTATCTGACCAGGGGGAATCTTTCCTAGGTGAATGCCAGATTCTGCCAATATCCCCTGTGACATTTAACACTATCAGTAATGATGAAAGCAACTGCTATCTGAAGAATTAATATAGATAAATTTTGTGCCCCAAAAAAGAGCATTTGTGGGAAGTTTTAATTCACTACTTTATTTTGAAGAAAAGTACTCCTGAATACTTTGGGAAGCTTATAGTGAACATGCTCCATCTCAAAACACCTGTAGCAGGTTTAAATGCTTTAAAAGTGATGACTTCATTGTGAAAGACAAAGATGTCCAGGTCAACCAAAAAAGTTTGAAGAGAGAATCCAAGATGGCGGCATAGGTAAACACCTATACTGCTGCCTCACACAACAATTTCAAAACTACAACTAAAAGACAGAACAGACATCATCCAGAAGCACAGGAAAACTGGTTGAGTGGAAATTATATAACTAGAAAGAAAGAGAAGGGCTCACAGAGACCCAGAGGAGATGCAAAAAGCTGAGGTATGGAGACGTACACACTGAGAGAGCAGGTGCTGGAGTACCTGGCTGGCTTTCTCTGGTGGGAGGAAGACGGAGACTCCCAACTACACTGAACCCCTTATTCTATGGCACTGAACCCCGGGTCCAGCCGAAACTCATATGGGGGGAGTTTGGACTATGAAAAGGGAGAAGTGCACGGAAATTTAGGGGAGCCGCGAAAGAGCAGAAGTCTGGTGGTGTGCACAGCACTGCGGGAAGAAGATCGACTGCTGATTGTGCCACTGGCTTTCATGAGTGGGTGGGAGACAGAGCCTACCAACTGCACAACTTCTAATCCACTAAACCCCAGTTTCGGGCAAGACCCTGGGGACCCAGACTCATATAGGGTCCTAGAACACAGGGGAGCCAGAAAGGCAGTGGTCCAGAAGCACTGCGCGTGCACATAGGGACCGCTCCAGTGATTACCCAGAGACACGTGAGACCCAGGGGCCATGTAGGCCGGGGCCAACTGGAAGGCAAGGTAGTCTGTTAAGCCCTGAGACTCCACCCATCTCAAGCTCAACAGAGAGGCTTTTGCAGTTTTGCAAGTCTTGTATCATAAGGCTGAATCCAACACAGATGTTCTCCCAGCATAGTGAAAATGCGGAGACAAAGGAAGAGATTACAAACAAAAGAAATGGAGGAAAACAAATGACTGAATATAGCGTTCAAAACCATGGTTATAAGGTTTTTCAAGAATATCCTAGAAAAGATGGATAAATTTAGTGAGACCCAAGGGGAGATGAAAAAGGACCAACTAGAGATGAAAAAGGACCAATTAGAAATTAAACATACACTGACTGAAATAAAAAATATTATTCAGAGACCTAAGTGCAGACTAGAGGAAGGCAAGAAGCAAGTCAAAAATTTGAAATATAAAGAATCAGAACACTCAATTGGAAAAGCAAGAAGAAAAAATAATCCAAAAATGTGAAGATAATGTCAGGAGCCTCTGAGAGAGCTTCAAGTGTACCAACATCAGATTTGTGGGGGTGCCAGAAGAAGAGAGAGAGCAAGCTACTGAAAACCTATTTGAAGAAATAATGTCTGAAAACTTCCCACATCTGGTGAAAGAAATAGACTTACAAGTCCATGAAGTACACAGAACCCCAAACAAAAGGAATCCAAAGAGGACCTCACCAAGTCACATCATAACTAAAATGTCAAGAGCAAAAGACAAAGAGAGAATATTAAAAGCAGCAAGAGAAAAACAGTTCATTACCTACAAGAGAGCACCCATACGATTGTCAGCTGATTTCTCAACAGAAACCATGCAGGCCATTCTAGAGTGGCAAGAAATATTCAACGTGATGAATAGTAAGAACCTACAACCAAGAATACTCTACCCAGCAAAGCTATCATTCAGAATTGAAGGGCAGATAAAGACCTTCACAGATAAGAAAAAGTTAAAGGAGTTCATCAACTCCAAACCAGTATTATATGAAATGCTGCAAGGTACCCATGAGAAAAGGAAGAAGAAAAAGGTAAAAGATAAAAAATTATGATCAACAAATACATATCTATCAACAAGTGAATCTAAAAATTAAGTGAATTAAAAATTTGATCAACAGAATAAACTGGTGAATATAATAGAATCAGGAGCACAGAAAGGGAGTGGACTGAAAATTCTCAGGGGGAAAGGGGTGAGGGAGGTGCAGGGAGAGACTGGACAAAAATCATACACCTATGGATGAGGTCATTGAGGGGGAGGTAAGGGTAGAAGGAGGGGTGGGAGCTGGGGGGAGGGGAGCTATGGAGGGGAAAAAAGAGAAACAAATATAATAATCTGAATAATAAAGATTTAGTTAAAAAAATTAAAAAAATTTTTTTAAAAGTTTGAAGACCAACAATTACAAGCATTATGGGATAAAGATGTATTATGAGCTTCCAAAAGCAGGTGAAATCAATAATATTGATAATAATCAATTTCGCTTCATAATGATCCACCATCACACACTTCAAAACCAGTTAAAGACACATTAAAAGATCTTGCTTGGAAAGTATTAACCCACCCGCTATATTCACTAGACCAGTGATCGGCAAACTCATTTGTCAACAGAGCCAAATATCAACAGTACAAGGATTGAAATTTCTTTTTTTTTTAATTTTATTTATTTATTTTGTACAGGTACTGTTTTATTTTTATTTTTAGTTTTTTTTTTATTAATGTGTTACATGTATACCTATCTTCCCATTGCCAGCCCCCTCCCAGGCATATCCTAACCCCCCAGTGTCTTGTGTTCATTGGTTATGTTTATATGCATGCTAACGCTAATTCTTCAAAATAGACTCGTGGTATTTTGTGGAAGAGCCACACTCAAGGAGCCAAAGAGCCGCATGTGGCTCTAGAGCCGCAATTTGCCGACCACGGTACTAGGCCTTGTTCTTTCAAATTACCACTTGTTCTGATCGATGGCACATGCACTTTCTGAACAGCATTTCAAAACGTACAAAATGGAAAATTGTGTCTCTGAATGGTTTGCCTCAAAACAAGAAAAGTTCTATTGGGATGGTATCCAAAAATTACCTGAAATATGGGGAAATGTATAGCTAGTGATGGACACTACTTTGAATAAAGCACTTTCGATGTTTCTCTTGAGATTATCCTATTTTCTTTTATTACAAAATCTGCCATTATAAACTAGTACACCTAGTGGTTGGCAAACTGTGGCTCGTGAGCCACACGCGGCTCACAAGCTGCGGTCTGCCACTCTGTTGACTAATGAATTTGCTGACCACTGACCTAGTATATCTCTGCTGCCCACAGTTGGGAGGGAGGAGTTTGCTCTAAAAGAATAACTTGGAAAAATTAGTCTTTTGTCATCCTAACTGATTTATATATTCTATCATATATTAGTATATCAACACTCACTGGCTTACTAATTTGAACAGCATCAGGCCCTTTGGTGTATTTACTTTTGAGATATAGCATTTAAACCCAATTTTATAATTAACTTCTCCAATTACTTACACATCTCGATTACTACTCAGTGGTAAGAGGCTTATTTTCAAATGTTCGTTAGTGCTGCAAACCTGTTTCCAAGGTCGTTATATTGCATTTGATCACCAGATCCAGACCGTTTCCATGAATGTAGTTAATATAACTTTGGGCTGGTTTTATGTGAAAACCATCATCTCACAACAGAGTGGTCCTTGAATACCTGCATCAAAATTACCCGGAGCTCATTACACATGCAGAGCATCCTTGGCTGCTGCTCCTATGAATGTATGAAAACAGTGTTTCTGAAAATGGAGCCTGAGAAGCTGCATATTTAGAGTTCCCCACGTGATGGTATGCAAGTAATGTTTGAGACCTACAGGTATATAGGCTGGAATCAACTGGGCTCCTCTTCATTTTACCTCTTGTCTCACTCAATAGCATTAACTAAAGAATATTTTTAATTAAAATTATGGTTGCCTTGGTTCTTTTATTTATTCAACAAATATGTCATTGCACAAATGCTATGAATGAGGCACTTGGCTGGGCTCTGGAGAAACATCAGTGCACAAGATAGAGACATTCCTTTGAAGCATGAAGCTAATTCCACCGAGGAAGACAATCAACAAATAATTTCATAAGTAATTGCTCGATTACAATTTTGACATGTGCTACTGAGGAAAAATGAAAGCTATTAATACCACGAGAGCTGACTCAGCCCTAAACAGTTTGGCTCAGTGGATAGAGTATTGGCCTGTGGACAGAAGGGTCCTGGGTTCGATTCTAGTCAAGGACACATACCTACCTATTTTGCAGGCCCTGATCAGGTTGTACATGTGGAAGGCAACCAATCCAATTACATCGATGTTTCTCTCTCTGTCTCTCCTCCTACTTACACTCTCTAAAAATCAATGGGAAAATCCTCAGGTGAGGATTAATAAAAATAAAAAAAACTGACTCAGTCTGAGGGCTCAGAGTGTTAGCCTCTTGGAAGGGAGGCTCAAGACAGGGATCTGAAGACACAGTGGGGAAGATCAGTCTTAAATGAGCATTCCCGGTGGAGTGAACCTGTGTCAAAGCTCTAGGGAAGGAAAGACTAATGGGAAGAACAAAAGCAGTAAGAATGCAGCTGCCAGAGTAGGAAAGGGCCAGATGGTTCCAGCCTTTTTGAGTCCTGTTGAGGATTTTGGATTTTTATCTAAGAACAATGTGAAAATTTTTAATATTCTTGCTTTGTCAGTGAGTTCTGCAGCTGTGTACTGATGGAAGAATAGGAGCAGTCAGAAGACAGTGAGGGCTCAGACAGGGCAGGAATAAAAGCTGTGCAGTAGAAATAAAGCTTACAAATGAAGATGTTCAAATCATGTCTGATGAAAGCAGAACCCTGGAACATCTTAAGGACCTTAAAATCTTGACAACCTAATTTTACTAATTTTAAAATAGTTCTGGCAACCTAACACTGCCCTTTATGATCAGTGACAGTCATTCATTAGAAAAAAAGTAAAAACCCCAATGGGCATCCAAATTGCTCATTCCATCCCATCCAAACCACTTTATGTGGTTTGTGGCTGCAGCCCTTTGTCTCAGAAACAGAAGTGAGATTTGGTTGGGGCCCTCTCTCTGGCTGGGAGCACAGTCCCTGTTAACCTGCAAACTGTCATCATGATAGAGTTGAGGAACTCGGCACTCAAATCCTAGAATCTATTATTCTCAAAATTAGACAGGTTTAAGTTCAAAGGAATTGTGTTGTTTTTTTTTAATATATTTTATTGATTTTTTTACAGAGAGGAAGGGAGAGGGATAGACAGTTAGAAACATCAATGAGAGAGAGACATTGACCAACCACTTCTTGCATGCCCCCTACTGGAGATGTGCCCACAACCAAGGTAACATGCCCTTGACCGGAATCGAACCTGGGACTTTTCAGTCCACAGACCAACACTCTATCCACTGAACCAAACCAGTTTTGGCTCCCCTGAGAATTTTTAGTCCACTCCCTTTCTATGCCCTTGATTCTATTACATTTAACAGTTTATTCTGTTCATCATATTTTTTAATCATTTGATTTTTAGATTCACTTGTTGACAGATATGTATTTGTTGTTCACAATTTTTATCTTTACCTTTTTCTTCTTCCTCTTCTTAAAGAGTACCTTTCAGCATTTCATACAATACAGATTTGGTGTTGATGAACTCCTTTAGTTTTTTCTTATCTATGAAGCTCTTTATCTGCCCTTCAATTCTGAATGATAGCTTTGCTGGGTAGAGTAATATTGGTTGTAGGTTCTTGCTATTCATCACGTTGAATATTTCTTGCCACTCCCGTCTGGCTTGCATTATTTCTGTTGAGAAATCAGCTGACATTGTATGGGTGCTCCCTTGTAGGTAATTAACTGTTTTTCTCTTGCTGCTTTTAATATTCTCTCTTTGTCTTTTGCCCTTGGTATTTTAATTATGATGTGTCTTGGTGTGGTCCCCTTTGGATTCCTTTTGTTTGCAATTCTGTGTGTTTCCTGGACTTGTAAGTCTATTTCTTTCACCAGATGTGGAAAGTTTTCAGTCATTATTTCTTCAACTAGGTTTTCAGTATCTTGCTCTCTTCTTCTGGCACCCCCATAATTCTGATGTTGGTATGCTTGAGGTTGTCCCAGAGGCTCCTTACACTATATTCACATTTTTGGATTCTTTTTTCTTTTTGCTTTTCCGGTTGAGTGGTTTTTGCTTCTTTGTATTTCAAATCTTTGACTTGATTATTGTGATCCTCTAGTCTGCTGTTAGGTCTCTGTATAATATTTTTTATTTCAGTCAGTGTATGTTTAATTTCTAGTTGGTCCTTTTTCACATCCTTGAGGGTCTCACTCATAGCCTCGAGGGTCTTGCTAAATTTATCGGCCTTTTCTAGGAAATTCTTGAAAAACCTTATAAACGTGGTTTCGAACTATATATCCAGCTGTTTGCTTTCCTTCATTTCTTTCATTTGTGATCTTTTTCTTTGTCTCCACATTTTTGCTGCTTCCCTGAGTTGGTAGAGTAGCTTTATGTGTTAGGTATCCTATAGGGCCCAGTGGCTCAAGCTCCTCAGTTACCTGAGGTGCACCCCTTTGTGGTCTGTGTGCTCAGCCTTGTTGTAGTTAAGTCTTGATTGTTGTTAGTATCACTGGAAGGAATTGACCTCCAGGCCAATTGGCTGTGAGGATCACCTGTTTCTATGCTGGGAGAACTTCTGTGCTGGATACATCCATATGAGAAAAGACTTGCAAAATTGCAAAAGCCTCTGTGCTCAGCTTGGATGGGGTGGAGTCTCAGGGAAGAGCAACAGCCTTGTTTTCTCATCAGCCCTGCCCTTTGAAGCCTCTGGTCTCAGTGTCCCTTGGTAATTACTGCAAGCCCTTGAGTTTTGCCTGCTGCCAGACAGTCCACATTCCCCCTGAGTGAGTTTGGCTTCTCAGAGTCTCACCCACAGCTGGAGTTCAGCACAAGTGGGAGCTTCTGTCTCCCTCCTGCTTGAGAAATCCAGCTATGTACTCAGCAGTCAGTTCTCTCTGTGCTCGCGTGCCTCCAGACCTTTTCCTTCCATAGCTCTCCTGAATCTCAGTGTGCTTTTCTCTTTTCCTGACAGGCCAGATTCTCCCCAATGAGTTCGCATCCCCAGGGTCTCCACCAGAACTGGAGTTCAGCACAATCGGGAGTTTCCATCTCCCTTCTGCTTGAGAAAGCCAGCCACACACTCATCCACCAGTCCTCTCCACACCCACGTCTCTGTACCTCAGTCTTTTGCAGCTCTTCTGAGTCTCAATGTGCTTTTCTCTTTCCTTCTAGTTATAGAATTTCCACTCAGCCAGCTTTCCTATGGTTCTGGATGGTGTCTATTTTGTCTTTTAGTTGTAGTTTTGAAATTCTTGTGCGAGGCAGCAGTTTAGGTGTTTACCTATGCCGCCATCTTGGTTTCTCCTCTGTAGAAATTATTTTAAAGTCATCAGTTTAGCCAAGCCCAGCGTGGCTTAGTGGTTGAACATAGACCTATGAACCAGGAGGTCAAGGTTCAATAAAAATATATATATTTAAAAGTCCTCAGTTTAATATATTTTTTTGGTGACTTCTCTTTTTTAAAAATATTTTTTTATTGATTTCAGAGATGAAAGGAGAGGGGGAGAGACATAGAAACATCAGTGATGAGAGAGAATCATTGATCGGCTGCCTCCTGCATGACCCCCTACTGGGGATGGAGCCTGCAACCAGGGCATGTGCTCCAACCTGGAATCGAACCATAACATACTGGTTCATAGGTCTGTGCTCAACCACTAAACACGCTGGCCAGGTGATGACTTCTCTTTTAACATTAAATGGTGTACATTCTTTGATTCAATTAAGTTTGTCTGTGTTCCCACATGGCTTGATCGCACACAAGTAAGCAGAAAACAATCCTCTTTACCACATTTACTGACCATCATCCAGAAATAATTGTCCTTTCACAACTCTAAAAGCTTTTCTCTCCCCTCTTAGGACAAAACATTTTAGGGAAGAAATGACTCTTGGCAGAATTCTGATGTTGAAAATAAGAGTAAGAATGTACAGGTGCAACCCCTTATAGGGAAAGAGGCATTTTATCCAGAGGCCCATTGATTTTACTCACAATCAGGCCAAATTAGTAGAATCCCATTTAGGGAGACTTACCCTGAAGGGGGATTTAAATTGTGGCTCCCCAACTTAACAGCTTTGATCTTATACAAGTCACTTAACCTTTATCTCTAAGCCTGTTTTCTCACCACTAAAGTGAAAACAGTGATAATTATTGTGAGCAATGAATGAGTTAGTCCATGTGGCATATCTTACACAGTGCCTGACCTATATTAACATGTGATTAATGTTACTCATGTGTGTGTGTTTTTTTCTGCCTCCCATTTCCGCTACTCCCAGCAAACACCGAGCCCTCTCCGAAAGGGCCTGGTCTCCATCCTGCCTCTCCCAAGTCTCCTGTGGCCTCCAGACCTGAACATCCTTATTACAGAGCACCACAATGGGGTAGAGAGAGTTGTTGGCCTCGTGTTACTGTTGCTATTGGTCCTTTGACTCAAAACAATGCACCCTGGGCCCTCTCAGTAGGTTCTCAGTAGAAAAGCCTACTTCTGCCCTTGGGTCATTGTAAGTAGCTGCCATAGGGTTAAGCCTTGGACTGACCTGTTCTCTCAGCCACAAACAAGTCCCAGTTTAGAGGGCACAACCCCCTTAGCATAATTAAACTTGGCCTTATGACAGTCCCTAGATCTTATCTGGGTAGCTAATAGGCTGTGGGAGATGCAACAAGTACTGCCAAAACAGGTGAAACACACAAGAACATTGTAAGTATGGTGACCACTACCTTGTTTACCTCTGGCTATAAAATTAAGGCTCAGCTTGCCATCTGGATCTCTCTCTGTGACCTCAGCCAGGTACAGAAGATCCATCTAGACCCAGCTTATTCTCTTTGTCTTTCCTTTAATCCTTCACCACCCTCCCTCAGGCTCACCAAATCCTTGGCTGTACTGGCACAGCACATGTGGCACCCAACTCTGGGCCTGAGTTAAGGGGAACTACAGTTGTCAGGTGAAAGGACGCTCCAGTGAAGCAGGTGCAGACAGAAAAAGGAAGGTAAGGAGCGAAGTTTAGTAATAACTAGGTATAAAACGTGGGGAATTCAAGATCCCAGGAAAATAATTTATACGTATCCATGCTTAAGGCTATGCTCCAAGCATGGAGCTGATTCTATAAGGTATGAACAGCTTTTCGATTTGTTGGATTTTGTGAGTAAAACCTGCCCATGATTTTCTGAGGAAGGAAAGGTAAATATAGAGACTTGGGAGAAGGTAGTAAAAGAACTTTGAGGTCATTATATAGCAGACGGTCCAGAGGAAATGCCTGCCTCTACTTTCGATCTGTGGTCCCTGATTAGGGACTGCCTAGAACCCACTTCAGAAAGGAAGTGGATGAATGTGGTAGGGGAATCAAGACAGATGAGGGAAGGCTGCCAGAGGCTTCTGACTTCACCATTGGTGCCTCTGCTGCTTCTTCCAGTCCCTGGGGCTACAGCTCCTGTGGGAGAGAGCCTTCTAGGTGATGCGCTTCCTCCCAAATATGAACGAGGATTGGAGGAAGCAAGGGAACAGCATCGGAGGGTCTGGGATGATGGGGGTCTGATGCAAACATTCAGGGAGCTTACTATTGCTCATAAGCCTCTCCTTTTATTCCCTAAACTTGCAGAAAAAAAGAATGGTGCCTTTGTCTCTACTCCAGCAGACTCTGCCTGGGGCCAGGCAGGCTGAGGAAGATACTTCAGGATTCAGTTTACATCCTATATTTGAGCAGCCTGACCTTCAGAATCCAGGCCAGATGCTCTGTGGTCATCAGTCTATACCTTTTAAAACTTTGAAGGAGTTGAAGACTTCTTGTTCTATGTATGGACCAACTTCCCCCTTTGTGCTGGGATTACTAAATACAATATCTGAGGAAGCTATGGCTCCTAGTGATTGGAATAATGTCTCAAAGACTTGTCTCTCACCTGGAGATTACTTACTATGGAAATTTAATTGGGAAGAGCTTAGTGCAGAGCAGGCTAACAGAAACCAAGCTCATGAGGTACCTGTTACAATTAATATGCTCATGGGCACTAGACAGGCTCAGTTAGTGTACCCAATGCAAACTTATCAGCAAATAAATATATGTGCCAGCAAAGTCTGGAGGCAGCTGCCAACAAAAGGGGAAAAGTCTTTAGACATAAGCCAAATTAGGCAAGGCCCTGAGGAGCTATATCAGGATTTTGTGTCTAGTTTGTTCCAAGCTGTAGGCAGGGTTGTGGTTGACCCTGAGGCTGGAACAATACTCACAAAACAATTGGCTGTTGAAAATGTAAATAGTGTATGTCAAGAGGCTTTACATCCCTACAGGAAGAATGTTACTGTACATGATTTTATCTGTGTTTGTGCTGACATTGGACCAACCTGCATTCAAAGAGCAGTATTAGCTGCCACATTAAAGGAGATGTTGTTCACTGGAAAGGAAAGGAGGATGCTTTAACTGTGGAAAACTAGGGCATTTTGCTAAAGACTGTAATACTAGAAATAGAAGTCAAAGGGCTACAGGGAGTGGAAACAAGCATCTGGACTATCTGGACTATGTTTAGGATACAGGAGAAGAAAGCACTGATAAATGAATGCCGCTCCAAGACTGTTGTTGATGATAATCCAATGCCCCCTAGGCAGGGAAACTTCAATCATGGCGAACCCTGGTCCCATCAGACAGTAGGGTCCTTATCCTTGACCCCTTTCCAGCCAGCTCAGTAAACCTTTATCATGCCACCCCAGGAAGTGCAGGATTGGCAAGCTCTCCCTGGGGTGATAGATCAGGACTCAGGCAGTAGCAGAAAGAGCCAATTCTACTCTTAAAAAGCAACTATAAAAACAAAAACAAAAAAGGGTGAGAAGGATGTTATGTGTTACATTTTTTTTAATTACAATGCAGAGAGTTGTACAGTGGCTGAAAAGCATTGAGCCTCCTGTGCAATAGCCTCTGCAGGGTTAGCCCAGTGAAAAGATGATCAAACCAGACAAGAGTTTTACAAGATCTAGTAATGATGTGGGGAAGAGGTTGTGTTTTGTATCTTTCCAGAAGGAGCAGAGCATCCAATTTGGGTGCCAGAGTGTTACTGCATCACCACAATGGACCCAGAGAAGCTCCTTGATCCATCATTCAAAAGACTGAGGCTTGCCCTGATGACAGCAAAGCAGAAAAAGAAGAAATGAAGGCTATGCAAGGGACTGAGATGCCAACATGAGGTCAGCTGAAGAAGTTAGCCAATGAGGCCCAGCAGGAGGTAGAAAAGAAAAAAGTGGAAGCTACTCCCTCAACCATGTTTCTGGCCATACTAGCATTGATTAGCTGCCAGTCTTCTCTGTAAAGTCTTGCTCAGCCAAGTCTGAGGACTCTGAGTAAATCAGCAAAAGAAACTTTCATTTAGTAGAAAAATGTTACTGTAGTTTGATTTATCTCTTATTACTGTATTGCATTGGCATTGTTTTGTTATTGTTTTAATAGTCAGACCTTTGTCCTTGATGTTTAAGTTTTACTTTCATTATAGTAGCTTAAAAATAAAAGAAGGGTGAGATGTAGGGAGTGGCTATAGGGGTAAGCCTCGGACTGACCTGTTGGCAAAGCCACAAACAAGTCTCAGCTTAGAGGGCACAGCCCTCTTAGCATAATTAAGCTTGACCTTAATGACGCTCCCTAGATCTTATCTGGATAACTAATGGGCTGAGGAGATGCAGTAAGTGCTGCCAAAACAAGTGAAACTCACAAGAACGTTGTAAGTGTGGTGACCACTACCTTGTTTACCTCTGGCTATAAAATAAAGGCTCAGTTTGTCATCTGGATCTCTCTCTGTGGCCTCAGCCAGGCACAGGAGATCCATTTAGACCCAGCTTATTATATTCGTCTATCTCTTCTTCAATCCTTCACCACCACCCCCTCAGGATCCCTGAACCCTTGGCTGTGATGGCATAGCACAGGTCAGGTTCCTTTCCATAATTCAGCTATCTCCTCAGGATGGTCAGTAGGGTTGGCAGGTGTATAACTGAATTCTTGGTATGTAAATCTATGTATATAAAAGCCTAAGCAATCAAACAACTGAATGACTGGTCAACTGGTTGTATGACACACACTAACCACCAGGGGACAGATGCTCATCGCACAGGATTAGGCTCCCTTCTGTCTGAATCAGGCCTGTGCGGATTGGGCCGAAGCCGGCTATCCAACATCCCCCAGGGGTCCCAGATTGTGAGAGGGTGCAGGCTAGGCCAAGGGATTCTACCAGTGCACAAATCTGTGCACCAGGCCTCTAATATGTATATAATTAGATTTCAATGTTCTTATAAGTTCTCAAGCCACAATTTTTACATTTCCTTTAAAAGTCTGGTTCTTTTTCACAGATATTTAAAGTCTTCTAGACTAATTATTAAAAGAAACAGTAGTTTTTATTTTTAAAATATATTTTTAATGATTTTAGAGAGGAAGGGAGAGGGAGAAATAGGTAAAAACATCTATGATAATGAAGCATCCATTTTATATAAAAACTGCTATTTGGCTTCTGTAAATGTTTGCTTGCTTAAATAAGGAAAATGAGACTATTCTCACTTCAGAGAGGTCATTAAACCTTTCCTGGACAAAATTATCAGTACTTGCACCAGGCCAGGCCTTTGGCTGAGATCTCAAGGCCTCAGCACATAGGGGCCCTTTAAGAACTTGCAAGGGGTGGGAAACATCCCATATTTGGGAGACAAAGAAAGTAAAAAAATATAAATAGGGAAAATTTCTGCATGTTGGGGCCCAGAATTTGAGAAACATTTTCCTCTGGACCCACGTGTAATAAATGTAATTCTAAATTCTCTGAGCATTGTTTGATTATTCCAGCTCTCTGTAACAATAAGAGAGAATCATTGATGAGTGGCTTCCTGCACACCCCTCCTGGAGATTTAGCCTACAACCTGGGCACATGTCCTGACCAGGAATTGAACCGGAACCTCCTGGTTCATAATTGGCACTCAACCACTGAGCCATGCCAGTATTGCAAAAACAGTAATTTTTAAAAGAAAAACTATTTCTTTTCTGCTGTTGATTGTTTAGAAAATAGATTAATTTTGCAAGTTTTTATCTCCTATGTCACTTAGTTGATTACTTATACTTTTTCACACTAGTTAAGTTAGACAAAATTAGATTGTAGGGCAAAAATGATTCTCTGCCTTTAATTACACTTTTTAAATGCAAAATAGATTGCAAATAAAAAAATTGAAGTTTCTGTAGCTTAAAAATAAATGAAATTTCAAAGTCAATACCATATAAATAGGTGTCCATCTGGACAACCTTAAGATAGCCAGATTTCTTCTTCTGATTGTTTATATTTAACAAGAATTTAAACAGCTCCCTCTTGTGGCCTAAAGACCCCTTGGCAATCCAGAGTTGGGTCAAATTATGTCATTTTATTCACTGCACTTTCATTTAATAAATTACATATTGTCTGTTTGCTGCAGTGGTGGAGGAGAGCAGAAATGGAGGCTGAAATAATTGTTGGTGCCTGAAGATGTAGATTGTATGGATGTAGTCACTTTATTTATTTATTTAGAATTTTTTTTGTAATTTTTTAAATTCATTTGATAGAGAGAAACAGAGAGAGGAAGGGAAGGAGAGTGGAGGGGAGGGAGGGAGGGAGAGAAGGAGAGAAAGAGAGAGAGAGAGAGAGAGAGAGAGAGAGAGAGAGAGAGAGAGAATGAGAATTTGTTGTTTTACTTATTTATGCATTCATTGGTTGATTTTTATATGTGCCCTGACCAGGGATGGAGTCTGGGACGATGCTCTACCAACTGAGCTACCCCAGCAGGGCAGATGTAATCAGCTTTAAAGTTTCAGATTGAAATTCTGGAGTAGTGTTTGTGCTGCTTCTAATTCAGAGGCTGTATTTCTATAAAATAAAATATTGAGCTTTGACCAAGAGCAGCTTATTGAGTGAATATTTGCCTATATTGATTGGTTGAACTTCAAGGAGCTCAGGAATCCTGATATCCAATTTACCTATATTCAGCTGAACAGCTTTAGACCCAAAGATATAAATCAAAAGTCCCATTAATACATTTTTTGTTACACTTTTCTATAATCCCTGAAACTCCACTTTAACTAGTTATTCATACCAGAAATATTTGGGGTTGGGGGGTGTACCATTATGCACCAAATACTGTGCTAGACACAATAGTAAACAAAACAAATGTGGCCCCATGGTGCCCACAGCCTGATGGAAGATAAGCATTAAAGAAGCAAGCTGTGACATGTGGGTTGTGGCAATCACTGCAAATGAAAATGACAGGGAGCACCAGAAGAGGTGTTGAGAGGATGGGTGAAAAAGGTGAAGGGATTGAGAAGTATAATTGATAGTTACAAAGTAGCCATGGGGATGTAAAGCATAAAATACCATATAGTCAATATTGTATTAACTGGGTGCCAGGTGGGTACTGGATATCGGAAGGAACATTTTGTAAAGTATGTGATTGTCCAGCTACCATGGTGTACATCTAAAACTAACAAATAATATTGAATATAAACTACAATTGAAAAAAAAAATAAAATTTTAAAAGGAAAAAAAAATAACAGGAGATTGAAGATAGATAAGTACCTCAGTGAAGGCAGCCTCTGGGAGAAATGACTGAGTAGGAATTTGCCAGATTAAGAGAGGGTGGAAAACTAGTTCCAGTAGGTAAAACAACATATACCAAAGTTGAGAATGGGGAAGAGCTTGGCTCTTTGGAGGAACTAGAACCACCTAATGGGCTAGAGGAGGTGGTAAGAGAGGGTAGAAGGAGGTGTTAGGCAGAAGCCAGGTCATGTAGGGCTCTATAGATCGCATGAGGGCTTGGTGCATTATCCTGAATGCGCTGGGTCTCCGGGAAATGTTTCAAATGACTAATATGTGCTAACATGCTTTTGTTGAACAGTCACATGGGATGCACGTGTAGACAAGATTGGAGGGAAGCAGGAGTGGAAAATTGCAGTATATAAAGGTCACATATACCTGAAACTAATATAATATTGTATGACAACTATCATTTAAATATAATTTTTTTAAAAAGACAATTGCAGCATTCAAGCTAGAAGTACTGCTGGCTGGAACCTAGATGGTGTTTGAGGATATGGCAGGACAGAGCAAGATTTTAGATCTATTTGAAGATTACATTTGACATGATTTGATGATGAAATATAATGGAAGGCATGAGGGAAAAGGAGGTTTAAAGATGACCGCCAAAACTGCAAAGACAATGATCTACAACTATCTGCAAAAAATGTGAATGAATCTCACAAATAATGTAGAGCTGGACCAAAAAAAGCCAATGCAGAAGAACAGCGCCCTGCAGCTCCCACCACCTCCTTTCTCTGAAGCTGCTGGGTGCCCACCAGGGCCTGTTCAGGTCATCTGCCTTCCAAAGTCATGTACAGAGAACCAACATAGAAAAATCAAAGCTTAAGATTTGAATAGTAGGAGGCAACCAACCAATGAAGAAATACTATATGTTAGATACCATAGATGTTGACAAAGCTGCTTAAATTCTGAGTAAGACAAAAGTGGGACATGCATTTTTGAACATTATGTTTAATAATGTAACATCACCAGAATATTCTGGTAAAAAAAATTGAGGGAAGTAAAAAGTAGAGACTTTATTTATTTTCCTGTAATGATAAAATTACTTTGTGTGAATATATGGGTAAAACATGCCATGCAAAACTATGAGCAATATTACTTTGAATCTTCTGCTTATTTTTATGCCAATTGTCTCACAAATTTTTCAGCTGTTGATATGAAACCAAAATCGATTTTTTTGGCCCTAAAGTAGAAAGCTTCTACTAGTCCAGAAAAGAAACACCGGCCTTTCCAATTGTCAGAGAGCTAGAATTAGCTTGAATCAAGAGCCCAAGTGTTTTAGCTGAGAAATTTGAATGGGGGAATCATCTGAGGACAGTATTTGAGAATTTCCAATAGAAGTATCTAACAAGAAGTGGGGGGGGGGGACAATTTCTATTTAAAACATTAAACAAAATAATAATGAAAACAAGGAGTTGATTGTGTACTTTAGAGGCTTAATTCAGTGATTCGTTTCAAAGGAAGTTGATAGAAAAGTGTTTGAGCAAAATTGTTTTATTTATTCTGACAGCTCCCACACTGAATCAGAAATGTTATCACCTTAATCCCACAAAGGGGAAATTATCTTTATTATGAAAGGCAAGAAATGTTCCTGTCTGCTTTCAATGGGGTGTCAAATTGACTTTTTCCAGAGTTTGATACATTGGTCTCATTCTTTATATTGGTTTTCAGGACAAAAATAAGAAAGAAGAGCAAGACTATAAATCTGCAAAGAGAAGATAAGGAGATTTCACAAGTCAGACAGAGACTAACCATATCAGGACCCCATTTGGCTTATAATAGTTTACATCACAAGCTTAAATCTGTTGTGCACTGGCTGGTTTTAAGCAGGAAGCCATAAAAGCAGATTTGGGTGCAGTGAGCCAGTAACAAACCACCCTAATCCCCCTTCAGATTCAGCTGGGAGAGCTGGAAGCTCACAGCTCTCTAGAATGGGAATGTTGTCAGCAGATAAAAAGCCAGTTTACTCAGGCCACGCTCTTTCTGGGATCAGCATGTACTCTGTGACTGGTTAATGTGGGGTCTAAAAGTCAAACCCTCACCCCTAAAACTTGGGAAATTAAAAAAACCTTCCATTCCAGTGCTCCCTGTGGGGGCCAGCTAAAGTCTTTGTCAAGCAAGATTCCATTCTAGTCCAACTTCTTCCTCAGCACAACCCTATTTCCTTTGTCCACAGATGTAAATCCAGATGATACTGTATTCCTGCATCAACTTTCTACCTGCTGCCATTCGGCTTTCCAGGGAGTGTGGCAGTCATACTGACATTGCCAAAGGCATGTTTTTGTTTTCCTAGATGTAAGTGTGAGGAATGAGAGGTTAAATCTGGATCCTAATCCCTTTCATCAGGAAAATATTCAGAATCAAAGTCATGTGATTATAAAGCAAGGCTCTCCTCAGTCTATAGATTAATCTATATAATAACAAGGAATCCAGGCATATGATACTGCCTTCCTTCCTGACATTCTTCCTGTCACTACCAGAACATGAAATATTCTGTTTCTCTTCCAACCTTTATGACTAATCAACTTCACATGCCTTTTATTATTTATTAATGAATAGTAAATTACCCAGATATTCAGAAATCACTGAAAATATTAATTATGATACAGAGCTTCTGTATCATAAAATTTCTGCTTCTTTAGCACCCTCACAATAGTAAAAATAAAAGTATGTCATTCACTTAATTAACAACTATACATTGAATACCATCTGTGTATCACAGGTGGTTTTGAGTTTGGGGGGGAAATAAATAAGGGATATTCTGCCCTGGAAAGTTTAACATCCAGTGAGATTGTCTCAATCCTATCAAATCCAACAGCTCTTTCTATTTTGTAATGCCACCATTATAATGATGATATAAAATTCATTGGTAGTTAATCTATAAATTCAAAACACCAATATAATGCCCTAGTTGTAATGTAATTCATACAAAACAATAAGATCATAATACATTTTACAATTATAACCTATAAAAAGGAAGCAAACTGTAATTTTTTTAAATGTAGCTTAATATATAGGCACTACAGAAAAAAATCCGATACTATGCTTTACAGAGTAGCACACCCTCCAATCATTGTGACAACCAAAAGCTTCCAGAAAATTTCTAAAACACTATTAGCAACTGTTCTGCCTTCTTTAAAAATCACTAATTTAACTATTTAGGAGAAAAGGAAGAAAACTGTTTGCTATATATCTGAAAGGTGGGAACTACTTCCAATATTTGAAGAATTATGTTTGACACTTAATGTATCTTTATTCTAATTAGAACAAGACAAGACAAAAACAATATTTTCAAATAACACCTTGTTATAGGGCTGAATGTATCCTTGTAAAATTCATATGATGAAGCCCTAACCCCTGTACTTCAGAATGAGATTGTATTTGGAGAGAGTACCTTTAAAAAAGAAATTAAGTTAAAGTGAGGTCATAAAGATGGGCCATAATCCTGTAAGATCAATGTCCTTATAAAAAGAAATGAGGACACAGAAAACACAGGTAGAAGAATGACCATGTGAGGACACAGTGAGAAGGCAGCCATCTGCAAGCCAAGGAGAGAGGGCTCAGAAGAAACCAGGCCTGCCAACAACAGCTTGAATATAGACCTCTAGTCTCCGGGATTTAAGAAAGCACATTTCTGTTGTTTCAGCCACTCAATCTGTGTATTTTGTTATGGCAGCCTTGGCAAACTAAGACACTCTTCTAGATGGGAATTGGGCGGTTCAAACAGCCCCTAGATCTCCTGCCCAGAACTGGGAAAGTGAGAAGGGAAATGAAGGGGATGGATTGAGAAGAAGCATTTGAGTGGAAGTAGCTGAGTAGGAAGCTGAATAGCTTTTGTGTTTAAGGAATTCTGTTGCCTGCTCATTAAATTTAGTATTGTATTCAACATTGGGGAAAAGAAAGACGTGATTCTCCTAGAGAAGTCTGTTAACAACCGTTTCTTGTAAATCAGTAAAAGAGAGCAATTGTGAGCAAAAATCTAATTTTCAATTGCATTCTCAAAATGTAGTGTGTGTAAAAACACACAAGGGAATTATACAAGCAAATGTCTAATAATTGCATGGTTAGCAGAAGTTTGCTCCAGCAGAAGGGAGACAAAATGATATATATTTATTGTATAAATGAATAAGGATTCATCTGTAAAAACTTGTTTTCCACTCCTGCATTCTGTTCCACCACATGCTTATTTTGATGCATTGGCCTCATGTTGCTCAGCCCCATTAGACTTCGGCTGCATTTTGTGTGCTTTCACCATCACTGCTGACTCACAACTAGAAACCCTCACTCCTTGTTTCAGTATTACTGACATGGCAGCAGTCTTCCCTAGAATGTCTGTGCCATCATATTCCAATGGGAGGTGTGCAGAAGAAAGGGGAGTAGATGGAACTAATCCCATCTTACAGTGGAAATAACACAAGCAAGAAGAATATAAAGACTGCATGAACTGGAAGAAGAAAATGTTTGCTCCAGCTTTAACCAGTTTGGCTCAATGGATAGAGTGTTGGCCTGTGGACTAAAGGGTCCCAGGCTCAGTTCTGGTCAAGGGCATGTACCTTGGTTGCAGGCACATCCCCAGTGGGGAGTGTGGGGGAGGCAACTGAATCAATGTTTCTCTCCCATTGATGTTTCTCTCTCATTGATGTTCCTCTCCTTCTCCCTTCCTCTCTGTAAAAAAAAAAAATCAATAAATATTTTTTAAATGTTTGCTCCATTTCACAATTTTTTTTACAGAAGCAATAAAACATTTATTAAACCTTTATTATGGTCTAGACTCTACTAAATACTGCAGAAATACCCACCAAGTATAAAAGGACTCTTGCCCCGAAGAATGGCTCCTAAGGATGATAGTCTATCTGGAAACACAACATTACCATACTCTTAGATACTGATCACAGGTCTACTCTGACAGAGGCAGCAGCAGCTGAATCAGTCCAAGTACCAGGAGCCAACACCTTCATTCAGTAGAGAACATGTAACAGAAGCACACCCAGGTCCCTTCATGTTTACCTGGCATTGAGATGACACCTGTTAAAGTAGATTACATCATCAGCAAGCAAAGAAGCATCAGTTGCTGATTCATTATCTCAGCTTTGTTAATAGTATCTGTGTCAGCATTTCTAGTGGCTATTTTATTTTTTTATTTTTTTAAATATATTTTATTGATTTTTTACAGAGAGGAAGGGAGAGGGATAGAGAGTTAGAAACATGGATGAGAGAGAGAGACATCGATCAGCCGTTTCCTGCACTCCCTCTACTGGGGATGTGCCCACAACCAGGATACATGCCCTTGACCAGAATCGAACCTGGGACCTTTCAGTTCGCAGGCCGATGCTCTATCCACTGAGCCAAACCAGTTTCGGCTCTAGTGGCTAATTTATTAATGAGTAATATTAATCGTGGAGGGCAAGGTCAGTAGATTTAAGGCAATATCCATGAGAAACAACCCCAAACCTTGAGTAGAGACAGTAAATAAATACCTTCCTAGCCTGGTTTCTGATTTCCATAGATAATACCAATAATAGGTTTAAAACTCAAACATTCACCTAGCTGGTGTGGCTCAGTGGCTGAGCATCGACCTATGAACCAGGAGGTTATGGTTCAATTCCCAGTCAAGGCACATGCAAACTCAAACATTCAGAGAACCATCATGTGGTCTAGGAAGGATGTAAAGATAAGATAACAAGAAAGGAAGCAGACAAATCTCCAAGAGTTAGTAGACTTCTGACGTCTCTGTATTGGTATAACGAGTTTCCCAAGGGCTTGCCAGCTTTTTCAAGGATCATACCAAATTATAGGTCAGGTCAAACTGATTCCTCTATTGTTCTTATAATATATGTCTTTGGCCTCCTGAAAATTCCCCTTGAGTGTTTCTGAGAGTGCTAGGGGATGGCTTCTATGTGCACAAATAAATAGGCCTCTCAAGTTCTTTTTTTTTTTTTTAAATCAAGGGTGTTTTTTGTTGTGTGTGTTTTTTGTTTTGTTTTGTTTTTTAATATATTTTATTGATTTTTTACAGAGAGGAAGGGAGAGGGACAGAAAGTCAGAAACATTGATGAGAGAGAGACATCGATCAGCCACCTCCTGCACGCCCCCTACTGGAGATGTGCCCGCAGCCAAGGTACATGCCCCCAACCGGAATCGAACCTAGGACCTTTCAGTCCGCAGGCCAACGCTCTATCCACTGAGCCAAACCGGTCTCAAGGCCTCTCAAGTTCTTCATTGAAGTTGCCTTCCCCAGCATTGGTGCTGGTCCCTCCATGAAATCCGTCCTATCTCTCATGCTCCTAAAGAGAGAAATCCTGGAGGTTCTGAAGCCTGGGGTTGTCACTGCACCAAAGCCCTGTCATGTTCCTAAGGTAACAAGCAGATAGTTCTTTCTCCCCCTATGTCATACTTTTTCAATCATACATAAATTCAATGTTGCCCATGTCCCTGGGTCTTTCAGTGCCCCTCTCCTCACTCAGCTCAGAAAGCAGTTCCCCAAAAAGGGCTGGAGAAACATAAAATAATATCAATGGCTGTCAGATAAAAACATAATATGCACTGCTCCAAGAGTTTACACAGATTAACTCAAAACACCTCTGAGAGGCATGTTTCTAATAATAGCCCCATTTTAGAAGTGGAATCACAGAGATTAAGTACCTTGTCCAAGATTGTGCCCATCCCGTAAGTAGTAGAACTGGGACCTGACCCCAGGCCTTCAGGCTATAGAATCTGTGCTCTGAAAAGCTGCTTGACAAACATCAAGCTGTCCTTGACATTCCTCTTTTCCTCGGGTACCACAAATCCTCCAGCCAAATCCCCAAGAGAATAAATCCCTTACGGTGCTGGTTTGAGCTGAGACTCATGCTACACTAGCATCTTCCAAAGTTTTATTTACCATTACAATTTAAATGCAGTTTCTCTCAAGCCCCAAATGTCATGCATTTGGCCACTGATGCTCAAGAGTAGCATGAACTTGATTTGTGCCATTTTTCCATACTGTTATCTTAGCATTGATAAGCTATCACAGAAGGGCAGAAAAAAACCTGTGTGATAGGGGCCACTGCCCAGGAATTACAAACCAGCAGGGATCCAAAGTGGGAAATAACTGGAGGCAGCGGGGACTGGAGAGGCAATAATGAGTTACAGGTGAAAAGGGAATTGGAGAGATGACAAAACAAACATTGAGCTTAGTTCTACCTTTTGCCACTGAAACGGTGATTGTTATGATGCTATAGCCAAACCTGGCTTCTGTCGTTGCTACTCAAATCCCTAGGCAATAAAAGAAAACAAATCTACCTTGTTCCTATATTGGTCAGCCCTCAAAATAAATCTTTTCCTCCCCAATATAATCCCAACATAAACTCTTAAGTGAGAGTTCACCATTTCACGTGTAATAGCTTTTGAGCACTGGTCTCAGGTGCAGTTGATATAAATGACAGTCTCAAGGGCTGGACAGCTAGAGGTACAACCTGTAAACAAACTGGTTATAATAGCAATTCATTCTGTGACAGACACTGCATTGTGACTTCTCTGAAAACATATTCTACCCATAGGGTAGAATAGCTTCTGTTTGCACAGAATAACTGACAATTATGTCCCAATAGAAACATATTTTTTTAATATAATAGAGATTTGGTAGAATCAGAACTTCCCTGAGAGCCTGGGAACTTGGGTGCTTGCTCCTGACTTGTGCTGTGAGGCCCAAGAAGCCAAAGCATGGCAGTAACTCAGGGTGGTCATTGCAGGAGATGAGGGGAATCTTGTTGACCTAAAACAAATAGATAACCAGGTATTTCTCCTGCAAAATGGGTTGATTCAGAACCATAAGCAACTGCAACTTGAGACATGCTGTCTAATGGTGAACCTAGTGGAATACCAGAGAAACAAAGAAGAGGAATCTCTTTTATGGATTAGGGAGTCCTTTTATAAAGGAAGAATCCATTGGAGAAGAGTCCAAAAGGTCAAAGTAAAGTGACTTCATTGGCTGAGTTATAGCAGCGTCCCATTGGCTGGGCTGTTACTAGGCAAGGAGGAGTCTTTTCTTGCTCCTGCTGAGGTAGTGAAGTACTATCACTTCCTGTCAGAGATGTAGGGTACTTATTTTCTGTTGAGGTCAGTCTCTTCCAGACTCCCAACTCTATTTTAAATGAGACTACCATTTATTAATTTTTCACAGTTCTACTACTGGGGGGATAGGGGAGAAGTTTGGGGTGAGAAAGAAGTAAAAGATGAGGGGCAATGAATGTAACCCTCCCACAGCAGCATTTCTTTCTCTTTCTGTTTTGCTTCTCTCTGATGGTTTTTATTCCCTTTCCTGTGTTATCAGAGGAAGAGAGCCAGAGAAGTCAGACATCGCTGAGCATCCTCAGCTGGGGAGCTGAGACCTGTTTGTTTCACACCTTCCACCCACCCCCCTTAGATCACTGCAGGGAGGGATAGAATAAAGGGTTGGTAAGCCTTGTGCAGTAGAAATCAAAATGGTACAAGGGGAGGTACCTAACCGTAGAGGCCTGTAAATCTAACCTAGGGAAAAGGTCATTGGCTAGGGGTTGGACCCAATGCAAGCCCAGGACAGCCTAGGAAGTTGATAGGTTATTTTGAAAAAACCTTTCTCTTTCCCCCTCCTCATCCCTCTCCTCTTCCTCTCTCCCCCACCTAGTAACACACTGATCAGTTCATTTATGTGCTTTCCAACCCAGGAACATGTGACCATGTGGGTCTAGCTGCTACCTGGTTGCAGCAGACAGCACAGGCTCCAAAAAACTAAGCCTTAATATGGAACAGAACCTGTGGCCTCTGGCTTTGTTTTGGCCCTGCTGAAGACAGGGTTTGACTGTTTCCATGGTAGGACAGAGGGAGATGAGACATTTTAAACACAGAAGGGAAACTCCTTTGATTTTTGCATATTGAATAAATCATCTTGCCACACCACGTTCTCCCATGTGTGGATCCTTGGAATGCTTTCCTGATAATCCAGTGAAAGAACCTGTTTTCCACACATAACACCTGCAAACACTTATACCTTTAGTTGTTGTTCAACAGGTCAAGGTCAACATTAAATCAACCTGGTGGAACAATTAATTAGCAGGAGTCCTGGGGTGAAATCAGAAAACAATCTTTTCCCACTTGACTATTCAAATCCACTATTTTGGGCAGGCTCTTTGTCTTGCATTTGGATAAAAACTCCTAAGTCACTCTCAAATAACAAGAAGGCTTCCGGCAATGTCACATCATTAAACTTTAGTCTTGACATTAGTCAGTGATGCAAGTGTTCAATCTGGTGCAATAAGTTAAAATTTCAATCTTCATTAAAAGCTAAAGCCTTGGCTAAGAAGTGCCCAGGAAAGTGGAGCTGCAGCTTCTCTCTCCTTTCTGGCCTCTCACTTCCACACCTGGGCAGGGGTCCCCAGGAACTGAATTTTCCAGAAATCCTCTTTACTCCTTCAGACATTTTTAGGCCTTCCTGTGAGTAATGGATTAAGAGCAACAAAACTGGTTTTTGACTACCTAAATCATTTATTCACTCAACCAATTCATTCAATTATCCATTTGACTTTTTGATTTAATAATAATTTATGGGATGTCTGCTATATACAGAACACTGTACTAGATACTGTGTAAGATACACTCTCTACCATCCAGAAAATGTCCCTCTAATTCAGATGAGAAAACCTGCACACAAAAGGCTATGTATATTAAAGCCTTATGGTCATAAGTGCTGTTAGAAGTTAACAAAGAAAAGTATGCTTTCCAACATGGATTAACAGAGAAGACTTTATGAGGAAATGGGAAGTGAATTTAAAACTTGATACCAATAGCTCAATATGATGTTTTATATGTGTACTATTATTTAATCTCTTCAACAACCTTGTGCAGTGGATACTATTGTTATTTGCAGTTACAAATGGGGAACATAAACCCTAGTGATATCAAGTCAAGTGTCCAATTACATAGCTGGGAAGTGAAGGATCAGGGACACAAACCAGCATTGTTTTCTTCAGAACCCTGGGAAGAACTTTCCAAAATGGGAAGTGGAGTTGGAGAATAACATAAACAAGGGAAGAAAGTGAGGAAAGCTAAAGGGTGGTCAAAGTTTGGGCTAATGTAACATCTCATTTTGACTAAGGGGAATAATCTCAGTAAGAAGAACTGCAAGATGCTATAAGAGTTAGCTGGGACAGAGAATTCAATCATCATCATATTTCAGTGGCTCTTAAGAAGAACCTCTAACTAACAAAAGAGCACGTCTAGCAGATACATGTGCCAGTGTGTTCTCTCACAAGTTTTTTCCCGAGTTCAAGCTTGTGTTTGTTTCACCTCTTTATTTCTTTTCTTTTTTAACTTTTTAATTATATATTTTTTTTATTTCAGAGAGAAAGCGAAAGGCAGAGAGAGAGAGAAACATCAACGATTAAGAGGGAATCATTGATTCCCTGCACACTCCCTATTAGGAATCAAGCCCAAAACCCAGGCATATGTCCTTGATCAGAATCGAACCCGGGACCTTTGAGTCCATAGGCTGAAGCTCTATCCACTGATCCAAACTGGCCAGGGCTCACCTCTTTATTTCTTTATCATGGCAGCAGGATTTGATCTGACATATTTTTACATGAGGAAGGTCTATTTTCACAGTCCTGTGTTTTAATCTTTTGGTCTGTTTAAAGAGTATAGTATATGAGGGGAGAAACATGTGAAACAGGGGAAAGAATAGTCAATAGCATTATACTAGGAAATAAAATAGTGGAATGACCTGGAGGGTAGATTTGTCAAAACTAAGAAAAAAATTGATTTATCTGCTCAGAGAAAGGCAATCGCTTATGATTTTCAGGGAATTGTTAGGAAATGTGATATAAACTGCCATTTAGCCACAAAAAAGAAAAATGTCTTTTTTTAAAAAAAGTGCATACATTACCTATGTTTATTGATTTATAGAGTAATATCCTTGGAAAATGATGAGGACTAGTAATTTTTCTTCCAAACCAGCAGTTCACCTCTGGCTGATGTGGCTTAACTGGTTGGAGCATCATTTCATGCACCAAAGGTTGTAGGTTTGATTCCCAGTCAGAGCACAGCAGGCATCCGGTTTCAGATTCCATCCGTAGTCAGATTGCATGCAAAAGGCAGCCAATGGATGTTTCTCTCTCGCATAAATGTTTCTCTCCTTCTCTCTCTCTCTCTCTCTCTCTCTCTCTCTCTCTCTCTCTCTTCAACATAAAAAATATATATCCTCAGATGAGGATTGAAAAAAACAACAAAACCCAGCAGTTCCAAGTGTGGTTCCTTCATCTCTTCTATATGACCTGGAGGATAGAGCTGTCAAAGCTAATTTCTCCTCCTAGAGCCAATATCTATCCTCATGTGATTTTTAATCCTCAAACATAGTCATCACTGAAATTTTATATTTACTAGACTCTCTGACTACTACATTTTTTCCAAAATAAAACTAAACAAATAACCTGGCCAGCATGGCTTGGCAGTTGAGCATTGACCTATGAACCTGGAGGTCACGGTTTCAATTCCTGGGTTATGGGCTCAGTCCACAGTGGCAAATGTGCAGAGGGCAGCCAATCAATGATTCTCTCTCATCACTGATGTTTCTCTCTCCCTCTCCCTTCTTCTCCGAAGTCAATAAACGAATATATTAAAATCCTATATAATAGAAGGCCAGGGACCATAAGTGTAAAGACCAAATGACTACTCAACCAGTCACCATGAGGTACATTGGCCACCTCTCAGTCCCTTCCCTCCCCCTCCTTCTTCACTCCCCAACCCTGTCCGCAGGCAAATGGGGAACCACAGGGAAATGGGTGAGTGGCGGCAGGGCAGGACTGGGGACTGGCAAGCTGGAGGAATGGCTGACCTCTTGGTCCCCCAGCCCAAAGGCTCCAATGGATCAGCGGTGGTAAATGGTAGAACTGGGGTGGGTGGCAGGAGGACCATGCTGGCTGTCAGACCATTGGGATCCCCACCTCATCCCCAGCTGCTCAGGGGCTCAGGCCTGTGGAAAAGCGGGTGCCAGTTACTTCAACTCCATGCAACTCCATCAGGCTGGCCACTCATCAAATGTACTGCCTGCTTGGGGCTATTCATGTGGGTGTCGCCACAGCCGCTGCCACTGCTGCTGGGGCTTACAGCCCTGATGGAAGCTGTGGGGCGCACCGATGTCCTACCCAATCCAGCGGCAGAGGCGGCATTTGGCCTGGGGACTGGTGAACGGGCAGAAGATGGCTCTGATCACAGGCTAGGCCTAGGGACCCTACCCGCATAATTTCATGCACTGGGCCTCTAGTAAATAAATAAACACATAAAATAGTAAGTTGAATCATTGATAGCTGCTGGAGAACGAGAACTTCAAAACTCTGGTGTGCAGATCATTGCTGGGTCTGGACCTATTCTGTAATTCCTGTAGAAGTTGCTGTGACTTCTGTGAGTGAGTTCCAAGTGGAAATACCAAAAGTTTCAGGCATAGAGTAATTTCTATTTTCCATATTTTTCACCATTTTTCAGAATAGATATTGTCTCAGACTTTATCTTCTCTTTTCAAGCTTCTTTAAAAAAAAAAATACAGTACCTTTTGAAAACTTTTCAATCCCTAAAGAAGAAACACAAATGTACATGATACACCTCTCAAAGAGATTCAGAGTAAGGTGCTAATAAGTTCTGCAGCAAGGAATTGCATTTGATTTTGTTTCACCAGGGAGTCCCATACTTTTCTTCTTATAATAGCTATTATCATCCTGTGGACAGATGTTAGGAAGCACTGTTACGGATGAAAATAAAGATATGCAGCATCTGGCCTGTCAGACTGGATTATAATAAAAGTCTTCTTATTTGACAGGAAAAAATATAATGGGTAATGCATAATAGTAAGTATATTTTTCATACATTAGACACCCATAAATTGCATATCCTGAACATACACTGCTGCTGTGAGTTTTAAAATGTTTAAGGTAGCCAAGACTGGTTTGGCTCAGTGGATAGAGAGTCGGCCTGCGGACTGAAAGGTCCCGGGTTCGAGTCCAGTCAGGGGCATGTACCTTAGTTGTGGGCACATCCCCAGTAGGGGGTGTGCAGGAGGCAGCTGATAGATGTCTGTCTCTCATTGATGTTTCTAACTCTCTATCTCTCTCCCTTCCTCTCTGTAAAAAAATCAATAAAATTAAAAATATATATTAAAAAAATAATAAAATAAAATGTTTAAGGTAAAATAAAATAAATCAAAGATTAATCAGTTTGGGTCTCATTTTTGTGCTATTTCTCACAAAATAAACTAATATATATTCTAGGTTTCCAGAAAATTATCTGGAATTTTTTAATGAACATTCTAAATATCTCTGAGCTACATGACCTGCCTTGTTATTTCACCTTTATAAATAGTTATGAAACTGCAGAGATACAATTGTGTGCTAGGACAGTACAACTACAGAATTGTTTTCCCCCCACAAACTGCAATGGAGCCCTCCTGTGGCTAATTTAATCCAGCAAATTTTCCCGGAGCTAAGCAGAAAAGCCTATAAAGAAACAGTTTTACTGCAGCAATTGCCATGGCAATGTGCTTTGAGTCTAAGAGCCTTGGGAATAAACAGCCCAATGAAAAATATATGTTTCCTTAGAATGAGAAAATAAAGCCTAAGGAAAGAAGAAACAGAGTTTACCTCTTTATTTTGCAGTCAGCATCTAAAGCCATTCTCATCAATTGCATGGTGATGGTTCACCAAAAGGAGAGGCCTAGAATTTAGATGCTATGTCAGTAGTGAGCAAATATATGAACTTATAAAGAGGAAAACCACCTATTTTCATGGGTCAAATATACTGGATGTTAAATAAAAAAAAGAATTCTCCATTTATCAAAAAATAATTTTTCTGGAAGTCTCTATAGTTCGAATGTTTGTTGTTTTAGGAATTGCAAATCCAAGAGACAAAGATTTGGGTAGAAATCCAATTGTGTTCCCAGTTAGAAAGAAAGGGCAGGGTTTATAGACAGAAAAAGAGGGGCTTCCAAAGGGGTTACAAGTTGCTTTCAAAGAGCTGTGATTGGTGCCAGCAAGCGGACTTAAGTTATGATTAATTAATATCTATTGCTAGGTTGAATTTTTATTTTGTATTAGAGTTCAGTGGTGCAATTCCAGTCCAGGACCTGTTGGTTTAGCTCAGTTCAAAAGTTCAGTTTCACATTGAGGAAGTCTGTTAACAGTCTCCTGAAAAACTCCTGGCTCCATTTTAGATTGTTCTCTTGACAATGCCAACTCCATTTTGCTGTTTTTCTTTCACATTATAAATGTTTCAAGTGAATAAAAGACTGAGTGGATGGAAGGAAGGGTGAGCAATTATTTAATGATAGTGATTGCAATCCACTAGTGAAAATCAGCCAAAAAATTAATACTTGTTATATTTTAATATGTTTTTATTGATTTCAGAGAGAGAGAGAGAGAAACATCAATGATGAGAATCATTGATCAGCTGCCTCTTGCACTCCCCCTACTTGGAATTGAGTCTAAAACCCAGGCATCTGACCTGACCTGGAATCAAACCATTACCTCCTGTTTTATCGGTCGACACTCAAGCCCTGAGCTACATTGGCCAGGCAATATTTACTTTATTACATATATTATGTGACAGTTTGTACATGAAGCTACATTCCAAGAAACCATGGAGAAAAGCAAGTGGATTGGTAAATCACCTGGACTTTTCATCCAGTGTAAATATGAAGATTTGGGCCCCTTTGAAGACTTTTTAAGATGTCTTTGGGTCATCCAGCCAATGCTAACTATAAGCTACATGGTCCCAGCTACTGCTATGGGTTAAACAGAGTTGGGCAGACCAAGCATAATTTGATCGTTGTTTAATCAAGTGGTTTTCCAGGGTCAAATGGTCACAGATAGAGTCTCCATGTGGTGTCCCAAGTTAATGAACAGTTCATTCACAGCCATCAAGTGTAGTAACCTGTAGGATCAGCTCTACCTGAAGATTCTGATGACTTTAATCTGGCAGTTTAGGCAAAAATTGACCTTTCCGACATCTCCATTTCCTCTGGACATAACACAATAACCTGGTCTCCCTAATGAGATACTTCATGATCAGTCATCCTCAAAAGCAGTTCCTCTTTTCAGGTAGACTGAGAACCTGAATGCCCTAAAGCAGCGGTTCTCAACCTGTGGGTCGCGATCATCAGAAAACAGATATTTACATTATGATTCATTAACAGTAGCAAAATTACAGTTATGAAGTAACAACGAAAATAATTTTAAGATTGGGGGTCACCACAACATGAGGAACTGTATTAAAAGGTCACAGCATTAAAAAAGGTTGATAACCACTGCTTTAGAGCCTTATGAATTGGCTTGTTAAAGCTGTAATTCCTTACACATATGCCAGTTTATGTGGTTATCGTGCCCTGAGCACTGCCTCAATGCTAAGTCTGCTGTACCCCAAGACCTGGAATCCTGAGTGGCATCCTGTCCTGACTTTAATTTGCAGCAGCTCTCATAACAAATACAGAAAAAATTGTTTATTGAAGGAGCTAGATGCAACATCTATGGTCCTGAAAGCATGCAAAAGATTAGAAATAAATACTCCTTAAAAAAAATATATCATTGGTTAGAAACTTAAAGTTAGCTGACTATTGGAATTAGTCACTGTTTTAAAGACCGCATAATAATGCTTTATTCCATTTCCTATGTCTTTTAGTAATTCCTGTTTCACTAACACCCTACCACTTAAATAGTGAATCCAGTCATATGTATTTTAAATCCAGTATATGTATTTTGTAATAGAGAGTTCAATTAGTATTGTTGCAGCATTTTCTCTACTTTATTGTGGTTAGGATCCTTTTCTTTTTTAGCTAATTCTAGTTGGTTGATAACCTTGAACTCTGCCATCTTAACATTTTATTTACTTGTTACTGTATAGTTCTGATAGTGCATGTCTGAACTCTCAATCTTTATAATGCTACAGAATCATGTCCATGTACCTCCTTTTACACACATTTTTATAAGAGCATATATTTAAAATATCATATAATTTTTTAGTGGAAAGTCAAAGGTCCTGGCAATAACCCATCACTTCTCCTGTTTTCATACAGAGAATTTTTCTGTAGAAGACCTCCAGCACCATCACTAACTTTCAAAGATACAAATCTCAAGAGGATCTTATGTAAGAGCAATTCCTGAAAGAAAAACAAAGGATTAGAAAGATAACAAATTTTTAATTTCAAACCACTTCCACTGAATTTTATTTGAAAACTTCCTGAAATCATATAGACATGGGGAAAGCACCAACCAGCCCTCATAGGCAAGAAGATAAGTTATTTTCCCCAAATAAATCCCTAACCAACTTAAGGCAGCAGAAAAACTTTAATTATTGCATATTCTTATTTCCTCTTTTACTGACTTTTTGGAAAACAAGGAACCCAGAGCTCTGTCCAGTCCCCCAACTAAAGGGAGGTTCAGAGAATACAGAAAAAAAGATGTATCCTTTAGATATGAATTTTCTAAGTTATTTCAAATACGATAAAAAATGCAATTAGCACCCTAACTACTTTGGCTCAGTGGTTAAAGCATTGGCCCACAGACTTAAGATTCCTGGGTTCAATTTCAGTCAAAGGTATGTACCTCAATTGTAGGCTGGATCCTAGACCCTGGTCAGGGCACGTGTGGGAGGCAACCAATTGATGTGTCTCTTTCACATTGATGTTTCTCTCTGTCTCTCCCTCTCCTTTCCACTCTCTTTAAAAATCAAAGGAAAAAATACCCTCAGGTGAGGATTAACAAAAAAAGGGGGGGGGGAATAAAAGTAGCTTTTTGAACTATAGACCTTATATAATTCAGTGCAATTATATAATTCTATAAACTTCACTGGTTGCTAGAAAGATAATATCACTCATAGTGTTGAGAGTACTCTGAAATGTCAGACTATTTGGGTTTGAATTCTATCTCCTGTGCTTGCTGTGTGACCTTGAACAGCTCACTTAACTTGAGTCTTAGCCACCTCATCTGTCAAATGGAAATACAAATAGTAACGACCTTAAAAATTATTATCAAGATTAAATGAGTACTGTTGCATAGTAAATACTGTATTATATACCACTACTGATATGCTAAATTTCACGGAATTCTGTAAAAAACTGCTATGCATATGCAGACCTATATATCTAACACACTTAATGATAAGTGAAAATGTTTATCAATAATTGCTTTGTTTCAATAGGGTGCACACTGATACTCGAAGTATAGAAAATTTGATGATGAAATTTATCAGTTTCTTCTAATCATTATGGAAAAACATAAATAGAATGAGACATTAAATGTCAAATGTTGAGTTAAAATATAAATTTTTATTCACATCAACAAAAATGGTTAAAGTTAAGAAAAAGGTCAACATATATTCAGGAAATAGAGAATTCATCTCAGGAATGAGGCACAGGACATTGCCAGGATGGCAGTGAGGGAGACCCCAGAGCATCAGTTGAATGTAAACTTGTTGTGCATAGGAATTACCGAGGGATCTGGTTAAAGTGCAGATTCTGATTCAAAAAGTCTGGGTAGGGCTTAAGGTTCAGAATTTTTAAGGGCTCTCCACAGGATGCTGACACAGCTGATTCAGGAACTACAGTTTGCATTGCAGAGTGTAAAGAACAGTCCAGATTGTAACAAGACTGTACAGAGAAAGAATGGGAGAGAAAAACTGATTTGCTCTAGGAGATAATTGAGGATGACAGTGTTAAGCCCATAAAAGTACAGTACAACAGAAAAAGAAGAGGGATGAAATAGAAGGAAAGATTAACCTTTACAAATCAAGGGAAAACATGGACCGGGGTGAGGGCAGTGCCATATATCCAAGTGTTTATCTGCTCCTAGTAAACACCTGAGGAGGAAGGCCGTACGCCCTGAACGGCAACGAATTCCGGGGTCGGTCTGCTATCTCTGGAGCATCCCTAGGAGATGCTCGGGAGGGCGGGGATGCAGCCGGGGAGTGGGCGGAGCCTCGGCAGACGGGACTCCGGTTCTCAGGGGGCGGGACTGGGGCGGAGTCTTCTCCCTAAATAGAGGCGCGAGGAACGGAGCAGGCATTCGGATTGGTGGCTCTTGAACCCGGAAGCAGTCGGCGGCACTCGGAAGCCTCGGCGGCACGCGGGAGTCGGCTGGTCCAGCAGCTGCAGAATGGTCGGCGGCGGCGGCGGCGGCGGCGGGAAGCGCAGGCCCGGCCGGGAGGGGCCGCAGGTACTGCCACAGAGGCGGTGCGGGCTCCGCGGGCGCTTCGAGCCAGAGCTGGGGCACCTCGGCGCTGCACATCGCTCTTCTCCCGTGACCGTGGAGCGCCGGCCGTGTGCGCGGGGTCCGGGGCCGCTCTTCCCCAGTTCTGCAGGGTCTGGGGCCAGAGAAGTAGCGCCTTGGCATCTCCTGCCCTCCCCCGGCGCGGTTCTTGGGGGCAGCTTAAGACAACCAACGGTTCACTCATTCAGCCTGCCGGATTGACTGGAGACCTGGCACAAGCCAGACGCCGAGCGCGGGTTCCGGATGAGTCCCGCGGCCCCTGCCCTCTCGGGGAGCCCCCAGCCTCGGGAGGCGGGGCACCAGCGCAAATAACGTGTCGCCGTAACGTTTTTGTTGGCATTGTAACAAAAACGTGTCGAGCGTGCTGTGGAAACGTTGAAAGGGAATCTTAACAAATCCCTGGGAGCTGTTAGGGGAGTCTGTTGAGGGCAGCTCACAGGTGTGAAAGGGTTGGTGAAAGGCAGAGAGGAGAAACGAGGGCGCAGAAGTCGGTGCAGAGGGTGCTTGGGAGCAGCGGAGAGTTCCGGCAGTCTGGAGCCTGGGAGGAGGCAAAGGAAGGGGGACCCGCCCGGTCCGAAAGGCGCTGGGGGGGAGGAGGGGAGGAGGGGGAGCACAAAGCGCGCATTTCTCATCCTTGTAAATGATTTCAGAAGCTCTGTAACCGCTGCAGTACCAAGTGGGGGGGAGTCAGGCAAGAAAGAACTCATTGTGATGAGTAGAGTTTTAGAAAAATGGCTCTGGCTGTGTCATAACTGGATAGGGTGAGACAGGGTTAGAGGCCAGATTCACTGAGAGGGGGCCGTAATTCTGGGCATTCATTATATTTGGGGCATGCTTTCTAGGAACACAAGGGCAAAGCATCGGTGCAGCCTCTGAAGGGCACAGCTGTCCTAAATTCTAGTTATTGGGGATTTGGAGGTGCCGAATTGCTGTGTGCAGTAGTAAGCCAGAGCTAAAATAAATAAATAAATAAAATCCTTATCTTCCTTCTGGTCAGTGGACCGCTTTGACAGAGTGATAGTGTTTGGAAATGAAATAACAAGAATTAAGATGAGCCCATAGAGAGTATAGCTAACAATAATTGCCAGCATCTACAGATTACCTGCTAAGACTTTGCTGTGTATTTTTATAAATAACGCCGCTCATAACAACCCTATGATGTCGGTGGAGTACTACATGTGCCCTTTTTATAAATGAGTAAACAAGGCCCAGAGAGAAGTTAACTTGCCCCAGGGTCACAGAGCTGGAAATCAGAAGTCAGGTGTCAGTCAACCCAGCTCACGCCACCAGGTCACCATTGTGCAAAACTGCCTTTCAGCAAGGTAGAATGAGGCTTTTCTTTCTAACATCTTAAGTCTGAGCCAGTTTTTGAACCAAAGATGGTTATTAAAACAGAAGGGAGGATAGGTCAAAACTAGGTATGTTCCAACTATTGTATTTGTAGTTGGAGAAGCAGCATGAAGTGGTTGAATCTGTGCTTAGGAGCCAGCCCATCTGGGTTTAAATAAATCCCTGTTCTTTCATTTTATACTTAAAGCCCTAGGGGTAATTACTTCAGTCTCCTCATCTGTAAAACGTGGATAATATTATCTAGCTCATAAGGTAGTTGTGAAGATTAGATGAGTTAATCCATAGAAAATCCTTATTAGAACAGTGGCCTGGCACATAAGTGCATAATTACTGCTTTTTAAAAAAGTATGTATTGTTTTTATTATTATCTTTATTAATTGTTTGCTATTATCATCAGCATCGATTTTTGGATCCATATTTCAGCACCTTTTTTTTGTTAAATTTAATTCGTTAGGACATCAGGCACATTATGATCCTTGGCATAATAAACTGTTATCATTGATTGACCAATGCATGGTCCCCTTTTACCTTGTTTGTTAATAATATAACAAACACCTGTAAACCTACTGCCCAACCTGAGAACTGAAACAATGACAGTAATTCTACATCTACTTGTGTTTCTCACCTATCCTCTAACTTCCTATCACCCACATTTGATGTAGCTACCATCCTGAATTTTATGTTCTCCCTTGCCTTCTTTTTATAGCTTTATCACCTATGAGTGTATGCCTAAACAACATTTATTTATTGTTTTTGAACTTCACAAAAAGGCTATAATGCTGCATATAATCTTCAAGGACTTTTTGTTTCATTCAACATTCTCTTATGAAGACTGATTCATATTGTGTTTACCTCTATTTCATTTACACAAAGTGTAATATTACATTGTTGGAAATTCTGTAACTATCTCTTCTCCTGTCAGTAAACATTTTCATTTATTCTATGTCTGCTCTTAGAAACAGTGTTTTCAAGAACATTCTGGTATGTATCATCTTTGTAGGCTTTGAATACTACTCTAAAGGAGCATCAATAAACTTGAGTCTACTGGGAAAATTGAAGACTATAAGTATGAGAAGGATTTAAGGTTAAAAATTTTCAACCTTGTCACTATAGTCATTTTGGGCCAGATAAGTGTTTGTTAAGGAAGCTCATTCTGTGCATTGTAGGATAGTTAGCAGTATCCTTGGCCTCTGTCCCACTAAATGTCAGTAGCACCTCTCTAAAAACCTCTCCAGACATTACTGAATGTAAAAAAAAAAGTATTGATAATTAGCTCAAGTGGAGGGAAGGTGGGGGCAGGGAGTTAAGGAGCAAAATCCCTCCTGGTTGAGAAGCACTGACTACTGACTGATGGGAAGAATAAGAAGAGACGAACTTAATCCAAAAGAAAGATTTTAAAAAGAAAATCATATTGCTACTTACAAAACTAAATATAAGTAACCTCAGACTGAATGTTTTATTGTTACAGAAATTTATCAAGTACCTAACATGTATTATAAAACTTGGCATACTTATATAATGAATCGTTTTGCAGACATGTTGGAGATAAGTTTTATAACCTAGTCCTGGCATTAAAATGCCTTTTGTAAAATAATTGTTTAACTGATAAATTCCTTTGTATCCAATTATTTTGGACAATTGCATTTGATGTGATAACTAAATCTATTTAAACAAAAAGCATGATCATTCCTGTTTACCAAAAGAAGGCAAAACCTCTCTTCCTTATTCCTCTTTTCCCACTTTTTACCTTTTCTTTTTACCTTAATTATTTTGTTTATTTATTTTTTTGTTTCTCTTATCTTAGAGAAATATGAATCCTCTTGACTACTATATGTTATAAATTCTTTTTTTTATTTGCTCAAAAGAATCTCCAGATTTTACTTAAAGATACCATTTATAGAGTATTTTAAAGTATAAAAATACCATTTACAGAGTTTTAAAGTATATCTCATAGAGTTGGGTAAACAGAAATAAACAATGTTGTTATTTAAGGAAAATTATTGAAATTACTGTTTGGAGAAAAAACATTTTGCGTGCCAATTTTTAGTGTGAAAAAACAGTTGATGTGAAGAAGAGTAAATCCTGTGAAGCTGATGTCTCCAGTGACCTTCGAAAAGAAGTAGAAAGTCATTATAAACTTTCTCTGCCTGAAGATTTCTATCACTTCTGGAAGTTCTGTGAAGAACTTGATCCTGAAAAGCCAGCTGGTGAGTTGTTCTAGAATCATTCTAATTCTGCCAATTGAAAAGACAGTAGAAACTAAGCCAAAGATCTAAACAGTTCATAGAAAAGGAACCTTTTCAAACATGTTTCTAATAAGAGAAACCTAAAATTATGCTAAAATTATACCATTATCACCTATTAATCCTGGCAAAGGTAAAGAATTTCACAACATCCTTAGATGAGATTTTGAAAAAAAACAAGTACTTTTATATGTTGTGGGAGTTTTAATATGACTTCTAGCAACTTGTCTTATGGATTATGTGAACCACAATTATGTTCAAAGATACTGAAACAAAAAAGAAATGGCTAAAATGCCCATCAATAATGCATCCATTCAGTGAGTACTCATTGTTTTAAAAGAGTGAATCTGATTTTTAGGCAATGATAAAAGTATCATGCCTGAAAAATTTTAAGTGGAAAAGAAGAGTATAGAGTATTCAGAAGTCAAGGATGCACACACACATCCCTATATATTTCCTATGAACTTATACTATCTCTGAAGGGATACACAAAAACATAATGTTTTTAATGGAGTTACATTGCACTCTTACCATTTTGTACTGTTTAAATTTTGAGCATGAGGTGGGGGAAGAGAAACACTCATACTCAATTGATGAAAATGAATTATATTGGCAGATAACTGAATTTTGAAGTATATACTTAAACTATGCAGCTACTTCTCTAAAAATATCCATGGTTATGTACAAATATGAACAAGATGTTCACTGAAGCATTGTTTATAGTAAAAAAGTTAAACAGTAAATATCAGAATAGTTATCTATAATGAAACATTGTGCAAGTATTAAAAATTATGTTAATTTAATTTCATGGGGAAGTATTCAGAAAAATTTAAGTGAAAACAGGATGGAAGACAAAAACAAATTGGAAAACAGCATGATCTCCCTTTAAAATATCTATATGTTTATATTTGTTTATAGAGAGGGGAATGTTATTACTGTCTACCAGACTATTAACCTGGTTATCACTGGCTATTGAGATGAGTAGTTTTAGTTTTTATATTGCTTTAAAAATTAGTGTGTGCTGTCTTAACTTCCCGCTAAGCTGAGCATCTTTCCCCTCCAAGGAAACTGCTTTTACTCACATTGTTACCTCTTCTAAGAATTTTCTTCCTTTCTCCAGCCCCACTTCTTATATATCCATGGAATTCCTGGAATGCTTACTTCCCTCTTAGAGGAACAACTAGACCCATCTTATATAGTAAGATTGTATATTTGAATAGACTTCATGACTTTGGTATTATTTAACATTCTCCTCTGTAGTCTGAGATTGGAGATTGAAGGAATCATCCAGCATTTGGTTGGCTAGATAGATTGTCAAGTAGGCAAAGGAATCTCACAATGATAATTAGCTCAAGTGGAGGGAAGGGGAAAGAAATGTTTTCATTAAATAAATTATTTATGTTCCTTAATGTACACTCATTTGTTATCTATCATGTCTCTCCCTTAATATGGTGCTACAATTATTTTAGGCTCACAACAACCTAGTAATGAGACAGGGTAAGTGTTTGCAGCTATAATATGCCCATAGGAAAACAAAACAGTCTTGCTTTGGCCAAATTAACAAATGGTAGGAATGTTTGAAATGTATTCAGTGGTAAATTTAAGAGGAAGTCCTAAATGTAAGTGCCACATTTTTATTGCTCTGATTCTTTTCCATTGAGTGTTTATAACTAAAACTTCACATGTAACTTTTTTTTTTTACTTTAAATAGTTTACTAGTTTTTCTGCCTCTAAAAAGTTATTGTCTAAACTCATTTAATTTATAGATTCACTTTCCGAAAGCCTTGGACTTCAATTAGTGGGTCCGTATGACATCCTTGCTGGAAAACATAAAATGAAAAAAAAATCAGCAAGCCCGAATTTTAACCTTCACTGGAGATTTTACTATGATCCTCCTGAGTTCCAGACAATAATTATTGGAGATAATAAAACTCAGTTCCACATGGGATATTTCAGGTAAAGGATCTTTTCCTCTAAAATTTAGTTACTCTCCTTCTAACAAGCATAAATCAATATTCAAGGTGAAGGGCATATTTTTCCCTTGTTGGTGGGCCATCTGTTCTGCTGTTGCCATCTTAACTTACTCTAGGATGGGTGAACTCTAGGTTTAACCTCACTCGTTTTTCCTTTGTGATTATCAAATTTTTTGGGAGGTGGGGGAGGGAGGGACAGTTCAAAAAAAGCTCTTTTCGTTCAAGGAAGAAAATTTAGAGCAGAGGCTGTGACTTAAATTAGCCATGTGCTTCAAGGAGCCATAGAGACAATCGGTAGTTAAGCATATGCTCTGGCTCTTTCCCTTCAGTTTGCCATTGAAGATCCTGGTGTCGCCCTGCACTCATGACAGTCTTAATGCTGCCCCCACCTTACACCCACCAATAAATCAAATTTCTATCCAAAAAAAGAATGTGATCTGGAGTCAGGTCCTACTGACTGGTCCTACTGTTTATTATCTGACTGACCCTGTGTCAGTCATTAGAGATTGAATTTCTGTGACTCAATTTCTTCTGTAAAAATGGGGATAATATACATATCTAATAGAATATTCAGAGTATTAAATGGCTATGTGCAAGGTGCTTAGAATGTTAAATAAAAGTAGGCTGAAGGGAAAAATACTTGTACCAGAAGAGATGCTGTCATTTAAAGATTAACTGTAAGATAAAGAGAATAGAGAAAGTATAGGAAACGTGCTGAAGGAGAAGCAATGTGGTACAGTAGAATGTACACAGTACTGGAAATTGGGTTAGCATGGATTTTACTATGGCTTTGCCATTAATTTACCAGGAAGTTGGCTGAGTGCTTCATCTCTCTATATTGGTTTCCTCAGTTGTAAAATAAAGAATTTGGTTATATGTATACTGGAGTCCCGGTACATGAATTTGTGCACAGGTGGGGTCCCTTGGTCTGGCTGGTCATCTGGGCTGATTGGGACTATCTTGCCCAGTCTTGCCCAGTCCGGATCAGGACCGATGGGGGTTGACCGGCTGGGGGGAGGAACAACAGAAGGTTGGCTGGCCATAGGTGGTTGGCTGCAGGAGTGCACTGACCACCAGGGGGCAGCTCCTGCATTGAGTGTCTGCCCTCTGGTGATCAGTGTGCATCATAGTAACCATCATAGTAACCGGTTGACCCGTCGTTCAGTTCTTCAGTCCCTTAGACTTATATATATATAAATCAGATCCTTTTGCTTTTCATGTTTTATAATTCTGTCCTCTTGTTTTTCTTTTTTTTTCACAGACTATAATACTAAGGTTGAGATGATGGTGTATATAATCTTTCCTACTTCTTTTTGATAGGCCTTACTCCCCTTTTCTTATATTTAGTTACACAAGTAACTAGGTCCTAAGAATCTTTTTTTAAAAAATGTTTTTATTGATTTTTAGAGAGGCCAAACTGGGCATGTGCCCTGACTGGGAATCGAGCTAGCAACCTTTTGGTGCATAGGCCTAAGAATCTCAATTTTAGGTTCTGTATATAAGCAAGATTTGTCATTGCTATTCCTAAGAAACTTAGAGCTTAAACTTAACAAATTCCAATCAAAAAACAAACAAACATATAGATATAAATTGTTGTCTGTAGACCTAAAAATATTACCTGTCTAATAATGTAAATTGTGGGTAGCTAAATTTTTAATATCTTTTGTTTAAACAGGGATTCTCCTGATGATCTTCCTGTATATGTTGGTACAAATGAAGCAAAGAAAAACTGTGTAATTGTTCAAAATGGAGATAACGTGTTTGCTGCGGTTAGGTAAGGAAATAGTTTATTTCAATCCCTTACTAATTATATTTGTTTATAATTTTTGTGCTATATGAGGAATTGAGGTAACTTAAAAATTCTAAATTTCTAGAAATAATTTCTGACTTGCAGGTAGTCTTATATTCTTCTATTTTTCACCCCCCCAAAAATATCTCATATATCTAATTATCTTATTTAATGAAATTATTCCTTAATATTGACCTCAGTTGTCCATTGGGAAAAGCAAAATATTTTTTTAGTGAAAACTGGTGGTATTTTAAACACCATTACTATGGATTCATTGTAACAACTCACTGTATCTAGTTCAAACAAATATTTAATACAGTAAAACAGATACTCATAACATCCTCAAAAGGGATGATGGAGCAGCCTGAATCTCCAGGAATGAAAAATATGGGCAGAATTGGCTCACCAATGGAGTTTGTCTCTGCCACCATCAGGAAACTGGAAAATCGGCAGCTGCTGCCACAACAAGTGGCTTCGGGACCACACTGTCTTTGATATAACCTGGACCAATAAAATGGATGCCCTGCCCTGTGCCTCTCAGACCTCAAGCAGCTAAGGACCAGGTGCTGAGATCTCAGCTGCAGCTGCTCCAGAACAGTAGCTGCCTCTACAGCTATGCTCACTTGTGGGCAGCAGAAACACAGCCTCCTCTCCCTGGTACCTCTTCGGATTTCAGAGTTGCATCTACTTGAAAGAAGCTGGGTCCCATGTGGAGTCTGAGCTGAAGAATAGTAAGGGAAATGCATCGAGGTCTCTTTTGGAAGGGGCTTGGAATGAAGCTGAGCAAGCTAGTCTACAATGTACCAGCCTCAGACAGAATTCAAAGCTATTTGTTAGCAGTTATATAGTTTACACTGAAAAAAAAAAAAGGAAGAAAGCCATCTTTATAATTTTTAATACAATAAATAGTAATGTTTTGTGGGACCTTTTTATTACCCACTTTGTAAAAAGACTTATGCCTGTGATTTAATAATGTAGATTTGCAATAAAAAATTCAAACTAACTGGACTAGGCTGCTATATGTATGTCATACATACCTGTGTATTGAAAGGGCAACTCGTAGACATTCAAAAAAGGTTCTTTCTCTTCTGATGCCTCTGAGTTTTATAAAATGTTGCTTGTCTCTGTTATACAGTTATATAGTATCTGTTATAGTAAAGGTTATAATTTACATAGAATTTATAGTTCTTTTAAACCCTTCAGATTTACCATTCAGTTGAAATTGGCGCCATTTTTATTAGAAATGATAGCTGTTTATTTGCCTACTGTCTGTCTTGCATTAACATATAAACTCTACAAGGACAGACTTTCTTGTGTAGAGTACCTGCCCCATAGTACATGCTCCAAATATTTTTGACATGCAAAAACATCTAACTTTTCATTAGTCTTATTAAAAATCTTTTTTAAAAAGAAAGTCATAGTGGTTATCTGAAATAATCCAAGACTGTTCTGGTATTTTTTAGCTTTTTGGAGAACACAGAAAAGAAAAAGAAAAAAAATTGGTGATAAATTTATAATTTAGGTGAAGACCAGCAAGTAAGTATTTGAGTACCTGTTTCACTCACATGTTTTCAATCTCCAATAATTTATCTCAAACAGAGAGGTAAAAACACTAATGTTTTTCAACTTTTAACAACTGTTTTCATTTTCTAAGATTTTCCTTTTCTTAAAAAATTACTCTAGAACATTTAACTTATTTCTATATCAGCCTGAGTAAGGTCTTTGAAGTCAGGCCAACCTATATAATAAAAGCATAATATGCAAATTGTTAGACCAGGGGGCAAGGCCGGCTGGGAGAAGGGAGGGAGGCCCTGGCCAGCGGCCAGTAGCCAGCAGCCACTGGGGACCCTTTCAGTGCATGAATTTTGTGCATTGGGCCTCTAGTTTGTTATAAACTAATTATTTTTATGCCCAGGAAACTAGTTCACTTTGTGCAAGATTGAATAGTAGTCAAAGAAATGCAATTTAAGCCAACAAAGTTTAGTCAAGATTAAAGAGTGATAATACCAATTAGATGTTAAGAAACTACTGATTTAAGAGTTAATTGGCAAAACTTTTACTAGTATAGAGAGCAATTTGAATAACCTTATTCTAAAATTTCATGACAGATTAACAACATTGTCAGGTACTGTGCTAAGTAAAGAAACATTTTTACCTTTCAATCAGCAATTCAATTTCTACCTAGTTATCTAAAGAACTTCTGGACAGGTACACAAATATGTGTGTATATTACAGATTATAGATATAAATGAAAAACTGGAAACATCAAATCCAGCAATAGAAAAATTAAGTCAGTAAATAATAGAATGTCTGTACACTATAATGCCAAGATCCTTGTATGTTGATTTGGAAAGATGTTTGATATATGAAGAGGGCAAATAATAGAATAGTATAGAATGATTCCTTTTTCATATTGTTTAATGAACATAGGAGAAGATCTAGATATACTCAAAGTTTCCATTTATCTTTGGACAACAAAATTTGGAGTGAATTTCTCCCCATTCCGTTTTTTTTCTTGTTTTTTTTTTTGTTTGTTTTGTTTTGTTTGTTTTTAGCAGTACTTTTGATCTCACAGACCTCGGGATCCACAAGGGTCCATAGTCTATTCTTTGATAACTGCTATTTAGTTAATGATTTTAATTGTGACTTCATATCAGAACCTCTTGGGTTACTGGCTAAAAGTATTTGACTTTGAGCTCTTTTGGTCCTGCCTCTAGAGATTCCACTTCAGTACTTATGGAACAGGACTCAGGAATATATTTTTTAATACACATTCCAGATATGTCTAAATGTCATACAAAATTATACTTCTTTAATTTTGATACTTCAGTTTTTTAAATTTATTTACCCTACATTTAATGAATGCTTAATTTGTATAGGACCCAAAAACTAAACAAATTTGAAACTTATTAAAAGAATAAATTTATTTTATCCAATGTATCAGATCTTGGGTAATCTTGTTAAATAATCTTTTTTTACTCTTGCCTGCTGCCCCATCATTCTCTTCCAAGTTACTTTGCTCACTCTACTGGTAATGTGAAACCATTAACTAAGTAGCAGTTATCCAAGAACTGTGTGTGGACCCTCAGGGGTTTCTGATACCCTTTTAAGAGGTCCATGAGGTCAAAACTATTCACGGTAAAATGTCATTTGTGCACCAGTGGCACAGAGGTAATGAAGGGTGGGTAATACTTGTTGATGCCTTGACAAGAATCAAGGGAGTGATGCCAAATTAGCAGTCATTATATTATTGAGGCAGTAATATAATGTGTGTCATTTAAGAATGGCAGTGATGAAGCAGTGAAAACATTAGCGCTCTGTCATTGAGTGCACATCCCTTAACATTCTGTGTGCTAAAATGGGACGTACCTTGAAAGAAAGCCCTTCTGCATGCTCGGGTGTTATGGAAGAAACTCTTGTATGACAGACCTGTGAGCTGAACTTTCTCCACTTTTACTTCAGAATGACTGACACACTGGATATTCAGACATGAGTATTTGGCAGACATTTTCTCACATGAACCAAAGAAAACAACTATTTGTTGCCAGTGGTTAAAATTTAGGGTTTCAAAAACAAAAATTAGAACTGGGGAAACTTAATAAGCACTGTTGTGAGCTTGACAGCTTCTCACTACCTAACGACATTTCTAATGTGACTAGTGGTAATAATAACAAATGTGATTGTATTGTGCTTCTGTATAAACTTAAAAAGTAGATTTACTTTCCTTTTATGTTTTCCAACTTTATCTTAAAACAAATTTGAAGGTAACATTTAAAAAAATCTGCTGATCTTCAGTATTATAACAATGTCCCCTGGCTCTTTATAAATAAAAAAATTCTTTTGTCTACATTCTACTTCCTCTAATGCCAGACTTTACCACAGCAGTATGTAATATCTCAATATTAAGTAATGCCACATAACATGGCTTAATCTCAGCTTTGTAAATACCCCTTATATTTTTACTGTAGACAGAGATAATGCAAATTTGAATCATTTGTTGGTTTTGAGGCTGAAAGCTTTTTATTGATATTGCTTTTCCCTTGTTTGAAGAAATCTATTGGGGATTATGAGAGAGCTGTTGGTAATTATTCTGCAGTCTTTTTCTTAATGGCATTTGATGTTTTTAACTTCGCTCTCTTCACTTTCCCAGGCCTGTGTACTTAGTACAGTGGCCTATCATATAACACGGGCTTTTACTTCTTTTTCAGATTATTTTTGATGAAAAAACTTAAAGAAATAACAGATAAAAAGAAAACTAGTTTATTGAAATCCATAGATGAAAAGCTCACAGAAGCAGCCAGAGAACTGGGGTACTCACTGGAACAGAGAACCATGAAGATGAAGCAGAGAGACAAGAAAGTATGATTCTTAAATCTAAGTTGCTGGCTATTGCTATTTTAATAGAGTTTCTCCCCCCACCCCCACCCCTCTTGATTTCTTCCCTTGTGCCCCTTATCTTTGTCTTTTCACCTGCTGCCTCTTCCTAAGGAGAGCTGGATGCCACCCCCAGGACTTCCTCCATGGCTGTGTAACAGACACCTGGACCGCCAGGAGGACTGCACTGGAGCAGGGCTTGGGTGGTCTGTGGGTTGTTACAAGCTGAGTTATGTGCTATATCGCTATTGAGTTTGCCCTAACTCATGCCAATATTTCCCACTATTTTAATCTTGTTTTACCAGTTACTCATTTAATGGAACTGACTGAAGAGCAGTTTGCATATAATTTACTTACATTTCTTTTTTCATTGAGTAAGGTCTAATGGCTAATGATTTAGTGCAAGGTGTCCATTGGGAGTAGATTTGTAAAGGTATGCCTCAAAGTGCTTTTTTCAGGGCCTCAAAGGTGGTTGGTTCCCTTTTGAGACAGTGTGTTTTCAGATTTGTCCACTTCCTCGAGTAAATGTGGGTCTTAGTAGTCCTCTCCTTACCCATTCATCATATCCTGTTGCATCTCTCCTAATGCCTGTAGAGTAGTGGAGTGCTTTGTAAACAGCAAATACTTTGGCAAGATGTTGGATTCTTTTGGTTTATCACTTACAAATTTCAGAGTAAGTTAACACACAAACTAAAATTCTTCTTTGGGGTAAATGAGAATTCTATAAGAGTTTGTTCTTATAACCCCTGGTGAGGAAGGATATTTGTCACTATAGAATGAGGGTACCCTAGTCTCCTTCAGCCTCTCACCATTGTCTGCTGTATTGGTTCATCTGAATGTTCTAGGCCAAATGAAGTACTAGTTACTCCCAAATAAACTAATACTGGGATGAAGTACTTTAGTGTACTTGGTTATTGAAAGTCCTACTTTAGTTCCTTCTCTGATCATGACTCAACTATAGGGTGATGTTCTGGTAAATTAGTCACTAAATTGCAGTGTTAGCAGTTCTTTCTTTAGTCCTATAGACCAAAACGGTTTCTAAAAATACAAATTAGAATGAAACTCACTGCAATAGGGCATTTTTAATTTAACATTTAAGATTTTATATTGCCATTTTACCTTTTTAGTTTTCATAGGGAGCCTCTCCAACTTGTAAGTAGAAATAGGGGTAGCATTTTTCATCTCATTATTATGTATTCCTAATTCTTGGGTAAAGGGACTGAGCTTATATGTACAGAACAATTTCTTCCATCAGAGTCTGGTTTTATTTTTCTACCATCAACTGTCATTTATTTCAGGTAGGATTTCCATAACTAAATAAGATCTGATTGGGGTTTAAACCTCATAGGTATATTTGTCCTGGCCTACTTCCCTGTGGTTTGTGCTTGCTTGTTTGTCCTTTTTATAAAAATAGCTGGTAAAAACATAAATATAATGAAGAAAATAACTTATAAGACAATCATGATTTTTATCCTGCCAAAGACAACATATTGGTTATGCTTTCAAATCCCAGTTTGTTCTTTGTTATTTTCATCTCCATTTAATTCGTACTTTTCTAGTACTGAACAGTTCAGTTCCACTAGTATCCATGACTTAGTGACACTGTCCTTGTGAGTATAAGAGTAGTAATAATGTCCATTCCAGTGTAACAGAGCACTATATAATACACTAGAAATCAGTGTTTTATACTGACAAAACCTTACAGTGCTTTGGATTGCAAAGTCTTTATGATACCTCATTTGACCTTCAAAGCAAATCTGCAGAGTAGGCAGGAATTATCATCCTATTTTATAGATAAGTAAATTGAGATTTTTAGATTTGTTCAAAATCATAATCTGAGACCTAAATTCACATCTTTAATAATTAGCATTCTTTCCACTCCATCCTCTTATTAAATGGCTATAAGCCACTTTGCCTTTTTTTTATTTCTAGATTTCATTATTAAAAAGGGTATTTTGACTTAATGATATTGTAAAATAAGGGTATACCATTCTATCCACCTCTGATCCTTATGCTTTAGAATATTAACCAGCCTGGTACAGAATTTTCCTAAATTTGTATTCCTATTGTCCATAATAAAATTAGGATTCTGGTGTTTTGCTAATAATTGATATTTCTTTTTAGACAGTACAGTTTTTCATCTATGGTAAATGAAAATACACATGATGGTTTTTGTTATACGTCAGTGTAAGATAAGTCAGTGTATATATATCACTGTTATTTCTTTATCAAGTTTTATGATCTGCTTTTTATACTTATGAATATATTATGATTATTGCTTCATATTGCTAAATTTAAGATATATCTACCTCATAATTTTGAGTGGCTATGCTTATATTCAAAGTTTAGGTTGCTTAACGTTTTTCAAACAACCTTGCCAATAAATATCCTCTCATACCTTTCTTTGCACACTTATCTGATTATTTCCTTAAAAGAAATTTCTAGAATTAGTTCTGTCAGGTATACAGGGTTTAAGATGAGTGTGTGTGTGTGTGTGTGTGTGTGTGTGTTTTGTTTTGTAATTTTGTGGGGGTTTTATTTGTAAAAACTATCTTATAAATGTTATATTCCCACCAGTAATGTCTGAGTGCCTATTTTCTCCATAGCCTCACCAGTACTGGGTATTATCAGCTCTTTTAATAATACTTATTTTAATTCGCTTTAATTAGTTTTAATTCTTTTATTATAAAGGACATTAAATATTTTAATTTCTCTGCCGGTCATTTGTATTTCATTTGTGAACTATCTAAAATTTGCCTATTTCTCTATTAGTTAGAATTAGTCTTTTTTTCTTCCTTATGTTTTCCTTTATTTTTCAGATTCCTTTACAGGTGAACTAATATTCTGGCTTGCCTCCTGTAATAGCATGCCATTGTTCTTCCCACACAACTCAGGCTACAGGCTTGTAATGATGACACAAGTAATAACAGCTAATCAGTTCATTGTTTTATAATTGCTTGAAGTCCTTATGATTTACCTAATTTTAGCTAATTTTAAAGATAAGGAATGTTAAACTTTTGTCTGGCATCCAAATTGACTGAAATAAAATGTCATTAAGTTATATTTTGCTGAAACCAGTTTGGCTCAGTGGATAGAACGTCAGCCTGCAGACTCAAGGGTCCCAGGTTCGATTCCGGTCAAGGGCATGTACCTTGGTTTCAGGGCACATCCCCAGTAGGGGCTGTGCAGGAGGCAGCTGATGGATGTTTCTCTCTCGTCCATGTTTCTAACTATCTCTCTCCCATCCTCTCTGTAAAAAATCAATAAAATATATTTTTTTAAAAGTTATATTTTGATAGAAATGTTGAGGGTTTGTGTGTGTGTTCTGTTAGGTTCGGGTAGGTTTTTGTTTGGTTTGTTTAGTCTATTTACCATGATTAAGTTTTTGTTTTGTTTTGTTTGTTTTTTTCTTAAACTTAGGTCGTGACAAAGACCTTTCATGGTGCAGGCTTGGTTGTTCCAGTAGATAAAAATGATGTTGGGTACAGAGAGCTCCCTGAAACAGATGGTAATGTATTTCTCAATGACACATGTGCATATGTACATATATATGGTAATATCTGGAGGAAGGCTTTCCTTCTGTGGAACAGTAGATGTATACATGTGCCTTTTGTGGTACAGTCACTAGACCTTAGTGATAAGGAGCAAGCTCCGGTTTTAGGGTCAGTCAGGCCTGAATTAAAATTGCGTTTGTATCAATATAACCTTAAGCAAAGTATTTAACTCTACTAAACTTTGTCATTTTTATCTGTAAAATGGTTAATAATGGTGAATACCATTTATAGAGAGGGGTGATTGGGGTATAGAAAAGTATGTAAGGTCTTAGCACAGTGCTTGCCTTATTAGTGCTTAAAATATAGTAGTTACACCCAGCGGGTATGGCTCAGTGGTTGAGGGTCAACCTATGAACCAGGAGGTGGTCACAGTTCAATTCCCGGTCAGGGCACATGCCTGGGTTGCAGGCTTGATCCCCACTGTGGGGCATGCAGGAGGCAGCTGAGATCAATGATTCTCTCTCATCATTGATGTTTTTCTCTCTCTCTCCCTCTCCCTTCCTCTCTTAAATCAATAAAAATATATTTGAGCCGAAACCGGTTTGGCTCAGTGGATAGAGCATCGGCCTGCGAACTGAAAGGTCCAGGTTAGATTCCGGTCAAGGGCATGTACCTTGGTTGCGGGCACATCCCCATTGGGGGGTGTGCAGGAGGCAGCTGATCGATATTTCTCTGTCATTGATGTTTGTAAATCTCTATCCCTCTCCCTTCCTCTCTGTTAAAAAAAAAATCAATAAAATATATTTTAAAAAATATATATATATATATACATTCATATAGTAGTTACAGGCATTTAGGGAATTCCAACCTAGTGCCTAGGTTACATTTTCTGAATTATTTCAGAATCTTTGACATTGGTCAGCATACAAGATAGTAATTATTGAAATAGTACGTTTTTATGTATTACTTTGCAAAAATTTTTTCATCTGCAGATAGATTAACTTAGCATTCAGAAGGCCAAGATCCTGAACTACTTAATTTGTAGATATGAAAACACTTTGAAAATGGACTATTCATACACAAAATATAATTATTGCTATGTAAAGAAAACAAAACCACTTTTCAACTCTTTCCCCTTTATTCTCTTATTACTCTGAACATCCTTGTTGGCATTGCCTTAATTATCATCCTGTTCCAGAGAGGATACAACTTAGAAGTCAAAATTAGCACTTCCTCAAGGAAGAACCAAATATTCCTTCCTAGCTTATGGATTTGGCGTCCATTTATTTTTTTTATTTCAGAGAGAAAAGGGGGCGGGGAGAGAGACACATCAATTGATCGGCTGCCACCTGCACACCTCCCACTGGGGATCAAGCCTGCAACATGAAATTAGTCTTTTTAGATATTTAATTTAATCCAAGTACCCCAAATAATGATTTGGGGTATGTGCCCTTGATCTAAATCGAACCCAGGACCCTTCAGTCTGCAGGCCGACGCTCTATACATTGAGCCAAACCAATTAGAACTTGGTTATCCATATTTTTAAACAGAATCAAATGGCCTTGCTTGGTGTTCTTGGGGATTGGTACCTGGAAATCTGTATTCGTAACAAGTTCTCTACAGCAGCTTGTTCTCAAACTTAGTTGTGCTGCAGAGTTCTAAGCAGTAAAGTGTCACAATTATTTAGATGTATTATTTTGTCAGCTTCACACCACATTAGAGGAGTTGGGGGAAATGAATATGACTGGGCTATAGCAGTGGTAGACAAACCACAGCTCACGAGCCACATGTGGCTCTTTGGCCCTTTGAGTGTGGCTCTTCCACAAGATACCACATGCAGGTGCACACATACAGTGCAATTGAACCCCATATGCAGAAGTTGGTTTTCAGCTCCCAAAAGAAATTTCAGTCATTGTACTGTTGATATTTGTCCCTGTTGACTGAGTTTGCCGACCCCTGGGCTATAGAATATGGTAGCTGTTAGCCATATGTGGCTAAGCACTTCAAATGTGGCTACTGTAACTGAGAAGATGAATTTACTTTAATTCAATTGTTTATATTATATTAGAGGCCCAATGCATGAAATTTGTGCAAGGAGCTCAGACCTCATAGCCCCACTTCATCTGGAAGGTCATTTGGAAGGATGTCCAGTCTAATTAGCATATTAGGATTTTATTATTATACAGAAATCATTATTTGGGGTACTTGGATTAAATTAAATATCTAAAAAGACTAATTTCATGTTTCTTTTTTACTATGGATATGAGAAAAAACTTTACACATGTAACCTGCATTGTATTTGTTGGACAGGATAATCTGTCCCCCTGTCCCACTTTTCCTCCCTGAGTCAGAGATACTCCGTCTCTACTGGGGAAGGCATGTGGGCTCTTCTTACTGTCTAGTCTTCTGTTTGCATTCTTCCCTTCAGCCTCTGGGAACTCATCTATTCGAAGTTTTGACAATTAGGATTAGTGTGTTGTTTGGGAAAGGTTAAGAACATCTGTTACAGAAATAGTAGTCTCTAAAACTTCCGGGTTGGTGGATTTTAAATTGTAGCGCCTGGAATAAACCCTGTTATCTTCCCCTGGTTGTGGTCCTGGGGTTTTATGTCCAAGATCTTTTTTATTTCCCTCAACTTTTTCTTAACATTCTAAACATTAAATCCTTGAGTGATTTAATTAGAATGAGAAATGGTAGCAAGACATAAAGGACCTAAAATCATTGTGCTCCTGCCTAGTGTTATTTGCTAAGAGGAGTAATTAATTGACTGGTATTTTGTCAGTGTGTGACAGTGTTCAGCAAATTACGGTATGATAACCATGCCAAAGTTAAAAGCCCTAGAATATCTTTACCACCCTGGTAATCCTTATATTTATAGTTAATACCAATAGAATATTGTGCCTTATACATGTAACTTGATAGCTATGTATCATACTTGGGTGTGATTAAGGTTTAAACAAATCCTTATCTCCTCACTTAATTAGCCACTTAATTTAAAGATGTGTTTCGCTGGATTCAGTAATTGCCATTCTTTTCATTATTGGATAATCCTCAAGGAGGTAGTTTCTCAAAAAGAAAGTCTAATTAGATGTTCAATATCTTCATTCTCATATGCACCCTGAAATCTGACACACATTGGCATCCAGCATAAGAAAAATGTTGAAAGCCAAAATAGAAATGTTAAACCACTGTTTTTTATATTTAAACTTTTGAAATTTTCCATGTTCTTTTTTCACATTACACTTCTGCCGTAGCTGATTTGGTAAAGGTTGGATTTTGAAATGTTTTATTGTTGTCTTTTCCTTTTTTTTTTTTTTTTTTTAATAAGGAAGGACAGAACAAAAAGGAATGAACTGTACTGTCTATTTGGATTTTATTTAATCCAACTTCTAATAAAGACTAGTCCAGGGGTGGTTGCATATGATCTCTGTTGCCACATTCTTTTTTGTTTATTTTTTTCCAACCTTTTAAAAAAGGAAAAACATTCTTGAGGGCAGTTAAAAATGAGGGTTGGGCTAGGTTTGGCCATAGTTTGCTAACCCCTGTATTAGCCTAGTGATCATCGTTGAAAGCTTAGGGAAATCATGATTACAACTAGATCCACTGAAATACTCACATTTTGCTAATACAAGAAATCATTTTCTTAACCCATTTTTATGCTTGAATCTTAATTAGAAAAATTATAAAATTGCCATTCTACATTATGTTGCCATCCAAGGTTATGTCAATAGTATGAAAAGTCCTAAGAAGAAAAAAATCCAGCTAATATTTTTACTTCTGAAGATGATTATAGACAATATTTAATATCATTGATTTCTTTCAGCCAACCTCAAGAGAATTTGCAAGGCAATTGTTGAGGCACCAAGTGATGAGGAGAGACTAAAGGCTTTTGCTCCCATTCAAGAAATGATGACTTTTGTACAGTTTGCTAATGACGAATGTGACTATGGCATGGGGCTAGAGTTGGGAATGGACCTCTTTTGTTATGGTTCACATGTGAGTAAAAAATCATCACCAAACATACCCAAGTTCTAGCACAGGTAGGGTATGTATTTCAAAAGGAGTTTTTTGAAGTGATTTTAAAGCAAATATTTTCAAAACACCTTTTATTTGAAATTCATCTATTCTGGCAAAGGTGACTTACCAAGATTATTTGCCTTCAGGTTTACATTAAAGTAATTTACTTTAGATGTATTAAAGGGACATCATACATGTGAGTATGCACATACCTTTCCCAGGGCGCCATTTCATTTCCTACTGTGATAGTTATTTGTTCTTGTGCTTTAATTCCTAGATGAAGAATAAATACTATTTTAAAATAGTTTTAGCCCTAACCAGTTTAGGTCAGTGAGTAGAACAAGCGTTGGTCTGTGGACCAAAGGGACCCGGGTTCAATACCTTCGTTGTAGGCTGCTACTAGGCCTGGGCCCTTCCTGGTCAGGGTTCATGCAGAAGGCAACCAATCAATGTATGTTTCTTAAATCGAAGTTTCTGCCTTTCCCTCTCTCCCACTCTCCGTAAAAATCAGTGGAAAAATATCCTTGAATGGGGATTAACAAAAAAAAATTAAAAACAGACCTTAAATTACTTAAAATATATAAGATGCTAGTTAATCATTAGCTAATTAAATAGGACAAACCTACCCAACAGTTAAATCAGTGCTTATTCAACTATAGTTGCCTCAAGGTCAAACTGGCAAGAAGGTGTAGTGGCTTCAATGTGTTTCTAGGGCTAACCTGTTCAGTTTTAAATTACATCTACCCCACTTAAATGTTGTGTAAATTTGGCAATTTTTCCATAACATTTTTATTGTCTCCTTACCTATAAAATGTCTGCACAGACCATTTTATTCCTGTGATGTCACCTACAAAGCACAAAGAGATAAACCACTTTGCACAGGCAGTCTGGTTCCCGAGTCAGCATCTAAGTTAGTAATTTCCAAACTGTAAAGAGCATAGGGATCACCTAGAAATACTGTTCAAATGCAAGCTCTGTTTCAGTAGCTCTGGGTGAGGCCTGAGATACCATGCTGCCGCTGTGCAGGAGCTGGACTAAGCCAGCAGCTCACATTAGCATGCATTAGTCACCTGCAGGGCTGTTCAAACACAGATGGATGCATCTCCCCCCCCCCCACACACACACACACCCTTTCGCCCTCCCCAAAGTGTTTCTTGGGTCCTGAGAATTTTAGGTCTGGTGAGTCTCATTTGAGAATTCTTTCTCTAAACCACATTACTGTCTTTCCTCTGCCTTCCTCATGTATGCTTACCACCAGTAAAAATAATTCAAATGTTTAATAACTAGAATGACAGTCCTTGATCAACCAGAATAGTGCTTGGCCATGCCAGGAAATAAACGAGTTTAATAAAAAACCTGATTGCTGTGAAAAGTTAAGTCACATATAAGAATATACGAAAAGATGTTTTTACAAAACCTAGAGCATAGGAAGTGCTAATTCATGTTTACCAACAAAAGTATTGCCAGTTTTTCTTCTAGTAAATAACAGCAGTAAAGTCACTTGATAAACCCAGGCAGTAGCTTAAAAGGATGGAAGGGTTTAACATGGTGGGTGGAGGAGAGAGAAGGAATTTGAAAAGGGATTGATTTGAAAACTCAAATTCAGTATAGCTATTCGTAACAAGGTAAAAGCATTTGATTACATAATTTGGAGCAAAAAAAAAATAAAGGTTGATCAACCTAATCTAAGGAAATAGAGAAGCTTACGTTTTTAACTTGATTTTCTTCTGAATTTTCTTCAGAATATACCATTAGTCTTTTAGAGCTACAAAATTGTCTCTTGGATAGAATGCCAGTTGTCTGTCTCAAAATTCAGTCCTAATCAATTGACAAAGTAGCTAAATTGATTTGGGGAGTATGCTTTGTTAAATGAGTGCTTTTTAAATGTATTTTCTGTTATCAGGGCATCTGCTTTATTCTCTGCTTAATGTTATTTTTCAGTATTTTCATAAAGTTGCTGGCCAGCTTTTACCCCTTGCATACAATCTGTTGAAGAGGAATCTCTTTGCAGAAATTATTGAAGATCATCTGGCAAACAGAAGTAAAGAGAACACAGACCAGCTTGCAGCATGAGTGAGAGCTGGCTTCCCTTCGTGTACAATATTTTAAAGCATTAGTATTAAACTTGTGATTTTTGTTTGTTTTTAAGGGGTACAGAAAATAAACTGATGGAAACATTTACTAAAACTTTCTATAAATCTGGTTTTGTTTTGTTTTTCTTTTAATTGTTGACAGAATTACAGATGTCTTCCATTTTCTCCCTTTTTTGTCCCTCTTCCAACCAAACCCCACCCCCCTACCCCATCCCCATACTATTGTCTGTGTCCATGGGTTATGCATATATGTTCTTTGGTTAATCTCTTCCTCTCCCCTCCCACTGAGATCTGTTACTCTTCCATAAATCCATACCTCTGGACCTATCTTGTCATTTTATTTTGCTCGTTAGATTCCATATATAAGCGAGATCATGTGATATTTGTCATTCTCTTAACTAGCTTATTTCACTTTGCATAATAATTTCTAGGCCTATCCCTGTCTCAAAAGATAACACCATTTTTTACAGATGCCTAGTATTCCATGATGTAAATCTTTTTTAATCCTCTCTTCTACTGATGGGCACACTTAGGCTGTTTCCAGATCTTAGCTATCCTATATAATAAAAAGCTAACATGCAAATTAACCAAATGGTAGAATAACTGGTTGCTGTATGCACACTGACCACCAGGAAGCAGATGCTCAATGCAGGAGCTGCCCCCTCATGGTCAGTGCGCTCCCATAGGGGCTTCTGGTGAGAGCAGCCGCGGGAGCCTCTCCCCTCTCCACAGCACTAAGGATGTCTGACTGATGGCATAGGCCCGCTTGGACATCCCCTGAAGACTCCTGGACTGCAAGAGGGCATAGGCCGGGCTGAGGAACACACACCCCCTGCCCCAAGTGCATGAATTTTGTGCACCAGGTCTCTAGTTATAAATAATGCTACTATGAACATAGGGGTGCATATATTCTTTCTGACTGGTTTTAGGATTTTGATATATTCCCAGAGTAAGATCAAATGTCAGTTCCATTTTTAATTTTCTGAGGAACTTCCATATTGTTTTACACAGTGGCTACATCATTCTGCATTCCCATTAGCATTGTACTAGTTTCCTTTTCTCCACATCCTTGCCAGCACTTACTGTTTATTGATTTATTGATGGTAGTCATTTTGGCAGGTGTGAGGTGATCCCTCATTGTAATTTGCAACTCTGATGTTAGTGAAGTCATGCACTTTCTTACATGCCTGTTAGCCATCTGTATGTTCTCTTTAGAGAAGTCTATTTAGATCTTTTGCCCTTTTTTTTTTGGAAAATGTAGGAAGCCTTTATTACGAACTCGAGTCTGGGCTCCCGGTTCCACTGACACAGCAGGGAAGCACGAGAGCCTTTTGCCCATTTTTTAAATGGATTGTCTTCCTGGTGTTGTCTTTTGAGTGTTTTGGGAAATTAACCCCTTATCTGATGTGAAATTGGTGAATGTTTTCCCAGATAGTAGGTTCCCTTTTCATTTTATTGATGGTTTGTTCTGTTTTTCATGTGCAAATAAATGGTAGTCAAATCATATAGAGATCCTAATCACATTTGAAAGATGTCACAGGAATTCACCACCCAATGCCTATAGATAATCAGACTATCCTTTCCTCCCGGGAGTCCTTTTCAGTATTTAACATGGGCAACTAAGAATTTATTTCTGGCCAAAACCAGTTTGGCTCAGTGGATAGAGCGGACTGAAAGGTCCCGGTCCCGGGTTTGATTCCAGTCAAGGGCATGTATCTTGGTTGCGGGCACATCCCCAGTGGGGAACGTGTAGGAGGTGGCTGATTGATGTCTCTCGCATCGTTGTTTCTCTCTATCCCTCTCCCTTCCTCTCTGTAAAAAATAAAATTTTTTAAAAACTTGAGACTTGAGTTATCATGACTGTAGATTTAGGGATTAGATTTATGGAAGGTGGGAAAGGCACAAGACAAGTGAACCCGTGATACTGTAGCCAGCACTCATCTAGAGTGCCTGACCCCACCTAATTTAAACAGGGTCTCCTGGTGACTCGTGTTTTCTCCCATTGGGAATATTCTTTAAAACAATCCTTCGACTCAGTCTGTATTACTAATCATTATTCAGTAGTATACTTATATAGTACAAGGGGCCCAGTGCCTGAATTCATGCACCTTGAAAGGAACTGTGGGCCAGGAGGCTGTGGTGATAGGGTATCTAGGCCCATCCTCCACACCCCTGCCCAGCCCTCCCACTGCAGCTGCTCTGGCATTACCTACAAGTGCAAGCGGGGCCATAGCTGGCAGTGGGTGCGAGCAGCCATCAACCCTCAAGAGCAAGGGGAGGTGGAGAAGCCCTGAGGGGCGATCAGGGCTGGCAACCGCTGCTCGCACCCACTGACAGAGCTGAGCGATTGGGGCTGGTGCTAGGCACCGGCAACGGGAGAGAGCAGGGCTGGCATGTGGGAGCAAAGAATTCTCAGTAATCACCAGAGGCTTGCCACAGTGACAGTGACCAGCGCCCCACCTTGGTCTGGCACCCCCACTCACCTGCTCCACCATCCCACTGCAGCTGACACCTGCCATGTTCTGTGCTCTGCCACCTGCTGCAGATGCCCACCATGTTCCACACATGCCCCTGGTGGTCAGTGCACGTCATAGCGACTGTTCAGTCTATTTACATATTAGGGTTTTATATATACAAGCAGTCCTCAGGTTACATAGGACTCCATGTACTTTGTTTTGTGGTTACATCATCTATTAAAAAAAAATGTTCCATCATTTTGACTTATGTACCTATGTGCTTTATGTTTATTATTACTTATTTACCACAAGTAAAGGTCAGGAATTATCTTTTAAATTTGTTTTACTGTTTTGCTTCATTACTGCTATATATGTATTCCATGTCAATGACAAAGGTGCTTATATAAGTGGGTTCTGACTTATGACGAAAATCACGTTAACTCATACTGTGGGAACAGATCTCTGACATAACTCCAGACCTACTGTACAGAAAGTATAATACAGAAGTCAGTATACTATTAATTTAGATTTTAGTTTTCCATTGCAAATTACTTCATTGTATTTCCAGTACGAATTTGTGTTTTACCAGATCCAGGTCCTCATTAAACCTGACAAAATGTCCTTCACTTGAAAAACAAACCACGAAGTGTAAAATAGCAAACATTGTGGATTAGACTAAAGAGCCTATAAGCTCTTTCCCTTTCATATGAACTACGGGAAAGCCCTGAGGTCATCTAGTTTAGTCCCCATATTTTGTAGTTCCCAGTTACTTTGTGAGCTGTGTCTTTAAACAGATGTTATGACAATGTTTTTGATAAAAGGTATGACTATTAAAACACTTCTAGTCAGGAATTTTAATGCCTCATCTTTACAGTTATTCCATAAATATATAGCTCCCTCAGTAAGAGAGAAAATACACATGCAGGAGAAAAAATAGAACCATTAACCTCAAGTTGGTCATGCTGCTGCCCTTCATTCCTATTTTTCACATTTCCCCCAAACATGCAACAGATCCTCCATCCTCAGTTTATTTCACTGAGAAAATAAAAGCAATCAAAATAACTTTGATGAAATCTCACCAAGTTACCTTTCCTCATTCCTATGAATGTTGCTGTGTACCCCAGATGACATCCGTTAGCTATAGAAGGGACACCTCAGTTGATCAATTTCCCTCTTACACATTCCTATCAAACATGAAAGCTATAATGTCCTGCATCTTAAAATGATAAATGTCCTGCACCTTTATCAAACATCCCTTTTCTGAAAATCTCAGGAGCTCTAATAGCTGCCTTTAATTCCTTCCAATTTCTGGCAAAACTGTTCCAATCAGACTTTTGCCTGATCCCAGTGAATCTGCTTTGGTCAAACTTATCTGCCCACTGGCTTATTTTCAGCCCTCATTTACTTTACCTACCAGTTGATCTTCCTTAAAACTATTACTCATTTAGCTTAGGGGGCTACCCTTTCCTTAATGGTACCACTCCCCACCCTACCTCACTAGCTCATCTCAAATCCAAACATGTAAATGCACCAGTTCTCAGTCCTTTCTGTCCACTTACTCCCATGGTGACCGCTTCCTGTCCCAGGATGCCTCCCATTGTCTTATCTATCTCAAGCTACACTTGAGTGTTTCTCCTGCACTTGTCTCATATGTACAACTGCCTGCTTAACATCTCCACTTAGAAGTCTAAAAGGCATTTAAAACTTAACGCCTAAAACCAAAGTTCCTCTGCTATACACATCCCCCAGTCTATTCTTTGTGATGTCTTTCCCACTTCAGTCAGTAGCCATTCTATTGTTCTGTGCTCAGGTCAAAAACCATGGTGACAACTTTTACTCCTAACACTCCACATTCAGTGTGTTAGCAAATCCTGTGTCTTCCACCTTCAAAATGTCTAGAATCCAACCACTTGAACAGCCTCCACCAGTTCCAGTCAGATTCAAACCTCTATCAGAATGTACTTTGTTATTCCAAGAGCCTTGGAACTGGTGCTTCCCACTTCCACTCCTACCCCTTCCAGTCTATTCCCAGCAAAGCAGCCAGAGATCACATCACATTGTCACTGACGTCCCACTTTATTCAGGATAAAAGCCAAATTCTTACCCAACCTGTTTTCCCATGTTATACCTTTACCCCTCCTGCTTAAGTATTCCCAGTTATCTGTCGGGCACGTCCTGCACTTCGGGATGTTTGCATGTATTTCCTCTTCTCACAGATAACTCATTCCCTCACTTTCTTTAGGTTTCTACTGAGATGTCACCTTATCCCTGAGGCCTTCCTTGGTTACCCTCTCTAAAAATAGCATCCTCTTAGAACTTCACTCCCTTAGAACTCTGTCTGATTTATGTATGCCCACAACGATGTGCGGCATGTAGGAATCATTTTTCCACTGAATTCGTGATATTTACCACCATCAGGCAAACCATATTATGTGTCTCCCAAATGGAATGTAAGCTTCAAAGACAGAATGATGCCTAGTACACAGTAAGTGTTCAGTAAGTACTTAGTGAATGATCAAATGAAATGAGTAATAAAAGTTCTCTCCTTGAATTTTTAGTAAAGTGCTTGCCTCTTTATTAAAAGTTTAATATTAGTAGACTCCTGAAATATTTTAACAATTCAAATGTCACCATTTCTTTTTAGGCAGTTCTATTAGCAACTTCCAAGGTAAAATTTTAAAATGTAAATCATATATTTTCTCTTCATGCAAATAGCATAATATTTCTTTATTTCTTTTTAAAAAGCATGGTTTTTGCCCTAGCTAGTTTGGTTCAGTGGGTAGTGTCAGCCTGCAGACTGAAGGGTTCAGTGTTCAATTCTGGTCAAGGATTGCGGGCTCAGTCCCCAGGAGGGGGCATGCAGGAGGCAGCTGATCGATGATTCTCTCATCATTGATGTTTCTCTCGCCCCCTTTTCCTTCCCCTCTGAAATTAATAAAAATCTATTTTAAAGTAATAATAAACACCATGGTTTTGAAAGTAAACAGAAATGAAATCTTTCTGTAAACCTGCAACTTGCACTGAAAGGGAGGCTCTACTATTTCTGGTATGTATATACCTTGCTGTTCAATCCAGACCTGCTGTTTGGTTGCTCCTTGCTTTTACCGTGCATTAACGGCTCTGCAATCTGAGAGAAGTCTTATATATTTATCACCTCTTTAAGGCTGCTTGTACCAGCCATACTGGCCTACACTGCAAAGAGTAAAAGTGGAAGAGTTTTTATGTATAATTGAAGGGCAAACCACACATTGTCATATAGATTTTAATAGATATTCTGGTTAACTCATCACAGTAATCATTTTTACTGTAATGATATGCAGCTTTACTATACTAGTATAAATAAAAACAGATAAATACAGCTCTAGGCAACATCACAGATTAACAAACTAAGCATTCTTCATGAACCAAAACTGAAAACAATTAGGAAGAAATGCTGACACCCTTGCCCATTCTCATACCTTCTCCAAAAAGGGATGCAAATAAGGTGCTCCACATATTATTTGCCAATCAGCCAGGCACATATATTTCATGATCTCTACTACTTCACAGTTTGGTTAAAAAGCAGACATACCTCAACATATCAAGAAGAAAAATGAAACAGATCGTAATCCCAAAGAAAACCACTGAATGCATAAAAATATGGCACTTGTCCTGTATTTCAGCTGTAAGACACATCAAAGATAGAAATATACCAAGAAGAAAATTAATATCCACCTTGAGTGTTCACCCTGAAGTAGGATGGGCAATGAAAGGAGGACCTAAGATGAAAAACAAAATTCATGTAAAGTTTACTATGATGAAGCTACCTACAAAGAAACTCGCTTCTCTTTCGAAGGCTTATAACTGAGGACAGGCAATTAAATTGTTCGGTAGCCAGTGCTGAGGAACTCGCACTCCAGCAACGCCTTGCACATTTCAGACAAGCTGGAAATAATATTCACACAACCATCGTCCAGAAATGATCTTACTCTGGATGGTCAAATAAACTTTGAAGGGGGCCAGAAAACTTGAAATCTGCCAAAGTGGGGAAGTGTCTTGGACAAAGTACCAATTTTAGGCAGATAGCAAAACTAAGAATGTTTCACCAAGTTTCTAAATTTTTTTTCCAACTTAAAATTGTCATTCTAATATGGCTTCATGATCTTATAAATCTTCAAGATTTTACCCATCTTATGTGATCTTAGATACGTTAAAAAAGGAAGACTCACTTCCAAAAAAGCAGCTCATTGCCAGTTTGTTTCAGAAAATGTCTGCAAAAAATCACTTTCCAACCAAAAATGCATAGTCACAGAATATTTAGGCCAATCCTTCAAGAAAACTACCTTTGCCGACAGTGAATTAAGACCATGATTAAGACAGACATTTCCAAAAACAATCCCAAACACACCCCACTACATTTTCAATTCATCCTGCAAAAAATGCACTGTGAATAGTCAAAACATCATTAAATATCTCTGGATGTGACATACCTAAAGATTCAAAGGTGATGTTCTGATTACAATTTTAACTCATATTTTTGCAATTTCATTGTTTTCATTTTTTGTGGGTTTTTTTTTTAAGTAAACACTATTTAATGTCTGAGTTTAATCTTCAAAGTGATTAGTAGTGTTTCAACTTTCCAGTTAATGAGTCAGAATGAACAGGTCAGATGATAGAATCCAGGGGATGGCAGTGAAAGATCAGAATAAGGTTTATGTACACATTAGATCATAGAGAAATAACCACATCCTCTCTCAAACCCTTGTTCCCATTGTAAACTTTGTTCATATCTCCATATTTGTAAAGTCAGAATTAGTCTATAAAAATCACATTAAAAAGGTAAAATTATTTAAGTGAGATATTAACTGATCTGTATTTTATAAATTTTAATCCATAAAAATATAAATAAGAATGGTAAATTTTTAAGAAAAGAAATATACATTTAGTGCAAGTTATGAATTACATTTCTTCAGTGTCAGCAGTAAAATATCTGAGGAAAGAAAAAAATGACTGATCTAACTTCAAGAAGAAAAAAAATTCCAGTGTTTAAACATGCAGTTAATTCCAGATATAGCTAAACAGAATAGTTACTTCTCTACTGTCAGAGCAGTAGCATGGTGCTTCCTTATGCTGAACAGTACTTGTATTTCATAGCAGTTTTAGAAATAGAAAATATGCCTAAGACTGGGTCACATTATCTATAAAATCTGTGAGAGGGGAAAAACAAAAAGATTCTGAACCACACAGCACACAAGCTGAGAGATATCATTCATGCTTCATTCAAGATGGTACCTGTTTGATTGGCCTTTGTTATGGTGCATGTGTCGGCTCCAAGCATTCAAGGATGGTAAAAAAAAAAAACACTACATGGTTAGTGGCACAAGAAACACTCCCTTCTTGTGATGAAACCTCAGTAAAACCACAGTACATCTCAATATGAGAAAGGATTGCTTCAAAAGGGCACACCAATTTAAAGAGGCTTTGTTACAGAGAGAGAAAGTGAGAGAGAGAGAAGCTCTTCTGGAATGTTAAAAAGGTAATGCTTAACTATACAATTCATGAATTAAACAGAACAGTTTTGATTTAAAAAGGGCAAGACCTGCAGTCTTATAGATGGCTCAATTCAAAGTAACCCCTCCAGAAACGGGGACTGATAACACGTCTTTGTGATGTTAGAGTAACAGGCCGGGTGCTTCAGGGCTCCAGGGCCCTCTCCTTTGGGGCTCAAGTCTGCACTTTCATGGCACATCCTCAGCTGAATGCATCCAGTGCAGAATGAGAGGAGGTGGTTGGCTGCTCTCCTTAGATGGGGAAATACCTCACTCATTTCCTTCTCTCGCCTTTCCCTTCCCAAACAAATCCTCTGTTCCACCAGCATTATTTGCAAACCATGTTGCAAAAGCCTGGCTTTTATATTTCCTTTTTTCTTTTTCTTTTTTTGTTTAAAGGAGAACTATAGGTAGACGACTCCCTCAGGTTACAGAGTTGTGCTATTCAACAAATGAACTTCCTCTTCTGCCTCCTCTCTCTCCTCATCTACGGGAGTCAGTTGAACATTACCGAAGCGGGGTCTTGGTTTGCCGTCTGGGCCATATGACGGAGGATATCTTTTTTTGTTATAATGCCAAGGAGGCGCCTGAAAAGGATAAAGAGAAGACTGCCGTTAAAATAAAAGGGAAAAAGAAAATGAGAAGCTACATTTATAGCTAAATCCTTTTTGTAGACAGGAATAGAGCAAAGCAAGTGCCTGATATTACACTTTGAAAAATATTTTATTGGCAGAGATAATCAGATTACCTAGCTACCATCCTTTGATATAAAAAGTATTATAGTCACTAACAGTACAATGTTCTTTCCACTGAGACTGTCACTGAAGTTGAGCTATTTTGACTAATGAATGCCAACAAAAAAGTAACAAAAAAACGGGAGGGTGTATGGAAAAGAAATTATACTAATCCCATTTGAGAAGGAATATTTATTCCCATCACACCAAAAAGCAGTAAAATATTTGATGACCAAATTCCCTCAATATTCCATTTTTTTAAACTAAAATTAACTTTTAAAAAAGAGATTGCTCAGTTGTATGTAGAATCTTCATGAAAGCACATACAGTTGAGATAAAATGGTCAACACAGAAATTCAATAGCAAACTTCAGAAGCCAGAACCAATCTGTAAGACAACCCAACACTCATCAATGTTTTCCTTTTTTGATTTTGGCCAAAAAAGTTAAGATACAGTGCTTTTATGAAAGTCTTAGTTGTTAATGCTTACATTAAAAGATAGATGAAAAAATCAAGAAGCAGTCCTAATATAGTATAAGTAAAGCACAAAGCAGGATGAATGAGTAGCTACTTATTCTGATTAGTAGTTTTTTAAAAGGATGCATGAAACACTTGTGAAGTATTAGCATACAACAGGAATACACAATCAGTTGTGTATTAAACAAACTGGGACAAGTTTATATAGGTCTGACAATTGCATGGCAAAATAATTTTAGGCATTTATTGCTAAAGCCGGACAATTTTTAGGTTATGAGGTAAGATAATAATTCAAAATTTATCTTTAGTCATTAAACCACTAGAAAGGACATAAAGCCTGTTAGAACAAATGCATTTGACCCTAAAAATTGCTTACAGCACTCTAGAAGCATCATACAAAAAGGGCACAAACATATTCTAGGTCCAGTTCACTAATGAAATGGCAGGAGACACATTATTTACTTTGCAAGTATTGAGGATATGAAGGGTATAGTAGAAAAAGAATTAATGCTATGCTCACACACACATATATATATACACATATATATTGTCGGCAAATCTAACATTGGTAAGCTCGGTTAAAATGATTTATGAGCTTAGATTTACCACAAGATCAGGAAACTTTTTTTTTTAAAGGAGCAGGAGGGTTTGGGGTGATGGGGTAGACATTTTTAACCAATCTGGCATCCTCTGAGACTGGTGTAAGCGCTAAAGTAGACAGATACGTTGTGTTACTTTAAAAATATCCAGTAATATTTACTAAGTGAACTATAGTTCTTAAATTGCAACTAATGGTTTTAATGAGATGTAACTTTTGCTTATTCCCATGAACGAAATTTTACATACATTTAAATTTATCTTACAGGCATATTATGAGATAGAAATGGAATTGGCAGCATGTAGGACTTTGCTGGGCAGGTGTCTGGGAAAGAGAGAACAGAACAGTTCACAAGTTTCATGCCTCCTGACTTCTAAGGTGTCTAGTGAGGAGATCTGATATATCTAATCACCAAGGGTTCGACGTGCTGCTTTAGTTGCTCGAGATGCTCTAATATGTTCTTCTTTGTGATGATTCCCAAGACAATCCTGAAACAGATCATGTTATGCTAATAACTGTGAGAAATAAAATTAAAAGAGGTTCCAATCATAATGATAATGAAAGAAAAAATAAAAACATGGACCATAAGAATGCTTTTAATGAACTCTAAAAAAATAAAAACAAAAATGGTTTGAAATCCCAGGTCCCAATTGCATAAATTCTACTGACTTTCAAATGTGACATGGTATTATTTTTAAATACTGATGGGTTATTTTCCTTGTTAAGTTAAAAATCAAAAATGATAAAAGTTTACAATGAAGATAACTACAAAGAAAAGTACAAAAGTATTAATATACAACTATAAAATTCTGAAATTTAGTTTCATTTTCACTGTTTCCTCCTTTTAAGAAGATATTTTTCTTCTTTTTTTTTAATATATTTTACTGATTTTTTACAGAGAGGAAGAGAGAGGGATAGAGAGTCAGAAACACTGATGAGAGAGAGACATCGATCAGCTGCCCCCTGCACGCCCCCTACCAGGGACATGCCCACAACCAAGGCACATGCCCTTGACCGGAATCGAACCTGGGATCTTTCAGTCCGCAGACCGATGCTCTATCCACTGAGCCAAACCGGTTTCGGCAGAAGATATTTTTCTAATATCTAAAATGTTACAACGCAGCAGGTATTTTTTGGATCTATCTCAGCAATGTAAAGATAGGAGAAGTCTTAGCCTTTATTGCCTATGAGATTTGAGAAATCCCTTTATTTTACTATTATTTGGGATTAAAATGAAAGGCAATGTGTACCAAATGAAAAATGTCGACCCACACAAACACACCATAATTTTCAGGACCTATTGAATGCTACTTCTTAAGGTAAGCATATAAGACGTGTTTAAAGATTAGGGGATCAAAATCACTTTCATTTTATGATTTTTTTCTAAATGATTAATTCTCAGTTAATGTTTTATTATTATAACATCAAGCAAAACAATGGACAAAAATTCTCAGGATACTTGAAAATAATTAAACTTTTGATTATTAAAACAAAATTCTGGTTACCGGTTTTTTAATGGAAGTCAATGAATTCAACTACAGTATATGACAATATAGACAATGAATGTCAAAAAACCTTAAGAAGTGCCCTGGCTGGTGTGACTCCATTGGTTGGGTGTTGTCCTGTGCACCAAAAGGTCATGGGTTCAATTCCTGGTCAAGGGCACATTGCTTGGGTTGTAGGCTCAATCCCCAAAAGGGTGTGTGCAGGAAGCAGCTGATCAATGTTTCTCTCTCCCTCCCTCACTCTTCTTCTCTATTTAAAATCAATAAAAAGATATATTTTTAAAAAACACCTTAAAAAGCTTTTAATCTTTAAATTTGGGAAGCCCACCCAGAATTACCTTCAGGGTAATTGAACATATTTATATTTCCCTGGTGATCAAGTTAAGTCAACTTTACTATTAAAATGCCTTTAAACATTTTGGCTTCTTGAAGGGTGTCACCAGAGGACTTCACCCAGCCAAAGTAGCCTGGTCCTAAGATAAGTCAGTTATAAAAGAGTTCCTTAGGGTGATGCCTGGATGTGGAGGTGGGGAAGCAAGGAAGGTAGGGAATAGGAAAGACATAAATAGGTTCTATGCTAATGTTTTTCATTATTTTTTTAATAATGTACTGATCACTGAGAACAAGATAAACTGAAAAATTTGCAGAGCACGAGAACAAGATCCCCTCCAAAAAAACTCAGACATTACAAAATAAGCACTCACTGAGTAGATGTTCTCTGATGTTTAAGGTCAAATAAACAACAAAAAACATCAATTCACTTGAACTTATACTTGTAATCAGGAAATGTGAAAAACTTGACAATTAAAATTATTCTAATCTAATTCTTATTTAATTCTTTTCTATTCAATTACATAGTGATTAATTTCAGTTAATATATTAGTAAGTTCTGCCAAACCACAAGGTACACACAATGGGAAAAAATTACAAGTTATTAAGGACCAAATGGCAAATTTAGAGTTTTACAAAGCAGTGATTATATTTACAAAGTAACAGCCCTAAAAAAAAGAAAACATATATATCTCTCTCTTAATAGTTAATGGAGAAAAGTGATTTGAGCATAAGGCCAGTTCAGTGCTGCTTTGTTAATTTCAGGAAATGTAAGGAAAATCAATGCAAAATGTGACTCATGTAAAGACTGATTTGCCGTTTCTTATGGGCTAACAAACAGTGATGTAAGAGTTAACAGAGCATGACCCAACATTTTTCAAAATCTGTTCCAAGAAAAAACAAACATCAGAGTTCTAACCCTGTCCCTCCATCAAAAGAAGGTTTAATATTCAAATAAGTTTGGAAAACTTGTTTTCTATTATCCCATTTGATAAATCAAATAATACCAACATTTTATAAGTTCTGAGAAGCTCCACAATAAATAAACTTCAATTATATTTAATCCAATACTTTCCAAACTTATATGATCACAAAACTCTTTTGGAACAATGCCTATTAACATCCTGCTAATTCCAACAAGACTTGAAGATTCTGAGAAATTCTGCTAATTAAAATTAAAAGTTAGACATCTATCACTGGCATCTTTACAGACATACTTCCCCTGGTCTCTTCAGGTCTCATTTTCTCCTGGCATCCAAGGTTCCAGATTTGTTATATTCCTTGCCCCAAATAAGTTATTTTCCACCTCTGATAACCCAATATAAATTATAAAATGTGAGCAATTGTCTAGAACTTTATAGTCTACACTAAAAATCAGAAGATATATATTTTTCCCTGAGTTTAAATCTTAAAATGATTTAAAGTGAGAATAAAACACTACTTTCTTGCACATATCAAAGAAAAAAAATCCCAAGAGCCACCATCCCAAAGTATCTCTTCTTTTTTCATATTTATCAATCTGTTTTCCTTATTGGACAGAAATAAGGAAAATATAATCAGGGCAATTAAATGTGTTCCTTTAGAAAAAAAGCCCCCGCCACACACACACACACACACACACACACACACACACACACACGCTTTCTTATAAACAGACAGTATAGGGTAAGATTTTTATTAACTACCCTCCCTTTCCCCCCACTTCATTCTTTTTACACTATCTTGTAAATACACTTTGCAATGTCTGTGCTTCCGAAACCTGGGGAATTAATCAGCAAAGGGAAATACAGTAATTAACTCATATAGCTTTGTGGACATAGTTAATCATGACTAGAGAATGACAGTATATTTGGTCCTACATAAAAGGACACACTATGGCAGGCACAGAGAACAATTCAAAGCAAGTAAAAGTTCATAACAATTCATCTTAGCTTCCCACTAAATCATTTATAGTTAAAAGGGCCCAAGAAGCAGTAAATCTTTAGAAGTTACTCCATTTAACATGTACTCATTTTTAAAGTGAAGTTTGGTACCATTATTTTTCAAGTTAAACAACACTAAAGAAAAAGTTCTTTTACTACTTATATCTCTTCCCATCAATATCTGTGATATTTAACAATTCCAACCTCCCTGACCCTAATCAAAACCTTTATCTCTTTAAAGATTTACTTCCTATTATCTTTAAAGATTTACTTCATATTATTTTAACTGGCTAGCACAGTGACCATTAAACATGGATATAATTTTCTAGCTTTATATTTCTATTCCTAACACAATATAGTATCATATATGTCCAAGAAAAAAGTAGTAGGTTAAGATTCTATCAGTAAATTACATTATAAAACAATAATAGGACATTGGGTTTTAAAACTGGAAAGATATTTTATCCCCTGATCTCTGACTTGCTAACATGTGGCTGGGCAAGTTACCAAATCGCTTCGAGCTCCATTCCTATATCTATAAAGTCGGGATACTGCCACCAACTCTGCAGAGGGGCTACAAAGTTAAATGCGCAAGGTATTCAATAAACAAATTTCCTTTATTTTTGTCCTTTCTCCCTTTTTTCTCTAGATAGGGGTCATATATTTTGTACAAAATTATATTTTACAAAACCTGCTGTGATTTCAAGTGTTTGGTATTTCAACCAGCTTCAGGTTATGCATGCAGTTTATGCACAATCCTCTATTCCTCGTTTCTAGCTTTCCATTTCAGTCCTCAGGTAAAACACTGTTCTTAAATATCTCAACTAGTAACTGTAACATAAGGAGAAGTGGGAGCTAGAGAGAGAATGGGAGAGAAGCAGATCCCAGGGCAGGAACTGAGGGAGCAGAACACGAGGGAGCAGTATGTGATCAGGGAATACTGTGTGTTACTCTCCACCATCCCTGTGACCTTTGCAAAACGCAAACTTCCTATTTCCCCTTCCTCAGAAATACTGGCTGTTTATGTGTAAAGGGCAAAAATTAATCAATTTGTGCATTTTAAATACATGAGTGTTTGTATGTAAAAGGTCTGTGAGTGAAGAAGGTAGAAAATAGGAAACAAAGCATTTGCTAAAGGAAGTTTTCAGCTAATTTACAAATTTCATTTAATTATATATCATTTCCCTTGTTACATGATAAATTAAATAATGGCTGTCACAGTAAATAGCCGAACATCTAGAAAGTTATTCTGCACTAGAAATACATATTTTAAAACCGAAAGACAAGAGGAAGAGGTGTTTGCAGTCCTCCACACAACACAGGTCAGGGCGACCTCTCATCCACATGAGGAAATGCTCGAAGCACCACATAGATGCCGGAGATGTTTCAGCACCTCTACCTGACCAATGTCACTACATTTTGGCAAAGATCTGGGAGTTGACATTTTTATTATTCTTTGGTGTCAACCTGATTGATCTTGTATTTATAGCCACACTAAGACAGACTTTCCCATTTGGGAAAAGAGAGTGATTACTCTCTCTCCTATTAAGTGCATATGAATTCCACTAAAAGGGATAAAAACCTCTGACAAGTGAACTGATTTTTTGATAAAACTTACCCATTGTGAGTTACAAGGCACTGCCTCAGGCCCAGCTTTCGGAAAATATCCACCACGATCTCCATAGGGGTGTGGTCCGTCACTGTGAAAGGGCTCATGTCAAGAATGCTGCGAAGCTTCAAGGGCCGAGGACTTTCTGCTGGCAGAGACGGGGTGTGCTGTGCAAAGCACACACGAGAGCTGCCCACGATACCTTCTTGTTTCTTTCTGGCACTTTCTGAAGAGACAGAGACCAAAAATTAAATTTGATACGTTTTATTTTACTTTAAGGTCAGAGATTAAACAAATAAAGCAATGTATACCAGGACTTTGGGTCCCTTCATTTTTTCCTATCTTCTTAAACAAGAAAAGAATAAACTAAAAAATTAGCCATTTCTTGTATTTGACAGAATCAGAACCCATCACCAACAAACTATCTTCATGTAAATAAAGTATTTTTTGGAAAATCATGGTTCAATTGTTATTAGTTTATTAGCTGTTTATTAACCCTGGGGGATAAGGAAGCATGTTTGGAATATGAGATTTTTTAAACCTGCACAAATTATAGGAATCTATTATCGAATAACAGCTGCCTGAGCCAACAATCACTTTTCCTCCCTGGGAGGTGGGACTGAAAAAAGCTTCATCTTTGCTTTGACAATGGTGTGTACTTCACCACTGTGAATTAGCTCCTTCTCTCTCTCTGCTAATGTTAACTGTTAATTTTCTAGATGAGTCACGAGTATGAACAAGTGGGTTGAAACTACAATTACGCACATATTGGGCACAGACCGACTTCCTAGGTTTTATCTGTAAAGGCTGTGATAATTGCCCCCTCTGGTGTGCTTGGCTTTACATGCTTGGGTCCTGCTTCCTACCTCCACTCCCGGCTCTGAGTGCTAGACAGGAAGTGGCAATGAGGCAGAAAACTGTATAAGAAGGGGAGAGACCATGGGAACAAGAAGGAAATCCAGGAAATGGAGAGAATACAAAAATAAAATAGCCAACTTTATGCATCTATTTTGGGTTTAGTATATATTCAAAACTGTCCTTTAATAAGGCATTTTATATATTATGCTTATATGTGTAAAACCTAACATACAGGTCTACTTTTCCCATTCAAAAACTTAAACTTTACAAAAATATATGTGGATAAATATTTAAGGTGCATTCAAAAAGTCATGTGACTAACATTTCTGAGAATGTTATCTAAAGTACCTCTATTCCCTTGTGAACACTATCTGCCAACTCAACATTCTATTTCTCAAGACAATTAACAAAAACTAAAAAAATACATCCACTGACTGAGAATGTAAATCTTTCTTTTTAAAACCTGGCCTTCTTTCTTTAAATTTCTATGTAAATTCCAAAATTCTGATCTTTTCCATTTCTTTGCCTGGCTACCATTAAAACCTAAAGAATAGGAATCTAAACAATGAAATTCTGATTGTAGGTTTGCCATAGCAATGATTTAGAAGCTGAAACATCTGAAGAGAGACAAGTCTGACAACATACTTTGCCCACTCTGGCAACTACTATTATATTACTTTGAGCAAAACTTGGAATTGCCGGTCTTTGAAAAAATCTTCTAAAGATGCAAGCCTTTTCCTAAACTGAGAAGGATATTCTCCGAAAGCTATTTCCTTCTCTTTTTTTTTTCTACTTTAACAGCTCTTGCAAATTGAGTTTCTTTCCAGTTTGATTTGAAAAATACTCTCATGTACCCTGTCTAGTCTTTCCTCTTGCAATGGCACAAGAATGGAAATATTTTACAATCCTTCTGCAACTGCCACAGGGTTAAGTTGAAAGGGAGATAATGGGCTCATATGAGTGCTTCGGAGACAAGCCAAAAGCTTGACATTTTCAGCTCAGAATCCTCTACTAAAATTTGCAGAGTGTCAAAGCAATGACATTATGAAAATATTCACTATCACCTCTACAGGTGAGGGGGGAGAGTCAGCTTGTGTAGAAAAGGACTAGCAGCCTTATGGGTCTCCTGATTAAGACTGTAGTACTATTGGGTAAGAGGAAAAATTAATTTTGGAGGAACACAATTGCTTCCTCCTCAGGGAAAAAGTTTAATTTATTTCCAGGAAATAACATAGTATGGCTAATGCCTTTAAATTTTTTCAGGAATGTTAGCTCAAAATACAACAGCACTTACATACTTTTTCAACCTGACTGAAAAATAAAATTTCAATGCCTTTTTTCACTTTAAACTAGATATTACACATTAATATTATAAACCTAAATCCAAAAACTAAAAAAAACCCAACACACCTCCTTGTGAATCTGGTATGAAACAGAACAATGAAGATGGAATTTTAAATAACTTTTACTCAAGTAAACCAACTTTATGAAATAGAAGAATGTATTTCGCTGTATGCCCTGGCACTTGCTAAGGGGTCTTATATGTTAATTAAGAATAATCAACTTAACAAGGCTTATCTGCGGAGAGAGAAAAGAATCTGACTCCAAACTAATAACAATGCCAAGTCAAAGATAAAACTCTTATTTAGCAGAAAAACAAACCATGAAAGCATAAATTCCTTTTCTAAAGAATATAAGACCTGCCTCCACAAACCCAACCAATTAAACTTCATTGCTTTCCTATCTTCCAGAAATCTACTATATATCTCTATCTACCTACCTAGATATCTAGATAATGATACTTATAAAGGTGTGTGTGTATTTTTTTTTTAAGGTACCTATTGCAATTGTCAGGTCTCTTCTGAGGGCAAATCCTACTAATCTCTGAGATTCTTTTGACATTATGACAGGAAAGCCATTGTAGCTGGTTTCATTAATCATGTTTTCTATGTCATCCACTGTCATATTGTCTTGTGTCAGGACAGCTAAGGGAGGATCATTCCTTCGAGGTCTCATGACATCAGCAGCCAGGGTAGTATGAGTGAATTCTTCTTTTGCATCCAAGAAAGGGTATCCATTTAATCGAATGTGCGCTTCATAAATGCCTTCCCTACCAAAGGCGTCTCCAACCCATTTACTGGTCATTACTGCAGCCATAAGGGGGACAATATATTCCAGGCCTCCAGTAAGCTCAAAAACAATAACCACCAGGGAGACAGTCATCCTTGTCACTCCACCTGAAAAAAAAAAAAAAGAAAAAAAAAAGCACCACTGGTCAGGAAGGACAAGAGCCTCATCAATATTTGCTAGTAGAATTTTTGCAATAGGCAAGTTAATACAAATTGTAAGTAGAACTTAGTGAAAACAATTATCATCAAAAACTACTATTAGAATAATTATTACTATTTTAATAAGATCTAGAAGAACACCAATCATCTTTATTTATAGCACAGAAGATTTGAAATAACATTTCAAAACCTGCTTGCTTCCTAAAAAAAACCACAGCTGTCCAACCAAAACAACTTTGCCATTTTGGTTCACTGCAATAGTAAAGACATAATTTCACCCTTATAAAAGATTACTATTGCACTAACAGGTTTGGCTCAGTGGATAGAGGTCGGCCTGCGGACTGAAGGGTCCCAGGTTTGATTCCAGGCAAGGGCATGTGCCTTGGTTGCGAGCACATCCCCAGTAGGAGGTGTGCAGGAGGAAGCTGATCAATGTTTCTCTCTCATTGATGTTTCTAACTCTCTATACCTCTCCCTTCTTCTCTGTAAAAAACCAATAAAATATATTTTTAAAAAATTATTATTCATTCTTAAGGAATTTAGTGAAGCACATCATAGCTATCTTGTTTATTACCAACTTACAAATGAAATTTATGTGGGCAGAATATTAATTTACTATATTTCTCTCCTCTAAATTTTTTCAAAATAAGCAAAATATGTTGATGCCTTGTGATTTATGGTAGCAGTATAATATTCCCTCCCTCAGAAAACTCATCTAATCATCTATCCCAATCACCATTCTGAATTACCTTCTCTATGCTGATGCCTCCCCCACATGTCTCCCTCTATGGCTGCCTTTGCCCCATGTCTCTAGCTGTATACACTTCATCTTGTTGTGCTTGTCTCTACTTCCTCTAAAAAGATAGTGTAAAGGCACTGTCACAGAAAACACCACACACTTCAAACTAAACTACTCTTCTTCCCAAAGAGCTCCCCATTCCAACTTCCCTGACTCTAATAGCCAGCATCACATTCTTCCTGACAACCTAGGTAATCGTTCTTGGTTCATCCTTTTACTTTAACCCAACACACAGATTCTCACCTCGTCCTACCTGATTTGCCCTTTTTTGAAAATCTCACTATTACTAACCTAGTAATAGTCCAGACCTCAAGACTTTGTTACTTAATTTTAATACTATTTTGTATTACCTCTGTAAGTCCAGGCTATTACCTTCAATCCACTTTCTAAGCCATGCCCCCAGGTTAACCTTTCCTAAGTAACACTTCCACCATGTTGCTTCTTCTCTCAGAAACCTACCAGGGCTCACCAGTTCAAGCTATATTAAGCTTAAACTCTTCCTTCTTGGGAGAAATAACCTACTATTACCTGTTTACACTATGCCAGACATGTCCTAGTCAGTTTACAAAAGTATTTTTTAAATTATTTTTTAATGAAACACTTATTTTACCAGGCACTATACTAAGAGCTTTATATATATTTATCTCATACTTAGAAGCCTGGTGCATGAAATTCATGCACTGGAGGTGGGGGTGGATGTGAGGGTGGAAGGGCAGATGTCCTCAGTCCGGCCTGCACCCTCTCACAGTCCTGGAACCCTTGGCAGACATCCCTCTTGCAATCCAGGATCCCTCACTCCTTACTGCCTGCCTGCTCGCTCCTTACTGCTCAGCTTGCTGCTCCTTAGTGGCAGGATCCTTATAGCCTGGCTTCTGGCTGAACAGCGCTCCCAGTGTGGGAGCACACTGACCACCAGGGGGTAGCTCCTGTGCTGAGCATCTGCCTCCTGGTGGTCAGTGTGCATCATAGCAACTGGTCATTCAGGTCGTTCTGCCATAACAGTCACTTAGGCTATTATACACATAGGTAATCCTCAAAACAACTGTAGGGAGACAGGTAGGTATTTCCATTTAAAAAAAATTTTAAAAGAAGCTACATGTGGCAAAGGCACAACTGCCACAGATCTGACTGATTCCTAATACAAATTCATCCTAACTTAAACCATGGCAATTTCACAGTATGGCTCCTTCTCAGCATCCAACTTTTCGTTTTCCAAAAGTATCCAAAAAGCATTCTGTACTTCAATACTGTCAGTTTCTCCACAGAAACTAAATCTACTCCTATTCTAATTTGTCTTCACATTATTATATTCTTCAACAAAGTCCTCTAAACTCTACTAATCTTTAAAAATAAAGTTCATGTTTTTTACCCTACCTAAATTATTTCAGCTCTTTTTTCCTCTAGATGGCTTCGATTTCCATAGACTCTTGTAGTACAATATATAATCATTATCTATTGCTCACTATTGTTTTTCAGTGTGGGTCTTGTCTACCCAACCTGATTATATTGAGGTTGGGTTCATGATTTATACTTCTTTTTCTAGGACTCACTGTGCCTACAGAGTGCTAAACAGAAAGTGAGTACTCAATAAATACTTGCTACTTTAATGAAAATGATTCTGTTCTTCACTTTCATTTGATATTACACTGTTAAAGATCAAAAATTATTCTGCACAATTTTGATGTATTGAACAAAAATAAGTAAAAATACCAACTATTATTAAATATTATAACCAAAGTTTAGCTGACATTTTAAATATTGAACAACTACTTTTCATGCCCAACAGGACAATAAATAGATGCATACGTATTTAATGCAAATATTTTGCTTTTCTTTTCTTTAAAAGAATAGTAACTTTCTCATTTTTCTATAAATACACCTTATATGGGGGAGAGCTGGTAAAGAAACCTTTTACTGAGGCTAAAAATACGTAACTGCAGAATCCAAGTAAAGCTACTCTGTAGCTTTGCTTGCATGCTAACCTTAGGAATCAGGCTATAGTTGGTGGACGGAAGGTAAGACCCTTGATAATGAAAAATCCAAAAATCTTCTTGGACAGGATTCAAATTAAGCCTATGATGTACTGAGATGTTTTCTGTCATAAAGCATTAAATGATATTAAGAAGATTGAATTAAATTTTTATTAAATTTATGCATTAACAAATTTTCAGAGGCAGGTAAAATAAAACCTAGTACAGTATATCCTATATAATAAAAGGCTAATAAGCAAATTGACCAAACAGCAAAATGACGAGTCGCTATAACGTACACTGACTACTAGGGAGCAGATCCTCAATGCAGAAGATGCCCCCTGGTGGTCAGTGCGCTCCCACAAGGGGAGCACCACTTAAGCGGCTCATGGCTCATGAGGACAGTGGTGGTAGAAGGAGCCTCTCCCACCTCTGCTGCAGGTGGGTGGTAAGGAGCGAGGGGTCCTAGACTATGAGAGGGATGTCTGACTGCCAGCTTAGGTGGATATCCCCTGAGGGGTCCTGGACTTTGAGAGGGTCCAGACTGGGCTGAGGGAGGTGCCCCTCTCCTCAGTGCATAAATGTTGTGCACTGGGCCTCTAGTATCATGTAATAGTAGTACTGTTTCATTTCTGTGAAAACACTCTCTTCCTCTGTCCTGTGCCCCACCTTTTCCCTAACCCAACCCCACCAATTAAGCACAAGCAAGCTCTTACTCATTTTCTCTCTCAGACTCACAGGCATCCAGACACAGACAAACACAGTGGCTGTTACCTAAGCATGCGGCAGCACCAACCATGGCATAGAGACCAGGAGTAATACAGTCAGCCCCAACCTCACACCACTCCTTAAAGATAAACCAGTCGTGGTGGTAATAAGCAAGCTGCTCCACTGCAATGCCCACAATCCTCCCTGCAATCGCTCCGATGGCCATGCTGGGGATGAACAAACCTGATGGAACCTACAACAAAACAGAATACATGATAAGGCAGAGGTCCTCACCTGCATGCTTGAATCCTATGTTCTGTGGATTTCTTTCTAACACTTTTGCTTCTCCACATTGACACAGCAAAATCCTAAAACTTTTAGCAAAATTTTACTATACAGTATCCTAACAATTCCATTAATTCAGTTACAAAGTTAAAACATCACATTTCTAGTCCAAAGAGAAAATAACCCAGGATTATTTCTCTAGGTAGGGGTTCCTTAATGCCAACCCCTAACGAAATTTTCATTAGTACATGGTAAAATGTGGAAAGAAAAAGAAAAATACAGTACAAAGCACTTTTCATAATTCTAAATCAATTCAATATGAAGTGCCCTTTACTCCAAGATTATGTCCTTCCTATACATTACTTGCTTATAAAATTATAAAAATATTAGATGCTATCCCTCTTAAGTGGCACAATGTAAAGCGATGTTATAAGGTGTCCCAATAATTGTGTAGTGATTTTATTTACTTATATGTATACATGCTTGCATATATATGTTTAGTCAATAAATATTTTTCTCCTTTTAATTAATTTATACATATGAATTTAATGAGGATAATAGAAACAGTAAACAAATTAAGCAAGATCATTTAAAAACTATTAGCTCTAAACTGTTGTGGATATTAAATAAGTTGAGCACAAAGTGTTGGCAAGTTAAAGAATATATCAGGATCATTAAAAGGATATTCAAATAGAAGTTAGATCCTTAGGCCAAAGCAGAGGGTAATGTGCCTCTGATGTCCTATAGCTCAACTGAGGGTGTGTGTTTGTTGTTGTTGATTATTGTTTTATTTTACAGAAAATCAACTAGGAGCTTTAACAACTTTAATTTAATTCACTAAGAAGAAAAAGAAAAATTTCCGTGTTTTTTTTTTATTATTTAACTTATACTTACTTATATTTAATTAATATAATGTGGACTAAACACAAAAGACAATACAAAAGAAACCATATTTCTGGTCAAGGCACATATAAGAGTCACCAATGAATACATAAATAAGTGGAACAACAAGCCTCTCTCTCTCTCTCTCTCTCTCTCTCTCTCTTCTATCCTCTCTCCTTTTCTCTCTCTCTTTCATAATAACTAAATAAAAATTTAAAAAGCAACAAAAGACCATATTTCAACACCACTCCAATTTTGTTAAAATCAAGCTGTTATTCTCCACAATGAACAGCCATGAAAGCACACTAACATTAGAGATTATTATTATATGAATTACAGGTAGAGTAATTTAAAGAATATGGATTAGCTGACTCCCCATACATATACATCACTGACACTCATATAATAGAATTATATTTACTGGTAAATCACTATCAAATGTTATTCTCATTTTTATAAGTTAGAAAAAAGCAATGTCCCAGGGCATAAGGACCAAGTCCTTGATGGAAAAAGGCTCTGGGCTTAGTAATTTAACTCTTTCCTTTTAAGGTAACCTCTATAGGGATTTGGTAAAGCAGAAAATGGCTTCCCAAAGAGATGGATATCCTAATTCTTATGAATTCATTATGTTTTGTAGTAAAGAGAAATTAAGATTGCAGACAGAATCAAGGTTGTTAATTAGCTGACCTTGAAACGGGAGATTATCCTGGATTATCTGGGCCCAAAGTAATAATAAAGGTGTTTTAAATGTAGAAGAAGGATTTAGAAGAGTGAGTTTCAGAATGATGAGGCAAAGAAAGACTTGACCATTTATGGCTGGCTTTGAAGATGGAAGAAGGGGCCATGACCCAAGGCATGTGGGCTGCCTCTAAAAGGCTGGGTGGGGAAAAAAAAAAATCCCTGTGAATACCTTAATATTAGCCCAGTAAGGCCGATTTTGGATTTCTTATCTCCAGAAATATAATAAATTTTGGTGATTTTAAGCACTAAATTTGTGCTAATTTATTACTGCCGTAATAGTAAACTAATAAATGATTTAGAAATATCATAAAATTTCTAACACTCCTCCCACTAAATGGTAGAATATATATCCCTCTCCCTGAACCTAGGTGGGTCTTTGTGGCTGTCTAGACAAACAGAACATAATAGAAGGCATGCTGTATGACTTCTTTGGCTAGGTTAGAAATGGTCCTCTTGGGACACCTGTTTTGGAACCCTGAGTTACCATGTAGGAAATCTAACCACCCTGAGGCCACCATGCCAGAAAAAAACACAGAGGGAGAGATGTTAGAAAAGGACAGATGTTCCAGCTCTAGCTATCTGAATCTTCTCAGACCAGGTGCCAGACCAATGAATGTCTATGAGATGAGCAGCCTTAACCATGTCTGATGACAACTGTATGAGAGACCAAAACATGCCAGCAGAGTCCTTACCAATCACTGACCACTATCAATAGCAAAATAAGTTATCTTAAGATGCTAAATTTGGGGGTAATTTGTTACAAATTAACAGATACCATGATTCAACAATATATCCTAAGAATTTTTTTTTTCATTTCTTAAAATAGAACTCAAAAGATAAGAACTTTTTCAGGCCACGGTTATGAAACAACCACCTTTACATAAAAATTTCATCTCTCATTCCACATACAAATTTTGATCATGTAAGCATCACCCACTGGCACTTACCTTGATACCAAAAGTGAATACTGTCATTATGATTTTAAATATGAGTGCTAAGCATAACTGCCATATAGCTGAATATACTCCGACGCCTGCTGGACGATCAGGAATATCATCAACAATTTTGCTGGCATTCATGTCATTTCTGTAGTCACAAAGAGAAGAGGATTCCAGGGGCCCACAGTCTGTAAAAAGCTCTCTAATCAGTTCACTGGTGTTGAGCCTAGTATATGGATTAGGGAAAGCTATCACAGCAGTGATGGCTGCAACAATAATGACTTCAAGGACAGGATACTTTCCAAATTTGGTGGATTTGCGTCGACGACACCAAGCTATATTTGCCCTAATGAAAAAGGCTCCCCAAAGCCCTCCAAATACCCCGAGGAGAATAAAAGGAAATAGTTCAAAAAGGTACCATGGTGTATGATACTCCACATAAAAAAGGACCAGACGGCTATTACCAAATGGATTAATGGATCTCAAAACAAATGCAGCAACTAAAGCAGCAAAAAATGATCTCCATAAAGTTTTAAGAGGAAAATAATAGCTAACCTAAAAAAAAAAAAGAAAGAAAGAAAAAGAAAAATTAATGGTATAATTTTACAAAATGTTTCTGATATAACTTGAACAGTAAATATCATAGCTCTAAATTTTACTACTACTAGAATTTACATAGAATGTATTTCATTATGGTAATAAAAATATTGATGTTTTATTAACTTTAACTATCACCTCATTATACATTCACAATATCAACTAGTCATAAATGTCTAATAATTACTTAAAATACCTAACACTTATTTTCAAAATGTGTTTCACTTCCAATCATAGTAGTTAACAATAAATATATTGCCACCAACTCCTGTTAGTTCATACAGAAGTATTTGATTTACCTCTTCTATATTAAGTTTAAAAAAGAAGAAAAATAGAAATAAGTAGAAAAGTACATTTTAAAACACTCCTAGTCATATTTTTGTATAAATATGTAAATAGTCTTAAGCACCAAAGAGAAAACAAAAACAAAATATTCTACTAAACCAATTAAAATGATCTCCTCAATAACTGCAATATAAATAATCACAGAAGAAAAACTTACAAAGATGATTTAGGAATTAAAATTTTAAATAAAAAGGCTGTATTTATGCCAATAGGAATAGATCGTTTTAAATATTTTTTTATTAAATCAAATTCCTATCTCCTTACTTTAATGTGTCAGCCAAGTTAAATTTTAAACAATAACTAACGTTTGTAAATATTTGTAAAAGATTTTTCTCAAGGTAAAGAACTTATATAGTATATTAGCGTTTATGTATGAGTGAAAAATAAGTCTATGAAAATAAATTTGAAAACTTAAAAACAAAATTTATACTTACTTCACTAGATATAAAACGGGGTGTGCTAAAATATATTTTAACAATAATTATATACTATAACTTTAACTACTGTATTCTTTGTCTTACCTACCTCTTCCAGGCTAAAAAGAACTCCTCCAATTGGTGCACCAAAAGCCACAGAAACACCTGCAGCTGAGGCAGCTGAGAGCACCTTAAAAAAAAAAAAAAAAAAGGATGTGGTTTATTTCATGTTTTTATAATTCAAACATATGCCAAATAAAAATTTTTCACATTACTTGAATTTTCAAAATGACGCTTCTGAATTTAACTCACACGTCTCCCTCCACCCCAAGCAAATGCAAATATGTATTTCCTCTAAAAAGATTTTTTTATCTTCTGGTTTAATTGAAAGCTCAATCATATATTCAATATTCAGTAAAAAAAAAAAAACTTATGTGAGATATGCTAATATAAATGGGATATAAAGAAGAAGCAATAAATATAGCCAACTTTCAAGATGTTTGTTTGCGAAGACCAGTGGAGAGAGTAGTAACTAGTTTGAGGGCAGAGTTGTTTACTTATTTTTTAATCCCCACCCAAGGATATTTTTCCATTGATTTTTAGAGAAAGTGGAAGAGAGAGGGAAAGACAGAGAGAAATATTGATGTGAGAGAAAAACACATTGATTGGTTGCCTCCTGCACATGGCCAGACAGACCAGGGTGCAGGCCAGGGAGGAGCCTGCAACTGAGGTAATGTGCCCTAGACCAGAATCAATACCAGGACCCTTGGCTCCACAGGCCAACACTCTATCCCCTGAACCAAACTGGCTAGGGCTGTTTACTTATTTTTAAATAGGATATAATTTCTTCATATTTTAAAGCTAACTGTGTCATCTACATATATAAAAGGCTAAGTGTCCAACTATACATCCATCTGGCCGTACCAACTGACCGGCAGGTACATATGAGGTGCACTGGCAATTTAAAAATAAACATTGAGTCGTGTATGTGCAATACATATAAAGCTCTCGTTGGTGCCACACGCATGTTTTAATTTTATAATACTATATTATATATACTATTTTGACATGTAATTTTTTGTAGTAACATAATTACAGCACAAATCTAATTAATTTAATTTCCTTTCAATGTGCACAAATCCGTGCACTGGGCCCCTAGTCATTAATAATTGCCTTAGTTGAAATCTTAGTAAAATATCCAGGGAACTTAAAAACTACTGAATTTTCCTATGTTTTTACTACCCTAAATCCTATGAAAATACTACCACTACCAGTATGGAAAGCCTTCAGCACAAACAATGGCTGGCCCTTAGGATACAGCCTCACCAGCCAGAACCCACATAATAAACTCTCTTGTGGATCTTCTCTGCAATTTCTGGTCTATCACTTGGACACTTCCCAAATCCCACCAGTGTGAAACCAACTATACATTAAGCATCTATCTCTAATTGCTTTTCTAAGAGTCTTTATTCTTTTCACTCTGTTAGTAAATATTTGAGGATACCAAAACATTTTTTCAAATGCTCAATTTTTACTTTTCTGAAAAAGAAATTAGAAATAATCAAAATTAAATTGTAAATGATTAAGAGTACAAACTACATAGTCAGACTACTGTTTGGTAAATTAAATATAAACAAGCATTTGTTTTAATTAAATCGTATCTGGCTTTAAGAATACAGACTTTGTTTAGGGAAAATGTGTGAGAAAATTTAACTTACTATTTGTTTTGTCTTTCCCATTAGAGGAACTGCAGACAACATATTTAACTGACTTTTCTACATCTACATTTAATAAAATATTATTTTATAATCAAACTAACACCCATGCATCTATAACACACATTTTAATCTCTTTAATAAGTATTTAATAATCATTTAATTAAAAAATGTCAAAGAAGTGGACATAGGAAGAAAGACAAAATATGACGCTTTAATGCTTTCACTAACAAGTACCCTTAAAAGTAAATTCTAGACATTTTATATTAAGATGATAGAATAAAATTGTCATAAACATTATTAAAATTCAGATAAATTTCTATAACATTTTCTAATAAATTATATTTTTCACTTATAATTACACTAATAAAAGAGAAATATGCAAACTGACTATACATCCTCTACACCCACAAGCCACGCCCACCCTCCAATCAGGAGGGACTATGCAAATTAACCCAACCAAGATGGCTGTGGCCACAGAGAGAGCAGGTGGCTTGGGTTTTCTTGGCAATGGAGGAAGTCAAGCTTCCCACAGCCCTGGCTGGCCTTGGCCTCTGCTTAAGGCTACAAAGTTTCAATTATAGAAGATAAATCCCAACAAAAATGGTGGTGACCATGAACTGGAGAGGAAATGGCTTGGGTTGCAACCAGAAATGGAGGAAGCCAAGCTTCCTGGCTGGCCCTGGCCTCTGCTCAAGGCTACAAAGTTTCAATTACAGAAGATAAATAAATCCTAGATACTTGCTTCCAGCCGGCCCTAGCCTCCATTCAAGAAGGCGCTGAAAAAAGAAAAAAAGGAGGGACTGGGACCTTGGGTCACTGTGGGGTGATCAGGCCAGGATTGGACAGCAGGGGTTGTTGGGGATAAGCAGACCAGCAGGGGGGGCAGTTGGGGATGAGCAGGCTGTTAGTGATCAGGACAGCAGGCGGGGTGGGGGGAAGTGTTTGGGGAGGTCAGTTTGGAGTGAGCAGGTCAGCAGGGGAGGGGGGCAGTTGGAGTTGAGCAGGCCAGTGAGGAGGGAAGCTTAGGGCAAGCAGGCCAGCAGGGGGAGGGGGGGTAGTTGGGGACAAGCAGGCTGGTGTCGAGGGGCAGTTGGGGGTGAGCAGGCCAGAAAGCAGAGTGATTAGGGGTAATCAGGCAGGCAGGTGAGTGGTTAGAAACCAACAGTCCTGGATTGTGAGAGGAATGTCTAACTGCCAGTTTAGGCCCGATCCCTGTAAAAACTGGCAGTAGGACATTCGAAGGGATTTCAAATTGGAGAGGGTGCAGGCCAGACTAAGGAATACCACCCCTGTGCACAAATTTCATGCACCTGGCTCTAGTGAATAAATAAAAATGTAAATCTTACCCCCAAAATGTCATGATACAATAGCAAGTAAAGGAAGTGAACTGGGGAGATGAATGCTATAGTTCCATTTAACCACTAACTTACCCTAGTATAGTTTAGGTTTTGTTTTGAGAAGACATAAACACATGTCCACACAGCCGTAGTAGTAGTAGTAGTAGTAGTAGTAGTAGGGTAGTTAAGAGTATAGACTTTAGAGTGGGAGAAAAATTAATTTTAATCCACACTCTGACATATAATCTTGGGCAAATTAGCCAATATTTAGTTTATTTACATATCTATAAATGAGAATAATAATGTCATGTTAATAGGATTATCATGGGATTGAATTTTAAGGTACAAGTAAAGAATCTGACATAGAACCAGATACATAGTTAAGTAATCAATAACAATGTTAGTTATCCTAATTACATAACAGCAATTTTCAACCAGTGTGCTGTGAGAATTTTTAAAATATGCAACACCTAACTATTTAGTCAGGGATACTGGCCTCTTTTCCATTTTGTCAAATAAAAAAATGACAACAGCCAATACAATAGCCTTCTGGTGTGAATGAATCAAAGGTATAACTTGTCAGACTGGCAAAAAAATATATTTTTTGGTGTGCTGTAGAATTTTAATAATTAGTTTATGTGTGCCATGAGATGAAAAAGGTAGAAAAGCGCTGTTATACAGGATAGTACTGAAGTAACATCCAGAGATAGAGCAATGATGCTCTGAAATGTTCCACTTTTAGACTACTGCCAATGTAAGGATGTTTCAGTGTTAGCATTAAAATAAACTGGAATTATTTCAATTGAGGAATTAAATAGTTTGATAAAAAATACTCTACTTTTTGCCCTGACCGGTTTTGCTCAGTGGATGGAGTGTCAGTCTGTGGACTGAAAGGTCCCAGGTTTGATGCTGGTTAGGGGCATGTGCCTTAGTTGCGGGCACATCCCCAGTGGGAGGTGTGCAGGAGGCAGCTGATTGAAGTTTCTCTCTCATCGATGTTTCTAACTCTCTATCCCTCTCCCTTCCTCTCTGTAGAAAATCAATAAAATATATATTTTTAAAAAATACTTTACTTTTTTTCATTGTAGTATAAAACACAACAGGCTGAAAGCTCCTCTAGGATAGGGCCAGAAACCCCTGAATTCTCAATGAGATATAAAATACTGTACCTTAAAAACCCAAAGGGTTCTGCACCATCTAGAACTGCAGATTCGACTGGGAAAACAGGATGGGATTGGGCGTCCCAAGTTTAGAGCTAACACAGACAACCCAGGAGCCTAACTTCCTCCTAAAAGACACCCAGAGCAATCTAGAAACATCAGGGAAACTCTATAATATGTAAAGTTTAAAAGACCTCCTGGACAATCTCAGGCTGGCCTTTAAAAAAATGGTAAAAAAAAAACAAAAAAACTTTCCTAACAGCTGAATAAGAGGAGTTCCTACATCTTCTTTAATGTAAGTCTCTGATTTAAACCTTAGGCAGTCTAGAGGCCCTCAGAACTTCCCCCTGGTGCCAGACAGCTCTGCAGATGACACACACTCCCACTGGCATCAGACACTTCAGGAAAACACAGCTGTTAATGTTTCCCACCCTGGAGAAATGCTGATGGTGAGAGAGAAAATACTACTACATTTGAGAAACACTTCAGAGGAGAGGTGTATGGCAAAGCAATTAATGATTATTCACAAAAAGAGAAAGAAGCAAACAATCTTCCCATTGTCATTTTAATCTAAACACAAAATGTATCCAAAAAGTAAAGAGTAAATGTGATTTTTACACTAGAAAATTATTCATTAAGTGTATATGACAGATATCTATATGTCAAATAAACTATAAAAGACACTTACCTCCCTTTTTTTAGCTTCATTTGTGCTGTACTTTGGAAAGAGGTAGGAAAAAATATTTCCACAACAACAGGCAACATGTACCAGGGGACCTTCTTTTCCTAAACTCAATCCTGAGGCTACAGCCAGTACTAATGTGATGGTTTTAATCATTAAAGTCCATTTTCCCAAGTAACCTCTGATGATGAATCCACTCAAAATAGTTTTAATCTACAAAAGAAAGATTAAGGCAGATTGATATCCTTTAAAAATAACCATGAGAACTTAACTAACTTAAGTGACTCTCTTATTTTACTCAGAATACCTCATAAATTTTGGTGGACTATAAATAATTTACAACTAATTTTTCAAAAGCTTTAACTAATATGCTACATATAATAAATTTATATCATATTCTAATACTGTTCCTAAGCAAGGATAGAAGGCAACCCTTTCTCATGAACAAAACTAAAATATTAGGCCATGTTCAAAGGAAAACAGACCTTGACACAAGATAATTACAAACCAGAAAAAGACAAATTTGAGTATTTGTTGTAGAAATATCGTTAGAACATCTGACATTCTGTGTCAGAAATAAAGATATTATTCCTTCTCAGAGTCCTGTAGTTATGTGTAGTATTTACCTACACGTTAAGAAGAAGAAAGGACAACTAAGTACTGTATGATATTGCTCCGTATTGAAGATATTCTTTTTTTATGTATTTGGGTGCTCCTGCATTGGGTGCATATATGTTTACCAGAATTATATCTTCTTGTTAAATTGCTCCCTTTAATATTATGTATTGGCTTTCCTTATTTCTTATTATAGCCTTTACTTTGAGGTCTATTTTATCAGATATAAGTATCGCCACCCCAGCTTTTTTCTCATTTCCAATTGCCTGAAAAAAGTTTTTCCATACCTTCACTCTCAGTCTGTGTGAATACTTTGCTCTAAAGTGGGTCTCTTGTAGACAGCAAATATATGGGTCATTCAGCTACCATATGTCATTTGATTGGTGCATTTAATTTGTTGATGATTGCCCATTTACATTTAATGTTATTTAATGTTTGTTGTCATATTTTTCTTAAGTGTTTGTGATTCTTCTTGCCTTTCTCTTTCTTCTTTTTACAGCAGTCCCTTTAGCATTTCTTGCATTGTTGGCTTGGTAGTGATAAACTCTCTTAGTTCTTTTTAGTCTGTGAAGATCCTGATTCCACCTTCAATTTTGAATGATAGCCTTGCTGGGTATGTATTCTTGGGTTCAGTCCCTTGCTTTGCATCCCTTTGTATATTTCATTCTATTCCCTTCTGGCCTGGTGTGTTTCTATTGAGAAATCAGTTGATATTCTAATAGGAGACCCCTTGTAGGTAACTTTCTGTCTCTCTCTGGCAGCCTTTAAGATTCTTACTTTGTCGTTAGTGTTTGCCAATTTAATTATGATGTGCTTGGTGTTGGTCTTTTGGGACTCAACTTGCTTGGGACTCTATACACTTCTTAAATTTGCATAGTTTTTTTCTTGCCAATATCAAGGAAGCTTTCTGTCATTATTTCTTCAAACAGGTTTTCTATTCCTTGCTTCTCTTCCTCTCCTTCTGGTATCCCTATTAGGAGAATGTGGTTTCGTTTTGTGTTGTCCCAAAGCTCCCTTAGGCTCTCTTCTTGCTTTTTAAGTCTTCTTTCCAGTTGCTGCTGTGTTTGTGTGTTTTTTCCTACCTTGTCTTCTAATTCGCTGATGCGGTCCTCAGCCTCTACTAGTCTACTGTTTAAGCCTTCCATTATGTTCTTTATTGCAACTATGTCGTTCTTAATCTCCTCTTGGTTTCTTTTCATGTTGGTGACATTCTCATTCAGCTCCTTATAGTTCTCATTGAGTTGTATTTGTCATTCAGCTTTTAAACATCCTTAAAACCATTACTCTGAATTCTTTCTCTGATAAGTTGTTAGCCTCAATTTCATTTAACTCCCTTTCTGGTGATTCCTCTTTTTCTTTCCTTTGGGAATTGCTTTTTTGTCTTCCCATATTTTCCTGTAATGTTTTATGTACATCCAACTGCTTTGGTAGCCAGGTTCTTTAGGGAATGGTGCTACTGGTATAATCTCTCAGTTCTCCTGTGCTTGTTAATCTATTGTAGCTCCCTACTTGAGCTATTTGGGTTCTCTTGATGTAAACTTGCGAGCTTGAGAGGCACAACTATGGTGTCTAGAAACCGGCAGCCATGAAGAGGAGTGTCCCTATTTTTGCTGTTTTGCACCCTTGAGATCATGCGTGCCCAGCGGAGACTCACAGTGGCACCAACGAACCATCTGTCGGGGTGGTGTGGCTCACTTTGGAAAGGTGTGACTGTGGTGCCCAGAGTTCTGTAGTTGTGGGGTGGGCAGACTCAGCTTTTGCTGCTGCACCTGTGGTGGATAGGCACTTACTCCCAGTGGTGGCTCACAGGAACACCAGCAGTAAGTTTGCTAGTGAGGCACACTGAAGCACTCTGAAAGACCCTGGCAGTGTAGCTGTATAATTGAGGTGTCTGTGGGCAGGTATCCAGGATGAGTGAATTCAAAATTTCTACTGCTGGGAGGGAGTGCGCCCCTGTTTGTGCAAGGTTGCACCCAGGTAGAGCTCACAGCGGCTCCCATGAGCACCCTGTGGGTGGATGGGCTCAGAGTGCCTGCCTGTTGGAATTCCCATCTCTGGAGGTGTGTTTGCCAGGCGCAGCGCTCTGAAGCACTCTGAGGGGTCCTAGCCCTGAGGTTGAACTGCTGGGGTGAATGTGGGCAGTTATTCAGGAAGAGAGAATTCAGAATTTCTACTGAGGGAAAGAGTGCCCTTGTCTGTGCAGCATCACACCCAGCGGAGTCTCATAGTGCTCCCAGAGCAAGCTGTGGATAGATGGGCTCAGATATCCTGTTCCTTTGTGGAGGAGCCTTTGCCAGCACAGTGCTCTGATGCACTATAAGGGGTCCTGGCACTGAGGTTGAGTCGCTGGGGTAAATGTGGGCAGTTATTCAGGAAGAGGGAATTCAGAATTTCTACTGCGGGGCAGTGCGCCCATGTTTGTACAAAATCACACCTGCAGGGGCTCCCAGTGGTTCCTAGGTGCTGCCTAGAGAGTGGAGTGCCCTGGCTGCCTGTGCGCTGGAAATGCGCTAATGTGGTCCAAAATTCTGCTGCTGGGGAGGGGGAGGTTGCACTGACAGCTGCCAAGTGGTGCACCTTTGGAGGTGGAGGTCCCCTGAAGATACTCTTAATAGACTTTGAAAATCACTACAATTTAGTGTTTATAAGAAATGCACTAGAAAAAGTGGTAAATTATTTCGCACAGAAAAATACAAAGGGGAAAAAAATGAGTTGATATGATGTTCAAACCTAACTATAGCCTCCTTTACTGTTGATAAACAATAAAACGCAAAAGTTTGTGCTACTGACTCACTATGACCCAATGTTTATTTTAAAGTATAAAATGGTTATAAATATTACCTGCCAAATTCAAGAATTAACTTATTTAATTAAGATATATTTATATAGAGAGAATGAATGTATTTAAATCTAAACATCAATTAATCTATCAAATAATTTCAGGCTACAAGATATTTCTTCAGTTTCTTGGGATCTAAGTCTTAGGCTATTTGTTTAGCCATGTGATAAATTAGTGTTAAAAAAGAAAAAAAAAATCAACCTTTAAGGTAAATGGCAAAATGACTGTAAGGCAGAATTTCTTTCAATGTCTACAATAAGCTTACATTTTTTCAACTTTTCTTTTTTGTTTTTTAAATATATTTTTACTGATTTCAGAAAGGAAAGAAGAGGGAGAGAGAGAGGCAGGCATAAATGATGAGAGATAATCATTGATCGGCTGCCTCCTGCAGGCCCCCACTGGGGATAGAGCCAGTAACCTGGGCATGTGCCCTTGATGGAATCAAATCTGGGACCCTTCAGTCTGCAGACTGACGCTCTACCACTGAACCAAACCAGCTAGAGCTAAACTTTTCTCTTGTTTTATATTACAAATAAACCATTCCCCCCCCCAAAAAAAAACAACTACTTTCCCTAGAAGCAAAAAAGATAAGCATCATAACAATTTATAAATGTCTAAGGATACTAGTACTAAGTATTGCATGGCTTACCTCTGGAATTCCAGAGCCACAGGCATATGGAGCAAATACCTTTACCAAAGAAACAGCAAGAAAGGCAAAACTCAAGGCCCAGAAGATGTACATTATGTAGTTCATGATGTAAGAACCAGGACCCTATAAAGCAAACAGTTCAGAAGTATGAATTTAATTTACAATGCACCACTAATGCAACTGCTTGCCTCATAAGAAATGAGTAAAAATTGTAAAGGTTGCTGTTTACTTCCATAATAATAAAAGCTTTACATAAACAAACATTTAGGTAGAAACCAAAAACATATTTGTATCCATCCCAAGGAGCCTTAGTCTTATTGTGCAGAGCCTCAGCTATACTTTAATCTCTAAAATTCAGCCATAGAAAAATTTTAAAAACATATCATATATGATCCTGTAACATGTTACATAATATTCTAACTCCTAAAAATGTTCATTATAGAATATCAAGAACAGGATAATCACACTTCAATACTGTAATGCCATGAAGAAAAATCTATGGATTTCTCCAAGATATCTCCAGTTAGACCTTATTTTACTAAATTTTTTGATAATTCATATTTCCCAAATAATTATGATGCAATGTATGTGAAGCAGTTTTAGTAACCTGACTTCATGACAACTTTTTGTGGTTACACAGATCCTTCTGCACTTCTTTTCTACAATAAGAAATTTATTTCACATCATAGCCCCGTAGACTCATATGTGACTGTGTAATTAATATGAGTTTCTTGAAACAATACTTACATTTTTCTTGCTGTAAAGTAACCTCATATTTTTCATTCTATCCTATTATATTTCTTTTTCCCCCCTTTAACGTAGGTTGCAATAATCTAATATGTGGTTAACTTTATAATTAAATGAATTTGGAGACTCATTTCTCTACAGCAATTATTAATTCATCTTGAAACAAAGAAGACTTACCTCTGCTTGACCGATGATTAACTCTGCCCATGTTTTCCACTGTGGACATTTATCCCTCTCCTCAAATGTTGTTTCACTAGATCCCCAACAACACTGTTCATGGTTGTACCACAAAGCATTAAAGCAAATGCCTTCCTTAAGGTCAGTCATCCAATCAGCAGCAATGTCTATTAATCCAGCCAATGCCCCTATAAAAACAAGTAGGAGGTGGTAAAAAATTAAGTTCATTTTTGGAAGTTAAGAACTATCAAGTTAAAAAAGCCAAGGAAAACAGGAGACTTCCTACAAATAAAGGGTCATATAGGTAATATAATGTGAATGTAAGATTTTCAAATTTTCATTATCTTAATTTCATACTACTTTTTAAAAACTGTAAATTCCTATTCTTTAAAACAGTTGTTTTTTGTTTGAAATTAAAACTAGTTAATCACTTAAATTAATTGTGATTTTTTTAAAAGGTATTTAAAAGATACTAAAACATCTTCAAAAGACAGCTACCTGGCAGGAAATTCACAAACCTGGTTACTAAAGTCAGAGTTTTGTTTTGTTTTTTGGTTTTTTTTTAAATATATTTTATTGAGTTTTTACAGAGAGAAAGGGAGAGGGATAGAGTTAGAAATATCGAAGAGAGAGAGACATCGATCAGCCGCCTCCTGCACGCCCCCACTGGGGACGTGCCCGCAACCCAGGTACATGCCCTTCACCGGAATCGAACCTGGGACCTTTCAGTCCACAGTCCAACACTCTATCCACTGAGCCAAACCGGTTTTGGCTGAAGTCAGAGTTTTTACTAGTATGTTTCAATCCAAAAGTTAACAGAATTAATTTAATGTCCATTAGAAATAATTACTGAAACTGCTAGCATTAATTAATTACTGTGATAGATTTTCATTTCTTTCTTAAATAACAAAAGATCAAATACATCAAGATCATTTACTGCCAGAGTACAAAAAAATACACAAATTTATGGCCAAAATCTAGGTCCTTTTCATCATATAAAAAGATCAATAATTCATATAATTCTTGTGCATGTCAATTAGAGATATCAGTATGCACACAAATTTTAAATTTTTCTCGTGCTCTTTGGACATAATCCTCCATGGTAAAAGCTGAAAGTTATTAAAACAGTCCTTAATGTTTGTTTTCAAATCTTCAATGCTATTCTTAAAAATCTCACATATATGGACTTTGTGGTTACTCTAGCATAGTGGTTAAAAGTGTAGTCTCTTGAACTAAACTGCCTGAATTTTAATCCGCTTGGCCATTTAATTCTTATATGACCTCTGTCTGTGCTTCAGTCTCCTCGTCTGTAAAATGGTGATAATAATAACATAAATACCAGAGATTTTCAACCAGTGTGCTGCAAGAATTTTTAAAACATGCAATATGTGACTATTTAGTCGGGGCACTGACCTCTTTTCCCTTACACTGTCAAATAAAAAAATGACAGCCCAAACAATAGCTGTATAGTGTGAATGTATCTGAAGTATACCTATTTTTGCCTTGGCTGGCATGCTCAGTCTTAGAGCATCAGCTTGTGCACCAGAGTGCAGCTGGTTTGATTTCCAGTCAGAGGCATGCACCTGGGTTGTGGGTTCGCTCCCACCCCCGTTGATGTGTCTCTCTCACATCAGTGTTTCTCTCTCTCTCCACCTCCCCTCCCTCCTTTCATCTTTCCTTCTCTCCCTCCCTCCCCTTCTGAAAAAGCAATGTAAAATATCTTCAGTTGAGAATTAACAACAATAAAATTAACCTATTTTTGTCAAATCAGCAAAAGATACATTTTTGCTGTGCCACAGAATTTTAGTAATTAGTTTATGTATGCCATAATATGAAAAAGGTTGAAAATTGCTGGCATATACCATAGAATTGTATGAGGTTTACATATACATAAAGCTTTTAGAGCAGTGTATGACACATAGGAAGCACTCAATAAATATTAGTTACTCATTATGAAGTTAACTTTAAAAGATATTTTATTGATCATCTGGTCCAAACCACATATTTTACAGATACAGAAACTGAACCCAGAAAGATTTAAAAAAAAAAATTGGATAGAGCCAAAACGAGACTCAGAAGCCTCCTGCCTTCTAGTCTTGTATTTAAGAAGATTTTTGGAGGAAAGAAATAAAATAAAAATGATTTAAAAAATCCAACAATACCTGGAAAAAAAATTGTGGAAAGGAGAGAGATCTATTTATTGTTCTGTTAACAAGAAAAGGACGACATAAAAAGTTTCCTTACCGGATGCCAATCCTGTCAGTGTTACCACTAGCCATCCTGACCACGCATCATACAAGCTTTTCGTCATTTCCCATGCTGATTCTTTCTTTTTGCTGTTGATCTGAAATTAGAAATGCTTACAATTCATTTTCAAACTATGACTAGAAGCCACAATTCTGGAATCTAACAATTTTCTCAGTTATTATACACAGGACAATACTTTCTACACTAAATAATGGGAAAGGTGAGTTTGGGGTGGAACCACTATAAGTTGCTATACTTGTAAACCAATGACAAACATTTACCCAGAGATATGTAATAAGAACCTCAGAATTTGAGCACAAAGGATCCACCCACAAACCATATAAAGTCTGACCCAGTCTAGTCTAAACCATATCAAATTTGGCTGGTATACATCTTTTATATTCACAGCAATAAGACATTAAAGCTTAAAATGTGGATCATTCCCTAGTCATTCTCTGATCCTAGAACCTAAGTGGATTATTACATTCTTTAAAAGGTAAGGTCAGTGAATAACAGTTCCATGTCATTAATGTAGTACAAAACACACATGTGAATAAAGGGACTGTAAAAATAAATATGGGTCTATAAATATGCAGAAATGAAGAGCTCCTATCCCACTGGCAGGTCCAGAGGCCCTCTTTTATCACTGTGTAAGGTAGATGTGTCCCCCACTGAATGTGGAGGAGGTGAGATTAGTATGGTGTTAACAGATTTGATTTCCAGATCTAAGACACAAGAAGCTAAGTCTTCCTCTCTCTTAGTAAGCATGCACTTATAAACCTACACCCGTTTTACTAGGATTGCAGCTTTAAAAAGCCATATTCTAGAAAGACATGTACCATCCAATCCCTCTCATATGTGGACTCTAATAAACAAAATGAACTAACAAGGAAAAAAAAGACATTCATTCATAGAAAGCAGGATGACAGCTGGGGGTTGGGGGGCTGAGAAGAGGTAGAAGGATTGAACAAAAAAGAAAAACACTCATGGACACAACAGAGTATTGATTACTGGGGGAGGGTTGAGTGGGGAAGGCTGGAGGAAGGTATGAGGAGATAAATGGTGGTGGACAGAGACTTGATTTGGGATAGTGAACACACAATATTGTACAGATGATGTGTTGTGGAATTGTGCACCTGAAACCTGTATAATTTTGTTAGCCAGTGTCACCCAAATAAATAGAATAAAAAGGTGAAAAAAAGCCATATTCTAGAAACTACATTACTACCAGCACAGAGATAAAATTGGCTAAGAAAAAGGGGAGGGGGAGCAATATCCTATGAGTAGGACTTTAGTGCTCAACTGTCCCATAGGAGGGTACCAGTGAGAACTTTATATGTATCACACACATGGGAGTCAACTTAGCCTTTTATATAGATAGAATAAACTTGCTTAATTAGACCTGCTTTCTGATTTAGCTAAATTTTTTCCAGCCCAATGAAGCACCCCAACTTCTCTTTCAGGTAACTGTCAGCAACACAGCAGTAAATACCAACACAAAGCAGATTACAGTATTATTGTAGATCATGCAGGGAGAACAAAGGGTAAAATATTTAACTATAGCAGTGTTTAACTATATTCTGTACAGTAAGAAAACCTGAAGTCATTTTCAAGTTCCACCATTTCTTACTTCTTTTTGTTCAGGTCAAGTTTCTAAACTTTCTACATCTCTGTTTTCTGGCTAATGAAAAAAAAAAAAAAAGATTCTACTGAGTCTCCTATCTACCTTCTCCAGGACTTCCGTGAGGATCAAATGAGATGAGGCACCTGAAAACACTTCACATTTAGTTAAACTGTAAAATGTGTGCACCTGGCTATTATGCAAGTCAGGTTCCTAGGCTGAAGAAACTCCAAGGACACTAGTCAATAGGGAGAGGAAGCCGGACATTGCTACATTATGTCATTACCTGGCACCCACAGCCACTGTTTCCAGGTTGGGATGGGCTGTGGGCTGCATTTTGAACCATGAGGTCTCGGCAGCATTGACTGCAAATTGGTGGGGTGTCGCTCTGGGGTGGTGGTGGGGCCAGTATTCCATTTGTGGGAAGCCAAGTGTTTGTTGGTGGGCGCCAGATCCACAGTGCAGTTTCTTTGTAAATGGCCAGGGCACATCATGACAGCTTCTGCATTGAGCGTCTGTCCTCTGATGGTCAGTGCACGTCATAGCTATCAGTCAGACAGTTGGATGGACACTTAAGTCTTTGATGTGTGTGTGTGTGTGTGTGTGTGTGTGTGTGTGTGTAAAGAGATTACAGACTCCAAAGTTACAAAGGGCTTTTTGGAATTTGAAATTTTGTACTGAAAGAGATTTCTTTCTATCTCTTTTTTTTTTAATGTATTTTTGGATTATATTATATCAGTAAGTCACAACCCATAACAAGAAAGATCCGTAAGTTATACTCTTTAATAAAAGCCACTTTTTTTGAATCGTGATTTATTAAAACACTCAATATCAATTTGAGAAACATTTCAGAATTTAAAAACTGAAAAAGAGATAAAGAGTAATACTGCATAAAACTATGTCACCAGAAAGTAATTACTTTTGAATAAGGAGAATTATGTAACGTTTCCTATTTTGCCATAGCTGCTGTACTGATCAAAGCCCAAAATCATGCTGACTTCCAAATCTTGACTTGATCTTCCCTCCTCATGAGCCCTGTTTTCCTTTTCCTTTCTATTTTGTCTTACTTCATACTTTTTTATTTTAAGATACCTCAAATCCTTTCTGGAAAGATATGGGTTATAAATAAATTTTTAAAAATGCTTAAAATTACTTTAACATATAACATATATTTAGACAGTTAGAGATCATTGGCAGAAATATATTATTAAAGGATCTAATTATGTACTGTATTTTTTTAAATGACTGAAAATACTTACCCGTCTATGCCTTTCTCTGTCTTTACATTTCTCTCGGACCCAATCAATAGTATGGAAATCATCGTAAGTACCAACGCCTGGAATTGGTTCATCCAAAAGATCCAGTAAATGTGTAGAACTGTTAATGCTGCCTCCATTTGTCATTGTGTAATGAGTTCCTATAAGCAAAAGAGGAACAATGATTATTTTATGAGAAACAATGATGAACTATGTAACCTTCTTAGAAGTTCATCAGCAATAGTATCATTAGAAATCATTACAATAAAATAGAGAAATTAAGAAAATACTCAAGGAAAAATTATGTAAAATTTGGAAATAACATAAAGTGATTATTGCATGTCCTTTTTAAAAAAATATATTTTTATTGATTTCAGAGAGGGAAAGAGATAGAAAAATCAATGGTAAGAGAGAATCATTGTTCAGCTGCCTCCTGCATGCCCCCAGCTAGAAATCGAGCTTGCAACCTGGGCATGTGCCTTGATTGGAATCAAACCTGGGACCCGCCGAAACAGGTTTGGCTCAGTGGATAGAGCGTCGGCCTGCGGACTGAAAGGTCCCAGGTTCGATTACGGTAAAGAGCATGTACATTGGTTGCTGGCACATCCCCAGTAGGGGGCGTGCAGGAGGCGGCTGATTGATTCTCTCTTATCGATGTTTCTAACTTTCTATCCTTTTCCCTTTCTCTCTGTGAAAACTCAATAAAATATATAAAAACAAAACAAAACAAAAAACAAAAAACACCTGGGACCCTTTAGATCACAGGCCAATGCTCTAGCCATTGAGCCAAATCAGAGAGGTAGTGGTCGGCAAACTCATTAGTCAATAGAGCCAAATATCAACAGTACAACGAATGAGATTTCTCTTGAGAGCCAATTTTTTTAAAATGTATTTTATTGATTTTTTAAGAGAGGAAGGGAGAGGAATAGAGAGTTAGAAACATCGATGAGAGAGAAACATCGATCAGCTGCCTCCCGCATACCTCCTACTGATGATGTGCCTACAATCAAGGTACATGCCCTTGACCAGAATCGAAACTGGGACCTTTCAGTCCGCAGTGTGACGCTCTATCTGCTGAGCCAAACCAGTTTTGGAGAGAGCCAAATTTTTTAAACTTAAAAATACCACTTCTTCAAAATAGACTCACGCAGGCCGTGGTATTTTGTGGAAGAGCCACACTCAAGGGGCCACAGAGCCACATGTGGCTCACAAGCCACAGTTTGCCGATCACTGAGCTAGGGCATGACATGTCCTTTCAAATTCACACTAGGCTATTAAAAATAAGCCATTCCTCATAGACTTTAATCCAAGACAGCTAACTAAGTTTAACAAGTCATCTTTAAATGTTAAATATCCTGTATAATAAAAGGGTAATATGCAAACTGACCCTAACTGCTGAATGACCAGGAACTACCAGTCACTATGATGCACACTGACCACCCCTAGGAGATAAGCAAAAGAGGGAGAGTGCCACTGAGCCAGAAGCCAACTTATGGCTGGCCAGAGCAGCAGCGGTGGTGGGAGCCTCTCCTACCTCCACAGCAGCACTAAGGATGTCTGACGAATGGCTTAGGCCTGCTCCCCGACCTAAGCTGTTAGTTGGACATCCCCCAAGGGCTCCCAAGCTGCCAGAGGGATGTCTGACTGCCAGCTTAGGCCGATCCCCTGGGAGTGTGCCTAAGCCATTAATCCCAAATTGCAAGAGGGCGCAGACCAGGCTGAGGGACTCCCCTCAAGTGCACAAATTTTTGTGCACCAGGCCCCTAGTCTTTATTATATATGTCATACCTTATAATAAAGACATATAAGTAAAGAAGCATTTGAAATTTTTCTAAAGCCCTATAAACTTAGAAAAGCTGGTACACAATTTCAAATTGGTGATTTTAGCATAAATAATTACAAATTACATCTTTAAATTATATAGTAGTAATATAGACTTTATACCAAAAGTAATAATCTAAAAGGTGTCATTTTAATAGAAATATAATTGATATGAGAATATAGAGCATCACTATACTAATGTTTAAACAAACATTGTAAAAATAAAACACAAGAAACCTGCCTATTTTATTGTATGACTTTAAGGCTTACAGTCTGGTGATTAAAATGACTCATTCCCTTTTATTTATAGATAAACTATCATAAATGTTAAGTCACTTCACAAAACTATCATCTGGCAAAGCTAGAATCTGAACTTTCCCCAATCACAATAAACACTGCCTATATTAGAGCAACAGATTATCATAAATCAACTGGAGGGTAAAGGAAAGGGAGAGTTGCACGAAGTCATGTCAGTACTAAAAACTAATTTTATTGCTGAAAGAAGCCAAATAAACTATACTGCAGGCTGCAAGTTCTGTTTCTTGATCATTTAAAGAGTCAGTAGGAACTAGCACTAATATAGAAAGGGTTAATATTTTAAACAGTATAATAAATACTGAATATTGTTCTAATAAACTTAAATGTCTTTTACTTCTACCAGATAAAATAGGGTTTTCTCTTACCTCACTACTCAATACATTTGAATGTTTGCCTTGGAAAGGTGTAAAACTTCTAAAAGGAGAAGAGTATATTTATTTCAGTGTTTTGGCAGAAGTACTTCAAGAATGAATAATTTATCATTCTTGACCGAGGTTTTAAAAGCCCAATCCCTGCAATGGCCCATATGCTCATTCACATAAAACATATACTCTAAACCTTACACTTAAAAGCTCAAGAACACAAGCTCTTTCTTTCAACCTCTATCCTGATTTTATTCATCAATTTCCACTTGGTAAAAGCTAACTAAAAGGCCACAAATTTTCTTAAGAGAAAACAACTGAAAATGAATATGACAGTGTATAATATCTTGACAAATGTGAGACTCTCTGATTCTGCTTTCCATTTAACATTAAAACTGGCAGGGTAAGGGAGGTAAGAGAGCAATCAAAGGATTTGTATGCATGCATATAAGCACAACCCATGGACACAGAATAGTAGGAGGGTGAGGGCATGTGCTGGGGCTGGAACGACTGGGGAGAGGTCAATGGGAGAAAAAGGAGACTCATGTAATATTTCAAACAATAAAATAAAATTTTTTAATATATTTTATTGATTTTTTACAGAGAGGAAGGGAGAGAGATAGAAAGTCAGAAACATCGATGAGAGACATCGATCAGCCGCCTTCTGCACGCCCCACAGTGGAGATGTGCCCGCAAGCAAGGTACATGCCCCCAATCGGAATCGAACCTGGGACCTTTCAGTCCACAGGCTGACGCTCTATCCACTGAGCCAAACTGGTCTCGGCTAAGAAATTTTTTAAAATAAAAAATGTTTTTGGAGGCAAGTGCCATAGTCCTCTATGGATTTCTGGTATGATAACATCATTTCTGTGGTACTTTGACTCAAAAATGCATAAACTGAATCTTATGAGGAAAAATAAGACAAACCCAAATTGAGGGAAATTCTACAAAATAAATGGCTTGTGTTGTCAAAGTCGTGAAAATCAAAGTTTGACAAAGGAACTGTTTTATTAAAAGAGATTTCTGGATTATTAGGTCCTGGACCGGAAAAAAAAAAAAGTCTTTTCTTTTATATAAAAGAATACAGTTGGACAACAGGCCAATGTGAAAATAAACTGTAGCCCAGATAACAGCACTAATCAATGCCAATTTTCTGATTTTTTACTGTGGCTATGTGTAAGGGAATGTCTTCTCATAGGAAATACACACTAAAATATTTAGAAGTAAAAGTGCATTATGTCTGCATCTTATTCTTACGTGGTTCAGGAAAAATATGTGGTGCCTATGTGTGTATATATATAATATGTGGTAAAATCTAACATTGCAGGAATCTCGGTAAAGGGTATACTACTTTTCAACATCTATAAGTCTGAAATTAAAAGGAAATATTATTTTACGTGCACTTGGAAAAAATATTTTTTAAATGTTTACTATGACATATTTCACAAACTTCAAATTCTCTCTCCACCGTGTGCCCTTACCTGGGTATAATTTAAAAATACACGGACTACTAATCTTAATTATTACTCTGCTATGCAAAAAATAAAAAAGCAAAATTTCTATACACTTAATGTGTACCCAACGCAATGTATCAGTCCCAATGATAAGCATTTCCAAGCTGTTTGCACCACTGTAGGTGAATAGCAAAAAGGGCACATATTCTTCTGACAGACCTAAGAACTAGGAAGTAAAAAAGTAGAGACTATTATTCTTTTTTATGAAGTAGCAAAAAGTATTTATTTTAGCCATGTGTCTTGACTTCAGTGACATTCAAGTAGAAAGTCTGACATCTAAACTATGTACAACTGAGGGTTCTGATTTAATGTATGATTTTGATTTAATTTGGGTGGTACTACTTTAGCCCTAGCACTCAATTCAGTTTCTTCACAACATGTTCCATAGCCTTGGCCCTTTTTCCCTTACATTTTATTAACTTCCTTAAGGCAGCAAGACAGCCAAGCCCTACTAACTAGTGATCACAAGATACGGCTTTCCTTAAGCTGAAGATAACATCATGCCCTAAATTGTGTTTCAGCTCCTGCGCCCTAAAGTGAAACGACCCCCATGAAACCAAACTGTGGGACCACAAAGCTCACTTTAAGACCTGACATCATGATTTAACCTTACTTATTTCACTCTTGATCAATGAATTTCATCAATAATCCCAAACCCCTTATTCGTGATGGCATGATTTTGCCTCGTACCTGTAAATCATTGGGAGTCGGGTATTTTGGAACGCAAGCTCATCCCTTCTCCTCATTGGACCGAATCTAAAAAGTGAATTCTTTCATCCACTAAAAACCCCTGCTTGTACATTTCTTTCAGTCTGTGAACCTGCAGATGAACTCTCATTCAGCTTGGTAATATTTATATGCAGTAATTCTAAATATGTGAACACCAGAAATAAAGGGCTCACACTTTTTAAACCAAAGGACTTTATGGATCAATGTATTATGCTTTAGATCTTGCACATTGTGTCCCTTAGACTAGAATATCTAGGGCTGCTACTGCACATGTTGAGGTGGAAATTAGCCAGAGCAGCTTGTGTCCCCAAAGACTGCTTGAAGGTCATTCTGTTGTCTCATGCCTACTTGCTTCTACTTGATACAGCAAAGGTGATGAAAACAGGAAAGAGGGAAATACTGCTTGATCTTGGTTTTGAGGGAGCCCACAAAAACAGATTTCCCCTTTAAATTATTTCTAAAAGACATTGGGTCTTTCTTATGACTTGCTGTCACATTAGTTTGAACAGTGAACAAGATAGGTTTGGGTATAAAAATAAGAACATTTTGCTGAGATAGAACTGGTTAGGATATTTATTGGATTCTAATAAATATAATTAAATGGAATCTCCAGAAAGAGGAAAGTACCTTTCTCCTTGTATCCTGTTTCCTGCTTACTGTACAAGATTATTAATGACAATTGAAGGATACCATACTGACTGTGAAATTAATAAATATTTTTAAAGTATGTTTTGCAAAAAACTGTTAAATATAATTTAAGAATTGGCTGGCCACTAAAAAAATATTCAGACTTTTACTTTAATATCTGTGGACACTTCATATATTTTCTTTTATAGCTTGTTCTGCCAAACATGGAAATCTGAATAGCACAAAGAAAAATAAAAAAGATTTTCTCTCATACTATAAACTGGGTAGGGAACATTCACATTTCTAATAGGATCACAATAATACCTAAACATCCCACATTAGGAGTAATTTTAAAGGTATTTTTTTTTCCTAACCTATCATTTCTTTGTGTATAGTTTACTGCAATCAGATTTGTATAGAGTTTTACTTACATATATTAAAATGAGATGAATGTAAATTATATGTGTTAATTAAATTTTTATAAGCAATAGTGTAAGTTAACTAACTTCACCTTATGCATGAATGAAGCATTGAACTTGCACAAATTAAAGTTCTTCATATATAAAGTACATCTCTCTTTCTTCCTAAAATAATATTACAAGGGTTAACTTGAAAATTATAATATGGATTTCCTACAGCAGATATTAGTAAAGGAGCCTAGAAGACCGTAGTGAGGCTGCATTTCCCTGATTATATACTCAGTAAGAGCTCTTCTTATAGTTATACTAAAGGCCTAGTACACAAAATTTGGGCACTGGGGAAGGGAGGGGGGGCGTGTCCCTCAGCCAGCCTGCACCCTCTCCAATCTGGGACCCCTCAGGGGATGTCTGACTGCCAGTTTAGGCCCGATCCACAGGGATCGGCAGTCAGACATCCCTCTCACAATTCGGGACTGCTGGTTCCTAATAGCTTGCCTGCCTGTCTGCTTGATTGTCCCTAATTGCTTCCATCTGCCAGCATGATCACCCCTTAATCGCTCCCCTGCTGGCCTGATTAACACCAAACTGCTCCGCTGCAGGCCTGGTTGCCCCCAACTGCCCTCCCCTGCCAGCCTGATCATCCCTAACTGCTTCTGCTTGCCTGATCACCCCTAACCTCCCGCCCCTGCTGGCCTGAGCTTGCCCCCAACTGCCCTCTCCTGCAGCCTGATCTGGCCCCTAACTGCCCTCCTCTGCCAGCCAATTTAATTCTGATTGGTCGGTTTCTATGCCAATCAGCATCAAAAGCTCCACCTCCTAGGCAGCCATTTGCTCCTCACAGTTCACCCAGATTTGGTTCTGATTGGTCGGTTTCTATGCCAGTTAGCATCAAAAGCTCCGCCTGCTAAATAAGCATTGGCTCCTCACAGTTCACCCAGATTTGGTTCTTATTGGTCAGTTTCTATGCCAGTCAACCTCTCTGGGCCTATCATCAGGGCCTGATCAGAAAGAGGGGGAGTGATCAGCAGCCCTGGTGGAGGCCCAAAGAGAGAGAGGAAATTACTGATCAACAGCTGCCACAGAGGATATGGATCAGACCCTGCTTCTCTCTTTAGGCCTCTTTCCAGGCCTGATTCACAGCCCCCCTCAGCATTCAGTGCTGGGTCACTATGCTGCTGTCACAGCAGTCAGTGCTGGGTCACCCCGGCAACCCACTGACTGCAGGTCTGACTTCCGGTTGGTCAAGCCTCCAGTCGTGGTGAACCCAGGGTTTTTATATATTAGGATTTTATTAACATAAAACGACATGATTTGCCCTGGGCTTCCCATTTCTCAAAGTATATGCAGCTCATTTATGTATCTGTGAAAACAGTGTTAGAGATACACTGGAATGCCTTTTGGATCTGCTAATCAAGGCTCCTCACTTCAGTGAGACATCCATAGCTACAGGAGGAGAAATACAGCAGATATCAGAGAATGAGGTTCAGTATCATAGCTTTTGAGTTTCAAATTTAAGTTTTTGAAACTCGTATAATAAGCAAAATCTTAAAAGCCAATACCTTTGAGTTGTGAGTAATAAATAGGTTTCTGGTTTTTAAAAGACTAAGTAAAAAAAAAAAGAAAGAAAAAGAAAGGCTTATTAGCATTATTAAGCCACAGCTTGAAAAAAGAACAGATGAAAAACCAATTCTACATAGCTACATAGGTTTGCTGGGGAAGCAAGGGGAGGGAATGAGTAAACAAGAGTTACAATTGTTAGGCTGGCAATTGACTTCAGCTTTTAAAACTTCCTATAAACCAAAAATATAAATATTAGACTAGCCACACTGATTTATAAGGATTTCACTACTTAGCATATTTTTATTACCAGGCAGACATTCTTAAACTATCTCAAATCAGCCGAAACCAGTTTGTCTTAGTGGACAGAGCGTCGGTCTGCGGGCTGAAGGGTCCCAGGTTCGATTCCGGTCAAGGGCACGTACCTTGGTTGTGGGCACATCCCCAGTAGGGGATGTGCAAGAGGCAGCTGATCGATGTCTCTCTCTCACCGATGTTTCTAACTCTCTATCCCTCTCCCTTCCTCTCTGTAAAAAATCAATAAAATATATTTTAAAAAATAAAATAAAACTATCTCAAATCATTAACTGCATATTGCACATCACTTTCAGTGTACTTCAGATTACTATATTTAACTGTTGTGACATACTATAAACCTTTGGGTTAGTTTATATTACAAAAAACACATGGAATAAACATGGTGGTGTACTTACTTAGTTATCCTATTTTCTAATCAATTAATTTTATTTATTTATTTATTTATTTATATTTAATTAAATGTAAGTTTGATTTATTGTATATGAATTATGTAAGAGAAACAAAAACTCCAAAATCAGAATAGAAAATCAATGATTACATGACCATTAACTGCCAGGTCCTCTAATAAGTTCTATAAAGAGAAATGAAATGTATAATAGGACTTTTGTGTACCACCAGGTACCTCAGAATTTTAATAACTATTTTGCATTTATTTAATTTACACCTTTGTATATTTGTATTACAATAGGTGATTCTCTTAATTTGAGATCAAATAATGTTTTTGATGATAGCTACACAAAAGATATAGTAAAAAGAATTAATTTTTTCTGTCCGATTAATCAATTAAACTAGCATTTAAAGAATGTCTTCAGATTACTATTCTCGAGCCACAGAAAAAGAGGGTAAGGCAGAAATATAGATGCAAAGGTATTTATAAAGACTCTGGAACTATCCTGGGGTTAATATAATTTTTGAACCCCCCTGAATCTGCTTATGAAGAAAAATAACATAAATGGATATCAAAGCAAAAGAGCAAACAAAAAATGAGAAATATTTGTAAAAATCACAGGCAAGAACACAAGTGGATGACCCATAACTTCAACAACCCATAACTTTCAAAGTATTACCATTTCTCTGGGAGAACACAACGGAAAGCAATTTGTGTCTGGTGGACATGAGAAGAGAAAATTAAAAAAATATATATATATATATTGTTGTTAATTAGAACACAGCATCTGTAATTTGGGTATTTCACAAAACATTTGCAAGAGAGTAAATGGTTAGCCATAAAATTAGAAGAGGGTTCCAATTAATCTTTTTTCACTTTTTTCTTGTTTTTAACTTTTTTCCCAAGCCAATACCCAGATATTTCAATATTAATAACCAGATATATCTCCAAATTTCAAATAAACACATTGTCCAGTAACTATCTCCAGATTAGGGTTAGTTATCATTTGTATAATGGACCCTTGTTCTGCTCGCCTAGTAACCTTTTCCCTTCTTTAACAGAACCCAATTATTTTAGGAAACTTATATTCCTCATTGGGTGCAGTTCTAGTGAAGGACTCAATCCCAGCAAAGAAAAAGGCACATGATTCAAATTAAACTAATCAACTGATCTCCTGGAAGTGTAAATCTTGAGCAGAGAAACACAAAGACAGTAGGAGTCTATTAATATTAACAACTGAACTTCAAAAAGATAAAGGATAGTTCTTGCTACCTAGACTCTAGTTCATGGACTGGAAGAAGGTATGATCTGAAAATAGTTCCTCCACAAATTTAAAACAAGAAAAAATTTAAAACAACTTTTCTGGAGGTCTGCCTACCAGATGCCAGTGCTTTCCTCTGCTACCTAATGGCTGAAAAACAGCAACAAAAAAGATTGGAGAAAAGATCACTTTCTTTTCAGTGCCTAGTAGAGAAATCCCATGACCTTACTGCACTTTCAGATCTGAAAGACCTAAACTCAAATTCCAGCTCTGCCACCTATTAACTACATGATCCCACAACTCTTAGAGGAACCTAGACTTCTCATCCACTTTTAGAATATGGTATATGGACTGGAGATAAATCATACATTTATCTGATAAACATAAGAAAATCAATAAACATAAGCTACTGTTTGTGCTCAAATATTCTGGCATTTAAAACATCCTTAGGACCTTGGCCAGGGAATTCAGTTGGTTAGAGCATCATACCAATACTCTTAAGGTTACAGGTTTGATCCCTGGCCCGGGCATCCTATATAATAATCCTATATAATAAGGAGGTCATATGCAAATTAACTGTCACTCCAACACATAAGATGGCTGCCCCCATGTGGTCAAAGATGGTTGCCCCCACGTGGACACAAGATGGCTGCCACAAGATGGCCAGCAGGGGAGGGCACTTGTGGGGGATCCAGGCCTGCAGGCGAGAGCAGTTGGGGGGGGAGGGGACCAAGCCTGCAGGGGAGGGCAATTGGGGACAACTAGGCCTGCAGAGGAAGGCAGTTGGGCGAAACCAGGCCTGCAGGGGAATGCAGTTGGGTGGGCAGTTGGATGGGACCAGGTCTGCAGTTAGGGGAAATCGGACTGGCAGGGGAGTAGTTAGGCATTGATCAGGATGTCAGGGGAGCAGTTAGGCATCAATCAAGCTGGCAGGGGAATGGTTAGGGGCAATCTGGCAGGCAGGCAGGGAGCCAGCAGTCCTGGATTGTAAGAGGGATGTCCAAATGTCTGTCAGACATCCCTTGAGGGGTCCCAGATTGGAGATGGTGCAGGCTGGGCTGAGGGACACTCCCCCTGTGCTTCTACTTTATACTAATAAAAGGGTAACATACTAATTAGACCTTCCAGATGTCCTACCTGAGAAAGTCATGGTGGTGGGGTGATTAGTAAGGGTGATCAGGCCAGGAGGGGGAGCAGTTGTGGGGGAGCAGTTGGGGATGAGCAGGGTGGCAGTGGGGGGCAGTTGGGGGCAATCAGGCCAATGGGGGGGTAGTTGGGGGTGAGCAAGCTGGTGGGGAGCAGCTGGGGGCAAGCAGGCCTGCAATAGGGGGCAAGCAGGACAGCATGGAGGGCAGTTGGGGGTTAGAAGACCAGCGGTAGGAGGAAAGTTGGGGCAAGCAGGCTGGCAGGCAGAGTGCTTAGGGGCAATCAGGCAGCCAGGCAAGTGAGCAGTTAGGAGCAGTTAGGAGCCAGCAGTCCCAGATTCTGAGAGAGATCGGGCCTAAACAGCAGTTGGACATCCCCCGAGTGGTCCCAGATTGGAGGGGGTAGAGGCCAGGCACGAATTTTGTACACCGGGCCAATAGCATACAAGAATCAAGCAATGATTGGAAAAATAAATGAAACACAAGTAAATGTTTCTCTCTTTCCCTTCCTTCCTCTGTCCAAAAGTCAATAAAGTAAATAAAAAAACAACACTTACCACTATGCAATACTGCCTATTATATTACTATGTATTATATTACTCATAAGATATTAATATTAACTAAAAGACTGAAAATATTACAAAGGGGGGTGGAATCTTACAAATGTGACTCATGAGCTCTGCTACAAATGTATATTGTGCAAAAATCTTATAGATTTTTAACAGATAATGTAATTCATTATACCTGACATGGACATAAAAACAAATATCCAAAAAAAGTATGGTCAATTGCCAACCTTTCCATAATTGAACATTTTACAAATCAAATACCACCAACTATATTTCACAGTTCACGTATTACCAACACTATCAGCAAATGGGAGAAATTATCCTATCATTGATATGTAACTGGCATGCAGCTTTCTTGCAAATAACTTTATTAATATTTTATGCCTTATTTTTCCCTAGAAACAGAACTTTATAAAATTCATGCATATCTATGTAAACACAAATTCATTATATACTAACTAGTGACCCGGTGCATGAAATTCTTGCACATTAAAAGGGGATTAATTAGAGGAAATAATTTAGTATTGCTATTTACCCTTTATAATAGAAGTGTTAGAGAAGAAAGAAAATTGGTAAAATGTCTACAAAAACTTTCCTCCTGTCAAGAGTCTGGGGCTCACCAGGGGACCCAGAATCAATTCCCTGCCCACCCATATGCACCTCAAAATCACATGAGACCCAGACTCACTCCCTCCCCCCCCCACCACCACATTGGGATAGATCCAGACCTGGCCAGTCCCATCCTTGTCAAGCCCTGCCAGGCACGGGATGTAGCCTCAGATCCCTTGAGATCCTCCAGCCCAGACCGGGCGGGGGGCATGTCTTGAGGTGCCCTGTCAAGCTCTGCCAAGTGGGGGACATGAGCTAAGATCCCCTGTCAAGCCCCCGGGGTGGGGAGGATAGCCTGAGGTTCCCCTATCAAGCCCCACCCAACACTGGGAGAGGGGCGCAGCCTCAGGTCCCCTGTCAAGCCCCGCTGGGTGGTGGCACAGCCTGAGTTTCCCCGACCCAGCACTGGGGGTGCACCTTGAGGACTCCCATCAAGTCTGGTGGGGGAAATGGCCTGAGGTCCCCTGTCAAGCCCAGCCAGGCAAGGGGGTGCAGCCTCAGGTCGCCTGGCCTGGTGCTTGGGTGGGGGGTGCATTCTGAGGCCCCCGGCTTGGTACAGGAGTGGGGGGCACAGCCTGAGGTCCCCTAGCCCAGCACCAGGATGGGAAGCACACCCTGAGGTCCCCTGTCAAGCCCTGCCAGGTGGGGGGCACAGCCTGAGGATCCCTGTCAAGCCCTGCTGGTTGGGGGTTGTAGCCTGAGGTCCCCCGGCCTGGCGTTGGGGCAGGGAGAGCAGCCTGAGGTTCTCTAGCCCAGCAACAGGACAAGAAGTGCACTTTGAGGTCCCCCGTCAAGTCCCGCCAGGCTTGGGGCATGGCCTCAGGTCTCATGGCCTGGCACTGGGGCTGGGAGTGTGGTCTGAGGTCCCCCAGCCTGAGACGAGGGCGGGGGGCATGGCCTAGAATCTCCTGTCAAGCCCTTCTCGGTGGAGGGACTGGGCTTGAGGTCCCATGTCAAGCCCCACTGGGGGTAGGGAGAGCATAGCCTCAGGTCCCTGCTGACTGCTCATTAAGGCTCCTTATGGAAACTTGGCCTCAACTGTGGGTGCAGCTATCTTTGTGATGGAGTGATGGTCAATTAGCATATTCCCTCTTTATTAGATACCATATCTGTAATCTCAACAAAAAAGTTTTTATATTATCTGTAGAAAGTAATATTCATTATTATTTAAAGTAGTATTTTCACCAATGGGAAAGTGTTTTCAACAAATGCTGGGACAACTGGCTGTCCTCATGCAAAAGAATGAAGCTGGACCCATAACTCATAACATACACAAAAATTAACTAAAAATGAATCTTAGATCAAAATAACTATGAAACTTCTTAGAACACATGAGTAAATCCTTGTGACCTTGGATTAGGCAATATAACAGACAAATTAAAAAAACAGACAAACTAGATTACATCAGTATTAAAATAATCTTTCCCACCTAGAAGCAACGAATAGTTATCTAATGTCAATAAGAATAAACAACTAAATTTATTGAGTATTTTACTGTGTATTAGACATTGTTTTTAGCACTTTACATGTATTATTAGCTCTTTTAATCTTCACAACCCCAAGAAACAGGTATCACTGTCTCCATTTTATAAATTAGAACAAGGCACAAAGTTTAGAAATACGCCCAACGGTACAAAGCTAGTAAGTAGTGGAAGAGGGATTTAAACTCAAGTAGTTTGACTTCAAAGGCATTTCTTACCACTATGCAATACTGCCTAAAAAATAATCTCATGGTTTGTTTGTATATTTTACGATATCTGGACACTCTCCTTTCCAAGTTAGATGGTTCCTTCTCCCAAATCACTTGTGCCCATACATTTAGCTTTCAGACAATTAATACAATCCTATCCATCACTACCATCATCCCTCTTTGCCTTTGGTTCCAAACCACTTGTCCTGTATTATTTAAAATACTGCAATGAAAAAATGTTGCAATAGTAATCATGGGCACAGTTTTGCTACCAGCACTCACATCCCTATGCTTTAGCAAAGGTCTGTGACACTAACACACCCCATTCTCATCTTGAGATTGCTCCAGACTCAGCTTGGGCCACAGCTTACTGACTAAAAGGAAAGTGTTAACTGCCTTCCTAATTGTATACTTAAAAACTGGTTTTCAAACTTGTTTGACTGGCCCACACCAAGACATTTCTCACTGACATAGTATACAGATACATACCTAAGTGAAACCAAAGTTTAATATACTTACTCTTTGGCATATATTTTGACACTTTTTTTAAAAATACTAGTCACAAACCCAATTGATTTCATAACCAACATGTTAAAAACTGAAATTTGATATATACTTAACTAGAGAATATAACATTAATGAAATTATCTGCTTTCTCACTAATAAAAACCTTTATATTCCCAGCAACTGGCCTTCAATATATATTTGGTAAACTAAGCTAAAAAAAAAAGTACTTACTTCATGGTTCCACCTTAGGCTGAGCTTTTTATAAATTTCAAAACCACACATAGTCAGCAGCCTAAGTCTTTTTTCAAAGGGGAATATCCAAATAAAAATTTTACATGAAAAAGTAGTTATATATTTATTCCTAAAATTATTATTACCTCTAGGATTGATCTCAAAAGATGTGACAGCAGTGATTCTTATCATTTAAGCTCATAATGCAGATTACTGTCCTATCACACACATATAAAACATATTCAATATTTTCTTTAATTATGGAAGACGACAGGCAGAAATCCAAAACCCTACATATTGCCCAACTACCCACTTTCTTCTATATATTAAGAGCAGGAAGTCTAGTTAGTCCCCAATGTACTTTTTTCCCTTCCTCTGTGACCTTACTGATAAAAAAAGTTCATCCTGGTGAGGAAGGGGAAAGTAAATGTTGTAAGTTGATAGTGGAAGTTCCAGAATGTTAGCAGACTCCCAAATGAAAGATTAAAAGGGTAATGGCAAGCTCCATGCCTAGTATTTAGAAGGTGGTCAATTAAATGTCTGCTGGATAAATGAATACGATAAATGAAGTATGTACTCTTTAAATCTATCCTGCCATCCAGCCATATTTAACTGCCATCCAATTAAACTGCAAAGACTTGGAAATTAAAACCAAATCCCAAAGAAGTTGACCAAAGACACAAAACCAGTCAGCAGCAATGCTGAGCCTACTACCCAATTCACTGTTTTCTTCTCTATTCTATTGCCATCCCAAAATAAAGATACTTCTTAGGTAGAGATAATAAAGTGGATATCAAAATATTTATGTAACTGGAAAGAAATTCCATATTCATTTATTATCTCTGCATATAAGATGATTTATATAGTACATGAGTTTTTTAAATTATGAAATTTGTTCTCTGAAATAGAATGAGAAATAAATTGACAAACTAAAGTAAATCCATTTTTTTTTCTAATTATGATTGAAAGGGACTACAAAAATTACAAATTAAACATGTTTACTAAAAACAAACTTTAAAATACAATGTAAGCCATCAGTCTCCGTGCCCTTGTATAGGCACAAAGAAAAGTCTTTGATGCTGGGAAAAAGAGCCAAAGTTACAAACCTAATCTATGTGGCAGATCTGCTCATATAATAAAATCTTAATACACAAAGCATTTATGACTTACGACATGACATGAGATGGTGTAAAATTAATCATAGTAAAGTGTAGGTTATTTTTAGAAAATAGAGCTAAAGATAGTAATCTGAACCAAATTTTATTGAAGATTTTAAACTTAGATACTGTGGGCAAGTAAAATTAAAGACAGGCTTTGTATTGTTTTAGAAACAATACAAAGAGTTACTAACATCAAATAAAAAAACTTTATTTTGCTCTTTTAATTTACAGACACTTAGATGAATTAATTTGTAAGAACAGATTTATTTTTCTACTTGGCTAAAAGATTAGAGGTAACAGAAGCACAACAATGATGGGATACTTACAATCATTTTACAGAGCCTACAAAATGTCCCTATGGCAGTAAGAATATCATGTAGCACCTGAATTTCCAAATAATGTGCAAAAAATGCGAACTACTTATACTCTTAGGAGGAAATAAAAATGAACAAACTCATCTATTATAATAAGAACAAAAAAACTACTTAAATACATTTCTTAGCCAATGAATGTCAAGAAATGATATCAAGTACAAACTTAAAAAAAAAACACACCTCAAACTTTTATTTCAATAGAAAGGTCATAATTTTTGTGGTTTAACACTGTTATTAGTGTGGCATTCAAGTTTCCTCTAGAATCGGTACTCTTCTACCTCCCACCTTTCTATATTATCCCTTGTATGACCCATTTATATAACAAAACTAATCAGGGAACAACATATGAGGCATTTATTCCCACCAGAACATGTACTCATTCTATCCTCTCCCCCAGGAACATCATATCAAATTCCCTTGTGTACTTGAAGACTTGGCCTACTTTGAAAACACTTGTCAAAAAGAGACTGATCTCTTCCTCTCGTAAAGTCCCAGAGAACATATAGTTTATACCATTCCCTAGAAATTTATTAACTTCCTTGGGGTTTGTTTCTTTGTTTTTAACTTAGGAAGCCTTCGTATGCTCCTTCCAGATTCCAAATGCCAGGTTATTACAGTGATATATATATAGTAAGAAGCATGATTAGAGTATAAGCCAAATCTTCTGGATCAAATCCTGACTTTTAACATTTGCTTACCTCCGTTTTATCAACAGAAAAATGGGAATTAAAATAATACATACTTCACAAGTCAGCAATGAGGATTAAAATGATTTGTTACACATAAATGACTTGATACACCTAACACACTTAAAACAGTATCTGGCAAATGGTAAATTCTACACTAAGTATTAGCTATTATTCATATTACTATTAGTACCACCATCTTTCTTTACAGCACCAAGTAGTGCTTTATACATACACAAGAGCTCAACTAAATTCTTTGAATAAAACAATTAATACTGAAATAAGTTTTAAAGATCCCTCAGGGTATAAATGGAGGCAGGCTCAAGGCCCAAAAGATCAAATCCAAGATAGGGCCTTGTAGAAGAAAGAATTCATTCCCCAATCTCCACCCCAGTCTCCGAAACTAATTAAACTTCATGAACAAATTAAGAAAAAAGTCAAAGTATAAAAGTGACAATCCAAATAAAACAAGTTTTTTTCCCCTGACAAAAATGAAAGAGAGAGAATACTTTAAGCAATAAAGTTTTTTTTTTAAATGAAAGAGTCATTTTATGAAAGAACTCAATAGCTTCTGTGTAGGAAATTTACCACAAAAGATGGCTATTTCTAAAATGTCGTAATTTCTAATCTATCAACAATATATTAACTAATTCTATTTTTAATCTAGTGACAATTCCAGTTTCTATATTATTCACTTAAGAAGCCACATCATTTACCATCTCACCTAGAAAAGTAGTATTAAATGTAATTTACTCCAAAAAAGGTAATCCCTAACTCTAATACTCTGAGTTTTATGTTTACTTTATAATTTCATACTCCCATTATCTGCCTCTTCACCTTTTATCAGCCTCAATATATATTTCTAGTCATTTTTTTGTCCTGATTCATTGTTTTTTTCTTGATTTATGTTAGCGGCTTATCTCCACATCTCCAGTTCTTTTGTGTTGACCCATGGCTATAATAGCTTATAAATTATGGAAAACAGCCTTTTACCCTCAGATACTAAGATACTACAGTACAGTCAAGTAAACCTAATAACTAACTCATTGGTACTACAAAGACACAATTTTACATTCAAATAACATTAGCTTATATTAATTAAGTCTCATCAAGGGACAAGGAATCTATCTGGGCTGCCAAGAGAAAGATTTAGACTTAAGCAAGATTCCTAAAGGAGCCGGAACAGGTTTGGCTCAGTGGATAGAGCATCGGCCTGCGGACTGAAAGGTCCCAGGTTCGATTCCAGTCAAGGGCATGTATCTTGGTTGCGTGCACATCCCCAGTAGGGGGCGTGCAGGAGGCGGCTGATCGATGTCTCTCTCTCATCGATGTTTCTAACTCTCTATCCCTCTCCTTTCCTCTCTGTAAAAAATCAATAAAATATATTTTTAAAAAAAAGATTCCTAAAGGATTATTAATGATAATGTAATAGACACAAAAAGCCTATATTTTAGTAATAACCTTATCAGTAACCATGCCGACTCTCATATACATTTAGGCTTCTTATTATTTGCATATGTTATACAGAGATGAACTCTATAAGTAAGATATGTCAAAGATAGTTAAGCTTACTGACAATTTAAGTTTCTCAAGCCTAGGTCTTTTGGTTTATTATCATCAACAAACAGATGTTGTAATAGCTCGAAGAAAACATAATTTGTCTTGTTTTACAGTTTAATTACTTACAAATACTGTGACATCTGAACAGTCACCTTCACCCAAGTTACTTCCTGTTTAAAAACATCCTTAACAGAAAAAAGATGATGGCAACTTAGGAAAAAGTATAGTTAATGCACATACTAAGAATTGGGGGGAGTGAGGGAGGGCGGGAAACAGCTCTGAGTGGTAAGAATATGAAAAACTTTTTTCTTCTTCATTTGGTTATTTCCCCAAGTGTTTTAAAATTATATATATTATTTCACATATATATGTAATTACATATGTTTCATTAAGAGGGGAACTCTGTAAAAGAAGCACAATACTGTATATGTAACATGATCTTGGTACAGTTTTTCTCAAAATCTGAAAAACAAGCTTTTACTAACAACAGAATACTACAGGATATATAATGTACAGAGCTGTACAAAGCCTAAAATAGTATCTAGCAGCCAATGCAACCAATAAATATTTGTTGACTATCTTAACTTTTCAATTCCAATGGAAGGTAATAGGGGAATGAGGACACATATGTACTACCTTAATCAAAAAAGAAATTAAAATGAAAAGAAAAAATTCCAGTGGAACTTATGAAAAAGAAATGTTGTCAGAATAGAAACTATATTTTAAATAAAACAGGCTAAATATGCTCAGGAAAATCATGAATTCTTTATTTCATAAATATTAAGTTTGGGTTAAAACATAAAATGAGTTTATAATACTAGGCAGTAATTCAAACTAACATGGCTCATAAAGTCACCTAAGATAGTTTTCTTTAGTGTCAATTTATTTTTCTAGAACAATTGCCAACAGCCTAGTTTTAGTATAACCAGTTTAAGAAAAATGAATAAAAAGCAATTTAAATTAACATGTAATCAGTTTTAAGGAGAACTTGACAGTTATGTGAATGTTGGGTGCTTTTCTGGTTTTTACAAACCACTGACCATTATTTTTTCTGATGTGTAAAAATTACCCTAATTTTTTTATCATATCAATTTTTAAAAGCTACCTGTGTAAGACAATGTAATGTTAATCAATTGCAAAATATTAACATAAAAATGTGTTCATCTTTACTGTCATTTCGGTGTTCTAAAATGCTAGTCAGCTTTTATTATAAATTTACTTTGTGGCGTGAAAGCTACATGGTAACTGGCAGCTGCTGAAATATAATGGTACACAGACACACACTTGATTTCCCTGTATAAATTAAAGGAAACAAGTTTTCCGAAGGAAGAAAAACATTATTTTTTAGGTGCCAATCAACACTACAGATTAGTTAGCTGTAAAAGCGGATTAATTCATTTTCTCAGTTAAATAGAAAGAGGATTTCACACAGAAGATGGAGTCGGAGTCCGATGTGATCTGAAGCAGTACTAATTTGCACAGAGAAAACAATCAGAGAGGACTACAGAACATTCAGAAGGTTGCATTTGCCCGTAACTAACAACCCAGGCCAACTAAACAACATACTGAAGTATTTAAAGGACAACTAAGAACCTGTTTCAATTAGAGAACCGCCCAGCCGCATGCAAAACATACCCACAGTGGATTCATAGCAAGGGGATGATATTACCTCTTTTATGTAATTCCCTCAGGGGAATATAGTCTCCTCCCCCGTCATAAGGCAAATAAGGATCAGAAGAAGCATCCATGATTAGAATTTTAAAAAAGAAAAAGAAAAAGAAAAGCTTGCTAGCTTAAAAAGACAGTGGCATTTCCTCCACCTCTGCTGCAGCAGGCAAGGGAGATGCCATATTTGATGAGGGTTAGAACTGTATGTAGCTCCACTCGCTAAAGCAACTGTGTTCTTCCACAGTGGATGATGTCATCAAAGGGAAATTATTGCAGCCTGGTTGCTAGTAGCTACAATCTAGCAAGGCTTAGAGGCGGAACAGCCTTCTTAACCAGGTCCTGCTACGTATGATGATGACTAAGCTCCAAGTATAACAGACAAAACTGGTTTGAGAATTATAAAGCATTCACAATAGAACTTCTATAGCGTCAGTGGCAACTACAGTAAAACAACAGAGCATTATTACTTTTGATTTTAAGATAAATAAATATACAGGGGAACAAAGCATTTAATAAAGACATGTGAAAAGGAAATTCTGATGTAGACAATGCCCCTTTTCATTTATACCTAGTAAAAAAGGGAACCACACTCTAAGGTTGTGTGATTTTATAATATAAGGGTACTAATTTTTATATAGTATTGTCAGGTGAGTCATAAAGAACTAGAACATATCAAAGGTTTCAAGATACTTGGTTTTAAAAGTCAATTTTTAATTATCTAAAATGTACTTCAGACTTCTACTGTGGGTTCAGAAAATTTAGTAACTGAGCAGTTGAATAGTATTTTATCTCACTAATCCCTTTCAGCAGCCTCTTGTTTCCTTCTTTTAAGAACTAACCAGTAAGACATTCCACCTTTTCAGAATAAAGAAAACATATTAACCTAGTAAGTAATTTGGCTATTGTTTGTGAAACAATGCAAAAACAGATTCAATAAGTAGGAGATTTTCCTATCTTCCTACTTGTCCTATTTCACAAATACTTTGTGCTTAAAAAAAAAGGCTTTTAGTAAAATGTGTCTCAAAAGGTAACTCCAATTGGGTCTTTACTGGAAATTTTTATGAAATTCATAAATAAAGCAACTCTTTGTTTCAAACTGTCATTAAAAAAAAAAAAGCTGGTGCTCATAATTTGAACAACTACTTTTAAGGTGATTCCTCTAGACTAGGACATTCTCCTTCTGAAATAGCAATATTGCTGCAGTGCCACTAAATAAAAATGTACTATTCCTTAGAAGCAATTGGGGTTCCATAAAATTTATTTTTCTAAGTATTGAATGAGCCAACCTCGGAGGTCCACTCCAATTCAAGGCATTTATATGAGAATTAAGGTAATAAAAAGTGAGAGGAGTCACATTTTAGTTATTTGAGGTATTTTTTAATTAGGTTAACTAAAGTATTTATATTTCAAAAAGTGTGAACATCATAAAGATAGATCTTCTCATAAAATTCCACTTAGGATTTCAGGAAAAGGTGTTTAGGAAAGAAACATAGACTAGAATTTATACCATAAAATCTGATTCTGGTTATTAATGTGATGTGACCGTTAGTTCTTTTGGTTTTTGTTTGTTTGTTTTCTTAGAAATAATTTTTTTAGATAAGGAAAGCTTTGCCAAAGAACTTTATTACATTAAATTTGGACCTTTGTGGTCCTTTGAAAAAGTTCTTTATAAAACTTTTAAAAACTATATGCTATATGATATTCATAAATAATTTAATTTTTATGATACTATTTCCATTCTTTCATGCCATTATATAAAATGAAAATCTAACTACAGTTTTCCTGGTATTTGTAGACACTCTTGTTTTTCTTGACTTACAACTTGGTCACAAAGGAAAAATGAAAATAATAGCTAGTTAGCACTAGCTAGAGGGGGGAGAATACCTTCCCTATAAAATATATTGTATTTAATATAAGTAAAAGTTTTTATCATAAGTAATTTTTAATTATTTTTAATTAACAAAAATTTTATATGTGTACATGTATATACAATATATAAATTCTATGTATTTTATAGAGTTCAATACACAAAACTCAACAATTGTTATTATCACTGAAGAAGGAATGAGGTGGAGTGGAGAGGATGATGGCACATTTAGTGTTTACTTTATATAGTTCCATATTGTTTTAAAATTTTAAGCAAATATATATTTACTTTTTGCATAAATATATTACTTTTATAATAAGAAATCTGAAAATTTTTTACATTTCAAAAGTAAACTAATCTCATGTTTATGGGATCCATAGATGCCACTTAAAAGAATTATTACTCAGGCCACAATGCTTTATCATTAGACTTTAGAAAACGATAAAGGCTGGAAGGTGTGGCAAAAGAGGACTTTGACACAGATTAGGTATTGCCAAATTAACAAACTAAATTACAATTAGAGTGGGTCTCAAGTAGAAAGAGAAGAGAAATTCAAATTCCTAGGTACAGTAGGTGGGGGTAGGAGAACGTTCAGGAAGGAACTTCTGAAGAACAAAAATACTAAAGTGGCAGCACAAAAAATATAGAAAGGAAAGATATTTCTACTTCCAAATGCACCCTAGATTCTAACTTCAACTTGATGTGGGATACTGGCTATATCACAACCTCTATGAGGTATATAAGTCAGGGAGGCAGAACAGATGACTACAGATGACTAGGATATAATAATTATATGTATACAACATATGACTATCGTATTATAATGTTCAAATTTTAAGTCCTTCCTAACACACATGATCCAAGAAACCTATAACAGAATTACTTTAAAAATGTTTTTTTTTCCTAAATAATAAATTACAATAAATATAGAAAACACAGAAAATGTTAAATGGCAGCTCAGGAACATAATCAGGAAAACCCAAATTAGGAAACAAATGACATGATTTCTTCAACAAACAAGTAGCAAGGAAAAAGAAAGGAAGGGAATAGGTTATAGAATTAAAAACAAAACAAATAGCTCTGGCCAGTACTGTGCAACAGTTAGCATATCAACCCATGGACATACTGGTCAAGAGTTCAAATCTCAATCAAGGACATGTATCTGGGGTTGCAATTTCGACCCCAGCCCCAGTAGGTGGTGACACGTGAAGATGGCAATCAATCAATGTGTCTCTCTCACATGAATGTGTCTCTCTCTCCTTTCTCCATCTTCCTCTCTTTGAAAATCTATCCTAGGGTGAGGATTAACATACATATGTACATACATACATACATAAATAAAAACAAAAAGACTTAAAAGATATATCAAGCAATTTCAATGTACAAGTTTTTTATGAAATAGTTTGGGAAATGTGAAATACACAATATATTTTATTTTAAGGAATAATTCATATTTTAGATGTGATAATAACCTTAAAGGAATTCTTATATTTTAAAGATACAAAATGAAATATATACATATAGTCAAAGAAAAACTAAAACTGGACTATAGTTAAAAGAGTAACAATAGATTTTGTTCAGGATTATTGCAACAGGGGATAAGAGACCTTAATATACTAGTAGAACTAGGTTCAATTCCCAATAAAGTAAGGAAGTGGGAATTTATAGCCAAGAGAGAATTAGAAGATTTGTCAATAAGAAAAATACTAAAAATTCGGATGTAGGATACTAGGCTTATAAAATTAGCTTGGGAATCTTCCTCCTCTTGAATCTTTTGGAATAGTTAGAGAAAGATAGGTGTTAGTTCTTTGAATATCTGGATAAATTTACCTGTGAAGCTATCTATCTAGACTTATATTTGTTGAGAGTTTTTTTTTAATTATTGCTTCAATTTCATTAGTTGTGATTGGTCTTTTCTGATTCTTCCTGATTTAAATTTGGAAAATTTTTAGGAGTTTATCCATTTTAACCAGATAAAGACACTACAAAGAAAAAAAATTATAGAGCAATATCACTGATGAACATAGATGCTAAAATCCTCAACAAAATTATAGCAAACTGGATCTAGCAATACATTAAAAAGATCATACACCATGATCAACTGGGATAATTTATTCCAGGGCTGCATGGATGGATCAATATTTACAAATCAATAAACATGATTTGTTTAAACAAAATGAAGGATAAAAATCACATGATATAAATAGATGCAAAACATTTGATAAATCCAGCACCCCTTTATGATTTTTAAAAAAAGCTTCTGCACAGCAAAAGAAACCATCAACAAAACAACAAGAAAACGCAGTGCATGGGAGAACGTTATTTGTCAATGTTATCACCATTAAGGATTTAATCTCCAACATTTAAAGGGAAATCATACAACTTATCAAAAAGAAGATAAACCCAATCAAAATATAGCCAAGGACTTAAATAGACCCCTTATAAAAGAGGACATACAGAAGGCCAAAAGTCATATGAAAACATGCTCAAAGACATTAATCATCCAAGAGATGCAAATCAAAACAATGAGGTACCACCTCACACCTACCAGAATGGCTATCAAACAAATCAACAAACAAGTGCTGGTGAGGATGTGGAGAAAAAGCAAAGCTCTTGCACTGCTGGTGGGAATGCAGACTGGCATAGCCACTGTGGAGAACAGTATGGAGTTTCCTCAAAAAATTAAAAATGGATCTCCCATTCAATCCAGTAATCCCACTTCTAGGACTATATCCCAAGAAATCAGAAACACCAATCAGAAAGGATATATGCATCCCTAATGTTCATACCACACAATTTACAATAGCTAAGATTTAGAAACAGTCTAAGTACCAATGAGTGGATTAGAAAACTGTGGAACAGCTACCATATGGAATGCTATAAAAAAAGAAGGAACATTTACTATTTGCAACAGCATGGATGGAACTGGAGAGCATTATGCTAAGCGAAATAAGCCAATCAGAGAAAGATAAATATCACATAATAAATATCACATTATAGGTGGAATATAATGAACAACATAAACTGATGAACTAAAATAGATCCAGAGATATAGAAACATTGAACAGACCATCCAGCTACAGGGAAAAGGTGGGGAGAGGGGAGGTGTTGAGATCAACCAAAAGACTTTTATGCATGCATATAAGCATAATCCATGGACACAGTGAGTAGGGGAGTGAGGGCATGTGTTGGGGGGTGGAAACAAGTGGGGAGATGTCAATAGGGTTAAAAGGATTCATATTAATACTTTAAACAATAAAGAATTAAAAAAAATAACCTCTCAGAAAACTAGGAATAGAGGGAATATATCTCAACATAACAAAGGCAATCTACACTAATAAAAGAGAAACATGCAAATTGACCATACCTCTGCTATACCCACCAGCCACGCCCACCAGCCAATCAGGAGCAAGCATGCAAATTACTCCAACAAATATGGTGGTGACCTCGGAGCTGGAGCTAACAGGAGGCTTGGATTGCCCCCGGTGATGGTCTCCACTCAAGGCTACAAAGTTTCAATTACAGAAGATAAATAAATCCCAGATACTTGCTTCCAGCCGGCCCTGGCCTCTGGAAAAGAAAAAAGGAGGGGCTGGGAACCTGGATGACCAGGGGATGTAGCCAGCCTGAAGATAGCCCTCAGCACCTCACTCAGGCTAGCCACACTCTCATGGGTGAGGGTGCCCACTGGGGAGCCTGACCAGCCTGAAAATGGCCCTCAGCCCCTCACCCCAGCCACCCCATGCCCCAAGGGAACATCCACCCTGAACCTGGACATCCTTCAAAGCAAACCAGCCAGGCCCCACCTGTGCACCAGGCCTCTATCTACACTAATAAAAGGGTAATATGTTAATTAGAATGGAAGACCTTCCAGGAGATGTACTGGACATTCTTCTGGACAAAGCCATGGTGGCAGGGTCAAGGTAGAGGGTAGGTAGAGGCCAGCAGTTGGGGATGAACAGGCCAGGATGGGATGGCAGTTGTGAGTGATCAGGCTGGTGTGGGACAGGGCAGTTGGGGGTAAGTAGACCAGCAGGAGGGCCAGTTGTGGGCAGAGCAGGACATCAGTGGGGGTCAATTGGAGGTGATCAGGATAGCAGGGGGGGGAGAGAGAGGCAGTTTTGAGTGAGCAGGCCAGCAGGGGGCAGTTGAGGGCAAGCAGGCCAGTGGGGAGGGAAGGTAGGAGCAAGTAGGCCAGCAAAAAAGGGGGCAGCTGGAATGAGCAGGCTGGCAGGGGGGGCAGTTGGGGGCAAGCACACTAGCATGGGGGGAAGTTAAGGGTGATCAGGCTGGCGGGAGTGGGGCATCTGGAGGTGAGCAGGCCAATAGGCAGAGTGGTTAGGTGCAATCAGGCAGGTAGGCAGGCAGGTGAGCAGTTAGGAGACAGCAGTCCCAGATTGCAAGAAGGCCTGATCCCTGTAAACTGGCAGTAAGACATCCTTCAAGGGGTCCCAGATTAGAGAGAGTGTAGGTCAGGCTGAGAAACAAACACTCCCCCCCGCCCCTGTGCATGAATTTCATGAACTGGGCCAATAGTAAATCAATAAATACATAAATAAATAAATACCATATATGACAAACCCAGAGCCAACATTATACCCAATTAGAGGCCTTGTGCATGAAATTCATACATGGAGGTATGTGTCCCTCAGCCCAGCCTGCACCCTCTCCAACCTGGGACCTCTCAAAGGATGTCCGACTGCCCGTATAAACCCAATCGGGCCTAAATGGGCAGTCGGACATCCATCTCACAATTGAGGACTGCTGGTTCCCAACTGCTCATCTGCCTGCCTTCTTAATTGCCCCTAATTGCTTCTGCCTGCCAGCCTGATCACTGCCTAACCACTCCCGTCAGCCTGATAGATGCCTAACTGCTCCACTGCCAATTTGTTTGCCTCTAACTGCCCTCCCCTGCAGGCCTGGTCACCCCTAACTGCCCTCTCCTGCAGACTTAGTCCCTGCCAACTGCTATCCACTGCAGGCTTGGGTTCCCCCCACAACTGCCCTTCCCTACAGGCCTAATCACCCATAACTGTCCTCCCTTGCAGGTCTGGTCTCATCCAATTGCTCTTTCCTGCTGACCATCTTGTGGTGGCCATCTTGTGTCCACATGAGGGCAGCCATCTTTTGTATTGGAGCGGTGGTCAATTTGCATATTACTCTTTTATAAGATAGGATAGAGGCCTGGTGAATGGGTGGGGGCCAGCTGGTTTGCCATGCAGGGTGTCCCAGATCAGGGTGGGGTTCCCTTGGGGTGTGGGTCTGTCGTGGTTTGCAGGGTGGCCACACATCCCGGCAACCTAAGCAGAGGCCCTACTATCTGGGATTTATTTATCTTCTATAATTCAAACTTTGTAGCCTTGAGTGGAAGCCTAGGATGGCCAGGGTGTGCAGAAAGCTTGACTTACTCCATCACCAGGGGAAACTCAAACCTCCTGCTCTCTCTGTGGCTGCAGCCATCTTGGTTGGGTTAATTTGCATACTCACTCCTGATTGGCTGGTGGGCATGGCTTGTGGGTGTAGCTGAGTGGTGGTTAATTTGCATATTACTCTTTCATTAGATAGAATGAGCAAAAACTACAAGTGTTTCCCTTAATATCAGAAAGAAGACTGAGATGTCCACTTTCACCACTCTTATTCAAAGAAGTATTGGAAGGCCTATCCATAGCAATCAGACAAGAGAAAGAAATAAAAAACATTCAAATTGGAAAGGAAGAAGTAAAACTGTCATTATTGCAGATGGCCTGGAGAACCCCAAAGATTCCACCAAAATCTACTAGAATGGAAAAAAGAAATTCAGTAGCAAGAGACAAAATAAATGACCAGAAATCAGTTGTATTTTTATATACCAATAATGAATTATCAAAAAGAGAAAATAAGAAAAGAATCCCATTTACAAGTGAATCAAAAAAAAAAAAAAACACCTAGAAATACATTTAACAATGATGTAAAAGACCTGAACTTGGCAAATTAAAAGACACTTAAGAAGATACAAACAAGCGGAAGCATATACTGTGCTCATGGGTAGAAAGAATTAACATGATTAAAATGTTTATACCATCCAAAGGAATTTACAGATTCACCGCAATTCCTACAAAGATACCAATTGCATATTTCACAAAACAGAAACAAATATTCCAAAAATTTATATGGAACTAAAAAAAACCCTGAATAGCCACAGCAATCTTTAGAAAGAAGATCAAAGTTGAAAGAATCATACTATGGGATATCAAACTACAGTACAAAGCCATAATAATCAAAACAGCATAGTACTTGCATAAAAACAAATATATAGCTCAATGGAACAGAATATAGAGCCCAGAAATAAACCCACACTTTTATCATCAATTAATATTTGACAAAGGAGGCAAGAACATACAATGGGTAAAGATAGCCTATTCAATAAATGGTGGTGGAAAATTGGACAAATACATAGGGAAAAAATGAAATTAAACCACTTTATTATACCATACAAACGACTAAACTCAAAATGGATTAAAGACTTAAATTTAAGACTTGAAACTATTAAAATCCTAGAAGAAAACACAGGCAGTAAAATCTCAAACATTTCTTGTAGCAATATATATTTTATTTTTTTTAATTAAATTTATTGGGGTGACATTGGTTAATAAGATACATAGATTTCAGGAGAGAAATCAAGATGGCGGTATAGGTAAATATTTCAAAACTACAACTACAAGACAAAACGGTCATCATCCAGAACCACAGGAAGGCTGGCTAAGTGGAAATTCTACAACTAGAAGAAAAGAGAAAAGCACACTGAGACTCACAGGTACTGCAAAAGACAGAGAGGGCTGGCAAATGAGTATGCGGCTGGCTTTCTCAATTGGGAGGGAGACAAAAGCTTCTGAATGCTCTGAACTCCAGTTCCAGGCAAGACCCTGGGGACCCAGACTCATACCAGGAGAAACTGGACTCTCTGGCAGTGGGCAAAATTCGAGGGCGGCTTTCTCTCAGAAGTGCTTGCAGCGATTACTGTGGGACACTGAGACCCAGAGGCCTCTTAGGGAAGGGCTGAGAGGAAGCCATTGCTGTTTGCTCTGCCCTGAGACTCTGCCCTATCCAAGCTGTGCACAGAGGCTTTTGCATATGAATGGCTGGTCCTTGAATTCTGAACTTACCTAACAAACTGCAGTGAGACCCAGAACATTAAAAAGAAGGCCCAAGGCCACACAACAGCTTAAATTGCTTCACAGCTGGGCCTCATCTGGACACCTCCAAAACCCAAACAAAGAAGAGGAATCTGCAGATCTCTCTGTAATTCCTACTGAGGGTGGCCTCAGGAAGAGGCAAAATTAGTACCTCCTTGGAGATCCAAGAGCCAGTGTACCCAGGGGTCAGAGTGGGACTATCCAGATTATAACTCCTCAGATCCATAAAGGACACACTCAGGGGGCAGATTCATTGAGCACTAAAGCCCCACCAAAGCAAGTCTTGTTTCATAAAGATTTTCCCAGTGTAGACACCACTGATCCTCACAGTCAATTGGCCAGGTCAATTCCTCCCAGTGATACCAAGATCAATCAAGGGTTAACTACGAGACTGTACACATAGGCCACAAAGGGGTGCACCAAGAGTGTTCACCTCAGGTAACTGGGGAGGCTGAGCCACTGGGCCATATAGGACACCTAGCACACAAAGACACTCAATCAACACAGGGAAGCAGCCAAAATGTGAAGACAAAGAAACAGGTCACAAATGAAAGAAATGGAGAAAAGCATATGACTGGATATAGAGTTCAAAATCACGGTTATAAGGTTACTCAACAATCTTCTAGGAACTTCCGAGAAATTTAGTGAGATCCTCAAAGATATGAAAAAGGATCAACTAGAACACACTGACTGAAATAAAAAATAATATACAGAGATTCAAAAGCAGACTAGAGGATCGCAAGAATCAAGTTAAAGATTTGAAATACAAAGAAGCAAAAAACACCCAACTGGTAAAGCAAAGAGAAAAAAGAATCCAAAAATATGAAGATAGTGTAAGGAGCCTCTGGGAAAACTTCAAGTGTACCAATATCAGAATTATGGGGGTGCCAGAAGAAGAGAGAGAGCAAGATACTGAAAATCACCTGGTGAAAGAAATAGACTTACAAGTCCAGGATGCACATGGAAACCCAAACAAAAGGAATCCAAAGTGGACTACACCAAGACACATCACAATTAAAATGCCAAGAGCAAAAGACAAAGAGAGAATATTAAAAGCAGTAAGAGAAAAACAGTTAATTACCTACAGGGAAGCAACCATACGATTGTCAGCTGATTTCTCAACAGATACTATGCAGGCCAAATGGGAATGGCAAGAAATATTCAAAGTGATAAATAGCAAGAACCTACAACCAAGATTACTCCACCCGGCAAAGCTATCATTTAGAATTGAAGGTCAGATAAAGAGCTTCACAGATAAGAAAAAGCTAAAGGAGTTCATCATTACCAAACCAGTATTAGATGAAATGCTGAAAGGTAGTCTTTAAGAAGAGGAAGAAGAAGAAAAAGGTAAAGATAAAAAATTATGAACAAATACATGTTTACAACAAGTGAATCTAAAAATTAAGTGAATAAAAAATCTGATGAACAGAATAAACTGTTGAATAAAACCAGGGGCATAGAAAGGGAGTGGACTGACAATTCTTGGAGGGAAAGTGGTGCAGGAAGAGACTGGACAAAAATTGTATACCTATGTATAAGGACAGTGAGGGGGTGGAGGGAGGAAAGGGCAGAGGGTTGGTTGGAAACCGGGTAGAGGGGAGCTACTGGGGGGAAAAAAGAGGAACGACTGTAATAATCTGAACAATAAAGATTTATTAAAAATAAAAAATAAAAAAAGATACATGGATTTCAAATGTACAATTAATTCCATGATACATGATCTTTATATTGCACTGTGTGCCCATTACCCAAAGGATATTTTTTCTGATATATCTCCTCAGGCAAGGGAAACAAAAGAAAAAAATAAGCAAATGGCACTACATCAAACTAAAAAGTTTTTGCACAGCAAAGAAAACCATCAACAAAATGAAAAGGCAATCCACTGAATAGGAAAACATATTCACCAATGATACATCTGAAGCATGGAACAGACTGATGAATCTCATCCAAAATGTATAAAGAACTTATAAAATTCAACACAAAAAAGCAAACAATTGCATTAATATATGAGCAAAGGACCTGAACAGACAGATACTTCTCATTGAGGACAAAAAGATAGCTAATAGATATGTAAAAAAATACCCCGTATCACTAATAGTCAGAGGAATGCAATTAGATATCATCTCACACCTGTCAGAATTGCTATCATCAACAAATTAACAAACAAGTTTTGGTGAGGATGAAAAATGAAACCCTGTGCACTATTGGTGGGATTGGTGTAGCCAATGTGGAAAACAGTATGGAGTTTCCTCAAAAAATTAAAAATGGAACTGCCAAATGACCCAGCAATTTTACTTCTGGTAATATATCCAAAGAAACCCCAAACACTAATTTGAAAAAACAGATGCACCCTTATGTTCATGGCAGCATTCTTTATAATAGTCAAGATTTGGAAGTATCCATTAGTAGAAGAGGGGATTAAAAAAACAAACTCTGTTATATCTTTACATAATGGACTACTACTCTGTCATAAAAAAGAAGGAAATCTTACCCTTTGTGACAGCATGGATGGGCCTGGAGAGCATTCTGCTAAGTGAAATAAGCCAGCCAGAGAAAGACTAATATCATGATTTCATTCATGTATAGAATCTAATGAACAAAATGAACCAGCAAGCAAAATAGTGACAGACTCATAGAGAGCAGGCTGATGGATGTCAGAGGAGGGGGGGTGGATAGAGGGTGTGGGGGTTGAGAAAAAAAAAATTTTAATATATTTTATTGATTTTTTACAGAAAGGAAGGGAGAAGGATGGAGAGTTAGAAACATCGATGAGAGAAAGACATCGATCAGCTGCCTCCTGCACACTACCTACTAGAGATGTGCCTGCAACCAAGGTACATGCCCTTGACCGGAATCAAACCTGGGACCTTTCAGTCCACAGGCCGATGTTCTATCCACTGAGCCAAACTGGTTTTGACTAAAAACATTTTTTGAGCTCTAGAGCATCAACCTATGGACTGAAGAGATCCAGGTTTGATTCCAGTAGAGGGCATGTACCTTGGTTGCAGGTTCTTCAGCCCTGGTCAGGGTACATAAAGGAGGCAACCAATCTTCTCTTCCACTACTCTCTTTGAAAATAAATGGAAAAAATATCCTTGAATAAGAATTACAAAATAAAAATGTTTAAAGAAAGAAAATGCTCATGGATACAGACGACAGTGTGGTGATTGCTGGGGGAGGGGAGAGGAAGGTAGAGGAGGGTATAGAGGAGATAAATGCAGTCAATCAATGATTATCTCTCATCATTGATGTTTCTATCTCTCCCTCTGTTCCTCTCTGAAATCAATAAAAATATATTTTTTTGAGAATAAACGAAGATGGAAAGAGAGTTGACTGGGTGAACAAACAATACAACATATAGATGATGTATTATAGACTGGTATACTTGAAACCTATATAATTTTATTAACCAAACAAGAGGCCCAGTACATGAAAATTCATGCACTGGAGGGGGAGTCCCTCAGCCAGCCTGCCCCTTCTCACAGTGTGGGAGCCTTTCAGGGACGGGAGGCAACCCAGCAATCAGAGGAAGATGACATCTCCATCACACCTCTGCTACTGCCATTGCCAGCAGTGTAAGCCTTGGCTGTCCCTGGTTATCTGAGCCTAGGGCGGCCCTAGATGGCTGGGCAGCCAACATTCAAGGCTTGCCTGCACCTCAGGCCGGCCCTGGGTTGCTGGGGGGCTGAGGGCGGGTCCACCACATCATGCACCTGCCACCCTCCCCCCCAGCTGGGCTGAAAGAACTGTGGGACTCCGATGGTGCTGGGGGACTGGGCAATGCAACCTGTGGCTATGGACACCGCCATCTTTGTGGCTGTGTGATGGTCAATTTGCATATTCCCTCTTTATTAGATAGAAATTCAATAAATAATTTTTTTTTAATTAGAAAGAGGACCTGGCCAGGTGGCTCAGTTTGTTAGAGCGTCATCCCATACAGCAAAAGGTTGCAGGTTCGATTACCCAAAAGGACACAAAACTAGATTGCGGGTTTGATCCCTTGATGGGGCATTGTACAAGAGGCAACCAATAGATGTTTCTCATATTAATGTTTCTCTCTCTCTAAATATCAGTAAAAAAAAACACACTCACACAAAAAAAACACATCTTCCTGTGAGGATTGAAAAAAAATTAGTAAGATGTCAGAAGCTAATTCTAGCATGTCATAAATGCAAGGAGTTTCATTAAAAGGTTAATGGAACTTGGTGACTCAGCAGGGCTGAATACATATTTCCTGCTGCTGGAATAGCTAAGGGCATTTCCCCACACCTAAAGATTTGTATATATTACCTGCTACCAGACAGCCGAAGGCATTTTAATCTACGTTACTGCTTCCTGCTGGCCAAACAACTGAACAGCAGAAGGCAGTTCCCCCAATCTAACAATGCGTACTGTATACTAAACCTTAATTTTTGATATGTATATCTACTTTGCTTTAGGACAATTTGTGTTAATAAAGAGTAAGTGTTCTGGAGGTTCAGGAGAACTTGGTTCCTACAGCTCAGCTCCTCTGGCTCCCCCATGGATTACAAATTTATATTATATTTGTAGTCTCTTTATCAATTTACACAAAGCACCTTCTCCAGATTCCTGAAGCCTTCCAGATACTGGGAAATACCCCTTTCCCTCCATCCCCCGCCATCCCCCCCCCAGGCATTACAAAGAGGAAACATCTGGGGTAAAGGGAGTGGGGGAGGTTCTGACTAAACAGTCCTGATAGTATTCTTGCTATAAGGCAGACAAGGATGATATTACCTTGAGGATGGTGGAGGATGAAGATCCAGGAGGTTGAGGAAGGTAGGGGATTCAGGCTAAACCAATTTTACCCGATTCTAAATTTAAAAAGCAATACTAAATTTAAAAAGTCCAAAATGAGACACCTAATTGAGAAGAGAATTCAGAGGTGCCTAACTAAAGTTTGATCAAGGAGAGACTCTTTATCAGTATATCTATCTATCTAAAATGATACAATGTTTCAGATTTATTTCAAAATAATTGGGAGAAGGAAGAAGAAATGAAACAAAATTGACCAGTTGCTAATTATTTAACCTAAATGATAACAAGAATGTACATAATACTTGTCCCTATACATGTGTTTAACATTTTCTATTAATAAGAACATTTTTTTTAAAAATGCCAATATAATCACTTGTATGAGGCAAATATTTTTTTAAAAATTATATCCTTTATTCCTCACACTAAATAAATTACTCTTAAAAGTGTCAGATTAACTGTAGCTTACCCATTAAGTATAGGTGCTTTACAATTATATTTGAACACTCTGTATGACATTAAACTTTAACTTGAGTTGTCAGTCCTCTTCCCTAAGCAAAAGCATTAGAGGGGAGAAAAAAAGAAGAAAAATAGCAAAACTTTCAAGAACAACCATCAAATCATACTACACAGTTACTGCTGCATTAAAAAAAGAGGAACTAGGAATTTTCAAAAATGATAAAAAATAACAACAACACAGAACAGTTTTACAATATTCATCTCTCACAACCATCATCAGCCATTTCAGTTCTCAACATGATTACAAGAATCTTAACTAAAACATATGGATACAGAAAGTATGAAAGTAAAAGGTTTGAAAAAAAGGTGCATGCAATCCCTAAAACCAAAGAAAACTTGGGACCTATACTGATAGCCAAGGAGACTTGAAAGAAAGTATACTTGGAAAATAGAGTCACAGGAAGATATAGCCTAATAACATGAGATCAAAGTATATACAGCAAAAATTTATAGAATGACAAACGGTGATACATAAGTCTACAGATAAATATTATAGCATCTTTATCACATAATTGATAGAAACAAACAAGGAGAAACATAGTTAAGTGGAAAAAAAAGAGTTCAACAGAATATTAACAGATTTTACCTAATGGGTATATAGAGAATACCATTAACCAAAAATTTCATATTGTATACTCTTCTATAGCATACGTGGAACATTTACAAAAATAGACTTTAACCTGGGCTACAAAGTCTCAAAAATTTTTGAAAATGTTGATATTATACAATGTATATTCTTTGACAGCAATGTAATAATGTTGTAAACCCATTAAATATATAACCAGAAATTCTTCACAGGTTTGGAAATTATGAACTACATTTCTAAATAACCTATAAGTATAAACAGATATCATTATGAAAGTTAGAAAAGATTTTTAATTGGTGACAACAGTAATCAGTATCTGCAGAAATTAGTTTTAAATATATTTACCTGAAAAAAGGCTAAAAATTAAAGAACTATTTCAAAAAGTTTTTAAAAAGTTACAGGAAAATAAATCCAAAGAAAGTAGAAGAAATTAAGATCAGAAATTAATAAAACAGAAAACAAATACATAATAGAAAAGAACAACAAAGGCAAAAGTAGTTCACTGGAAAGACTGATGACTGATAAATCTAAACTGACACTGACTATTAAGGGGAGGAAAAAAGGAAGAGAGGGAGAGAAAAGAAGAAAGGCACAACTAACCATTATCAGGATGACAAAGTCATTATCATAACTGCAGAAACTACAATCATTAAAACAATTTCATGCCAATAAATTTTTAAAATAAAAAACTGATTTTTTAGACAAATATAACTTACCAAATTGATCTAAAAAGAAACAATGTTAAGAACAGTGCTAAGCTGCCCTAACTGGTTTGGCTCAGTGGATAGAGCCTCAGCCTAATGACTGAAAGGTCTGTTTCAATTCCAGTACCTTGGTTTCAGGCACATCCCCGGTAGGAGGTGTGCAAGAGGCAGCTGAATGAATCGATGTCTCTCTCATCGATGTTTCTAGCTCTTTACCCCTCTTCCTCCCTGTCTGTAAAAAAAAAAAAAAAATCAATAAAATATATTTTTAAAAAAAGAAGAATAGTGCTAAGCCGACTTGGTTCAGTGGTTGAGTGTCGACCTATGATTAAGAGGTCATGGTTCGATTCCTGGTCAGGGTACATGCCTGGGTTGCAGGCTGGATCCCCAGTGTGGGGTAGGCAGGAGGCTGCCTATCAATGATTCTCTCTCATCATTCATATTTTTCTCTCTTTCTCCCTTTCTGAAATCAATACATTAAAAAAAACAAAACAGTACTATAACCATTACATAGCTTGAAACATAAATTAAAAGCTTAATCCAAAGAAAATTCTAAACCAACAGTTTCATTCACAAATTCTACCAAAATTTAAGGAAGAAATAATAATGCCAATGTTACATAAACCCCTCCAGAGACTAGAAAGGCATCACTACAACTGACTTTGAGGGGAGTATAACTTTGATAACAAAATCTAATAAGGACAAAGAAAAACTATCAGCCAATCCCAGTTATGAAAATATATGCAAAAATCCTAAATAAAACATAACCACATCAAATCTAGCAATTTACAAAAAATAATAATACATTAATACACTTGAAAATCAACTAAAGTTTTTAACAGAAAAAAAAAAGGACATATAAATTAGATAATCATCTCAAGAAATGGAGGGAAAATGATAAAATCAACATCCATTTATTATTGTAATTGGTATATTCTTAACTAAGAATAGGTGTGAACCTATGTAATCTGATAAAAGGTAACACCAAAGTCCAGATTAAACGTCATAGTTAAAACTTTGAGGTAATACTTAATGGTGAAGTTTTAGGGTCAGAACAAGACAAATGATGCCTGCAATCATCATTTCCATTCAACAATTTACTAGAGCCAGCTGAGCAAATCAAAGGGGACTGGGAAGGAAAGATATAAACATTAGGAAGAAAAGCTGTCACTATTTACCAACGATATTCTTAAAAACCATCCTATCTAATAAAGAGTAATATCCAAATTAACCATCACTCCACTACACCCACAAGCCAATCAGGAGCGAGTATGCAAATTAATCCAACCAAGATGGCTACAGCCATGGAGAGAACAGGAGGTTTGAGTTTCCCCAGCAATGGAGGAAGCCAAGCTTTCTGCACACCCTGGTGGGTCAGGCCTCTCCTTAAGGCAACAAAGTTTCAATGGCTGTGGGAGCAGAAGGCTTGGCTCTGCTCTAGGCTATACAGTTTCAATTTTAGAAAATAAATAAATCCCAGACACCAGGTCCTCCATTTGGATTGCTGATGGACGTGGCTAGCCTGCAAACCACCACAGGCCCCTCGCCCAGGACACCCCACACCCCAAGGGAACACCCACCCTGATCTAGGACATCCTTCAGGGAAAACCAGCTGGCCCCCACCTGTACACCAGGCCTCTAAATTGACCACTACTCCAACACACAAGATGGCTGCCCCCACATGGATACAAGATGGCCACCACAAGATGGCCAGCAGAGGAGGGCAGTTGGGAGGAACCAGGCCTGCAAGGGAGGGTAATTGGGGGTGATCAAGCCTTCAGGAGAGGGCAGTTGGAGTGTCCAGGCTGGCAAAGGAAGGAAGTTGGGTGCAATCAGGCCTGCAGGGACGGGCAGCTGGGGACAACCCAAGCCTTCAGGGGAGCACAGCTGGGGGGGACCAGGCCTGCAGGGGAGCAGTTAGGCATCAATCAGGCTGGCAGGGGAGTGGTTAGGGGGTGATCAGGCTGGCAGGCAGAAGCAGTTAGGAGCAATCAGGAAGGCAGGCAGGTGAGCAGTTGGAAGCCAGCAGTCCTGGATTGTGAGAGGGATGTCTAACTGCAGTCTTGGATTGTGAGAGGGATGTCCAGTAGGATCAGGCCTAAATGGGCAGTTGGACATTCCTCAAGGGGTCCCAGATTGGAGAGGGTGCAGGCTGAGCTGAGGGACACACATACCCATGCACGGGCTCTAGTCATAAATAAATCATTAAAATTAATAATTATAACTTCTTAAAAATTAATATTCTTCCAAGGAATTTCGCCTAAATATCCGTATAACTATTTAAACTGATCCATAAACTCCCTGTATTATGTATTTACTTCACATTACAATTTTATAGGCTTAGCTCATAACTACTGAACCTTTTTCAACTGAAATTCCTAATTAGAATCACAACACAAAACATGATTTACCCAACAATTTTTCAGTTCTCCCAGAAAAGTTCACAGATAAAAGCTCTTAAGATGAAGGACTTCCTACCCGCCCTCCCTTCTTCCCTCCTTACCCTCCCTCCCTCAAATCAATTTAAAAATTTTTTTTTAATTTATCATAGCTGAAATTATCATGACTTTGCCACATGCAATAAAAGTTTTAGATCTTCTGTTAATCATTTATATCTTCTAGAACAGTGGTTGGTAAACTACGGCTTGAGAGTCACATGCAGCTTGCAAGCCATGGTTTGCCGCTCTGTTGACTAATGCGTTTGCTGACCACTGTTCGAGACCACTAGTTATCCATAAAGGATAAAAATGAATCTGAACCCCTAACTTGTATCACACATATAAGTTAATTTCAGATAGATTATAAATCTACGTGTGAAAGATATAAAAAAATAAAACTTCTAGAAGAAAATGAGAAAGGATCTTCACGACCTTGAGGTGTGGGAAGATAATCTTAAAACAAAAACACAAAAGAGGAAAAGATTAACTGGATTTCATTAGAAGCGTTAACATACTTATCTGAAGATTCCAGTGAAAGAATGAAAGGACATAGCACAGAAAGAGCAGAAATTTGCAATGCATATATTTGACAAAGGACTCATAATCAGAATGCATAAAGAACTCAAAACCTAGTAAAAAATTCCAAAATACAGAAGCTCTTCTTAAGAGGCAATCTAAAAAACTAATGAACATACAAAAGCCACTTCAACTCATAAGCCATCAGGCAAATGTAAATGAAAATCAAAACTCAAAACTATTGCACCTACACTAAAATAGCCAAAATTTTAAAAACTGATAATATCAAGTATTGGTGAAGATGTGGCACAATTAGAACTCTCACACAGGGCTGGTAGAATATACTGTACTTGCTACAACCACATTGGAACTATATCTGAAGCACCTGGTAGTACTAAGATTCACACACCCTGTCATCTAAGAATTCCATTCCCCATTCCAAGACATAAATCCCAAAGAACTGTGTACATAATGTGCACTAAAACACATGCACATGAAAATTCACAGCATTATTTTGTAAACAGACAAAATATACAAGAAAAAAATTAAATATCCATCAACAATATAGAATGCATAAAATAGATAAATTGCAGCACATTTACATAATTGGATACTAAATGGCAATGGGAATAAAGTCCTGAATATAGATGAAGCTCAAAGCATAATTAAATAACACCAGACCCAAAAGCATATATATTACTAGTGGCCCGGTGCATGAAATTTGTGGGGTGTCCCTCAGCCCAGTCTGCACCCTCTCCAATCTGGGACCCTTCAGGAGATAGCTGACTGCCAGCAGTTGGACATCCCTCTCACAATCCAGGACCTCTGGCTCCTAACCGCTTACCTGCCTGCCTGCCTGATTGCCCCTAATCACTCTGCCTGCCGGCCTGATTGCCCCCAGCTGCCCCCCTGCCAGCCTGATCAGCCCCAACTGCCTCCCCCACTGGCCTGATTGTCCTAACCACCTCTGCCTCAGCCCCATCACCATGGCTTTATCCGGAAGGATGTCTGGAAGGTCTCCCAGTTTAATTAGTGTATTACCCTTTTATTAGTATAGATACTAGAGGCCTGGTGCAGGAATTTGTGCACAGGTGGGATCAAGCCAGCCTGCCCTGATGGGGACCCGTCAGGCAGGGCCAGTGGGGGGGAGGGGCCGAGGGCAGTTGGCTGTCTGGCCCCACCTGATTGGGGTGTTGGGGGCCAATCAGGGCTGGCTGACGGGGGTTGGGCCCGAATCAGGTGGTTGATTGCCAGTGTGTGTGTCATAGCCACCGGTCATCTGATCATTCTAATTATTCTGCTGTTCCAGTCACTGGGTTTTCATATATATATATATGTGTGTGTGTGTTAGATAAAGGTAAATACCTGCAAAACTAAAGTACAGTAATAGAAATCAAAATAGCAAAATAGTAGTTACTTTGAAACTGGAAGGGGAAACAAGGAAGGATTCTGGGGGTCGTAATAACGTTTGTTTATTGATTCAGGGGAAGTTACATGAGGTGTTAACTTTATAAAAATTCATCAATTTCCACACTTAGAATTTGATGATTGTTGTGATAGTTAATTTTATGCAGCTTTACTGGGGGATAAGGGCTGCCCATGTAGCTGGTAAGACGTTATTTCTATATATATGTCTATGAAGGTCCTTACAGAAGGGATTAGCATTTGAATTGTGAGACTGAAAAAAAGATGCTTTCACCAATGAAAGTGAATATCATAAAATTGATTAAGGATCTAAATAGACCAAAAAGGCAAAGGAAAGTTGAATTTGCTTTCTGCTTGAGCTGGGATATATAATCTATGTCCTTCTGCCCTTGAACATCAGCACTCCTGGACCTGGGGCATTCAGCCTCAAACTGGGACTTCTCCACTGATTCCCCTGGTTCTCAGGTCTTTAGGGGTGGGACTAGGATTACACCAGCAATATTCCTAGGCCTCCAATTTGCACATGGCAGGTCATGGGACTTCTCAGCCTCCACAATCATGTGAACCCCTCACTCATAAAAATTCTCTTCCTACATGTCAATATTTATCCTATTAGTTCTGGTTATTTGACAATCCCAATTAAAGCTGTATACATCTCTGCATTAAGTTATATTTAAAAGTTTATCCAAATATAAGCTTTTCCTTTGAGGTAATAAAAATGTTTGGAACTACAAAGAACAGTACTTGCACAACATTACAAAAGAGCTAAATACCACTGAATTGTACACTTTTAAAAGTGGTTCTACGTTATATGAATCACCTCAATTTTTAAAACGTTACCCCAATATGCAACCTCAGTAAAACAGTATATAATGATTAGTAGATATTCATGACTACAAATATTAAGAGTTGCAATACTAAACTTACCAACTACTGTGTCACCATCTAACAAATTGTCATCCTCAGAAGTTTGAAAGTCCATAATGACACCTGCTCCATCTAAAAGTTCCTCATCGCTACTTGCACTTGTTATACTGTTGTAGCTGTTTCTATAGTAGCCTCTATGGAACAGCTGCTCAGACTCCATTGAGCTGTTTGGTTATCTGAAAAAAAAAGGGGAAAAATTGTTTAAAATTTTTCCCAACATATAATAAAAACCTTCTAGTTTAACATGACAAAGGAAATTTCTGATCTCCGTATTAAAAAAATACTAAGTTCATTCACTCTAACAATTGCTAAACATCTGTCGTGAAGTCTTTTAGGATGATTTAATAATTCTATTCTCATTATGCAGCTGTAAAAAGAATGAAGAATATCTTCAATTAGTGGTATAAAACAATCTCCAAAGTCAATTGTTAAGTTAAAGAACAAAGTACAGAGAAGTGTTTACAGTATACTATAATACATGTGGGGGTAGGGTGAATACAATATATAATTGCTTGTGCATGTACAGACTATCTCTGGAGGGATTTCCAAAAATAGTTGGCAACAGGTCAAAGGAAAAAGATGGCTGAAGTACCAGGTCTAAAAGTAAGACTGTCCCTTCTGTATATTTTAGCAGTGACAAGTGCTAACTTTAAATATTAATTTCATTCTCTTTTCATCATTTTTAAAATTTAAATCTTCAGAGCCTATAGTTAAATATCAGCCATGGAAACTCTGATAATATGTAACAATTTTCACTTTTTCAAAGCATATCATACCAAACAAGCATACATTTTCATTGTTCTTACTCTATATTTTAAAAATAGTATTACTCCTGGTTTAAATTTTTAAATACATCTACCTACTTGCTCAACATCAAATTGGTAGACATTAGCAACAGACTTGGAAGGTTCATGTGTGGGACTTGCAAGGTAGTTATAAAAATACTAAAAATGTTATTGTCGCAACTACCTAGGGTTCATTAATATTAATAGTAGAAAGGGAGCAAGGGGGAGGCCAGACATTATAAACATGGTCATCTGGTCATCATTATAACTATAGCTTCATACTCCCCGGGGAACCACGGGTCCATTCCCTACAGATCACTGGGAGAAGGGGTCTAACAAGGGGGAGATTGATGTATGTGCAGTGAAGTCCAGGTGATGTAGGGTAGGTGGCTTGCCTGTTAGTCTAGCCTGGGAAACAATGGATGGCAAGGAGGGTGGAGCCAATACAAGCCTGCAAAATCTAGCAAGGTTAAAATACCCAGATAGCACTGGCCTTGTGACTCAGTATGTTGGGTGTCATCCTGTGCACCAAAAGGTTGCTGGTTCTGTTCCTAGTCAGGGGACATGCGGTTGAGGGCTGGATGGCCAGAACTGAATGTGCACGGAGCAGCAGATCAATGTTGCTCTCACACTGATGTTCCTCTAAATATCAATTTAAAAAAAAATCCCCAAAGAGTCCCCTCTTCCTTGCTTATCTCCTTTTCTCTCTTGCTCTGTGACCAGCAATCACCCTGAGTGCTTATCTATTCCCTCAACCAGGTGCATTGTCCATAGCCATAGCCATGCAGACCCCCCACACAATGGACTGCAACAGGAACACAAGCTAAGCTAGAATAAATGCTGGACTGAACTGGACTTTAATATGGAGCAGAAATTCTTGGCAGTGGTCCTAATCCTGGCCTTGCTGAAGACATGATTTGATGTTTTCCATGGCAGGACAGAAGGAGACAGGACCTTGGAGCAGAACGCCCTTAATTTTACATCATCAACAAAACTTTATACAAAACCCCATCCTCCTATGGGGAACTCAGGAAATTACTTTCCCCTTGGCACCTCAAGAGCTCCACTTCCACCAATAACAAAATCAGTAAGCCTTGTAAACAAGACTTACTACATATCATAAGTATATACAGAAAATAAAATGATGAATGGAACCATACTCCAATTCTAGTGCTAAATTCTAGTACTGAAGATCTGAAGTGTTTTCTCTTGTCCTCAATAAATCCTTCTTCCTCACATGGAAATTAACCTCAAAGAACTATAATAAGTTAAAAATATTTGTAAAGCTTTTATACATGTTATAGAAAAATATATCACTTTTTAAAACAGATTTATTGCATACACTAGAGGCCTGGTGCACAAAATTCATGAACTGGGGAGGGTGTCCCTCAACCCAGCCTGCACCCTCTCCAATCTGGGTTCCCTCTCACAATCCAGGACTGCTGGCTCCTTACCACTCGCCTGCCTGCCTGATTGTCCCCTAAGTGCTCCCTTGCTGGCCTGATTGACACCTAATTGTTCCTCTGCCAGCCTGATTGCCCCAACTATCCTCCCCTGGTGGCCTGATCACTCCCAAGGCTTTGATTAGTATAGATATGACCCTTCACAAAAATTTTTACTAACCCTGCTTTACAATAAGAGCTTGAAGATTGAATCATTGGGACCAGACACCAAGAAAGACTTCCTTTCTTTGAATAGTGAAGAGAATAATTATCTTGTCTTTAAGTTGCCCTGAAATTCAAATGAGATAATGACTTAGAAAAGTATAAAAGTACCATATAAAGACAACTGTCTTTTTCATGTACTGAAAAGACAAGTGGTAAAATGAAAAGTACTATTTTTATTCTCCCCTTTCTTCCTTTACAGCCTTTATTTAAAATTTGAAATTTATAAAAATTTCACTCCAATATTCATTTCTTTACACTCAATATTACTTTACATTGGTTTCAGGTTTTATATTTGTTACAGAATAGTGGTTAGACAATCATATACTTTACAAAGTGTTCCCTGATATTTCCAGTACCCACCTGGCATCATACCATCATTACAACACTATTAACTATACTTCCCTTTTTAAGTGACAATGGATTTATCGTTCCTTCCAGTCTTTCTTTTGTGTTGTCACCTTTCCTTTTCTTTCTCACTTCTTCCCTCATTTTCCTTATATAGTATCTCAATTGGCCATCAAAGCTCAATGAAGGCACTGGGACACACCAGTTAGCACTGGAAGGGGGAACAAGTCAGTCTGGTACCCTGCCATGCGGCACCCCTCCACTAAGGTGGCACCGCCCCTCAACCCCCACCTCAGGGCTGCAGGTCCTTGCCCCTCCACCCACGAGTCCTTCCATGCCTCTTGATCCCTGGCCGGGCCCACTCGCGTCTTGGGGCCATTGCAGAACCTTTCTCTCTGCAGGCGAAGCAGATCCCTGCCCCAGCCGGAGACTCCTCTGGTGCACCACGCCTCGCCAGGTTTTTGCCTTTGATGTATGGCATTGGTGACAGCACACTCCTAGCAAGCCTGGTACTCAGAGGGGCACAGGGTCAGTTCTTAGCCCAGAATGTTAAGAAGTTGAAGTAGCATTTACAGATGTTGCCCAGAGCCTGCTGGCAAAAGCAGCGCCTCTATGAGGTGTCTTCATAGAGGGATGACGGGGCACTGGTCGGTGCCCCTTGGAACACCCGTCTCCTGGAGAACCACTTTGCCAAAGCTGTGGCACTCGCCCTGGATCCATCCCTCAGGCAGCCCTATAGTTGAGCCTCATGCCTCTTCTTCCACATTCGGCCTTCATCCATCCCTCTCTCCTGCAGTGCTTGGGCTCCAGGCCCCGAAAAAAAAGAACCAAGACCAAGAAGGACAAAGCCCAAAGGAAGTGAGTCTTGAACCCCCACATCCCATTCTCTGGATTTCCTTGCGCACCTCCTCTCTGTATCACATCTTGAATAGGCACCCTGTGGCCCAGCCACATGGCCACCTGGCAGCCTGCGGGAGTCTGTCTCTGCAAAGCTGTGACTCTGTGGCCAGAGGCCCTGTCTGGGTCTCAGCAACCCCATGCCTACAATGTTCCTGGGGCCCCAATGGAGTGGCTAGGCAGGCTGGCCTCCCCTCCCCGGGGCAGTGATGTTCCCAGGGCCCCACAGGTATGGCTAGGCAGGCCACTGCTTGCAATGGACCGGAACCCTGAGGGTGGCATCTGGCGCTGCCCACCCTTCCTCCCCGAGCCCCGATGGACTGGTACCATGCCAGCAGTGTCTCCCCCAGTCACAATGGACCTGGACCCCCATGGACGGGCCATGGCATTGCCCACCTTATCTACATATGCAAATTTACCTGCCATCTTTGATAGGCTAATTTGCATCCTTGCTCTGATTGGCTGGTAGGAGTGGCTTGGCATAGCAGAGTGATGGTTAATTTGCACTTTTCTCTTTTATTAGTGTAGATTTCCTAATTTAGAGAAGATGAAGTTTTGAGAGCTCCCTGAGACTATATCTTTATTCTCAGCATATGGTAGTGACTGGTACATAATAGATGGATAATAAATGTCAAATTATTTATCCAAGCAATAAAATAAAAAATATAAATGTATTAATTTTTCAATAGACAAATATTCTCTCCAACAGCACTAATCTGGTGTAGGGAGAACAACTAAAAACTAGCACATAAATTACAAAGAAAATTTTGAATATATAATGCTTTACAACTTTATTGCTATTTTATGGTTACCTCTATCAAAGATGGCCTATTATTACATACTGAATTTTTTACAACATACTAATTAAAGCAAGAGTTTTTATATTTAAAGTAAATGTTGAAGTAGAATAGTATAAATAGCTATGCATACTAAGAATTTTGCAGTGTCCATAGAGGCAATCAATTTAAATATTGTGGCTCTTGAGTAAATTAACCAAAGGCTTTGAAAAATCATTAACAGTTCAAGAATCATTTTAATTCTGATGTATCAAACTATTTAGACTAAGATTTTACAAAGACCATAGACATTCTATTCTTCACTTCTTTATGTGATAATCACACTAAAAGGGCTTAATACATATAACATACAACAAATAAAAATTACAGGTTTCCTGTATACTGTGACCTCAATTAGTAAGTTCTAACATGTCTCCTCCATTTTATCCCTAAAAGTCCCTAGTGTTATCTGGCAATTTCACCGTCTCAAAATGTTTAAAAAACTTGATAGCACTAACACTTCTGAGGCATCTAGAACACCACAACGTTCTTTATAACAAGAGCAACCAACTCTGCCCAAAAGTTTATTAAATTCAGGCCTGTATGGGCTATACTTCCATAAATTTGATAATAAACAAACAAAACTAACCTAATTAGATCAGACTTACCCAGTCACACAGTGGTCGGCAAACTCATTAGTCAACAGAGCCAAATATCAACAGTACAATTGAAATTTCTTTTGAGAGCCAAATTTTTTAAACTTAAACTTCTTCTAATACCACTTCTTCAAAATAGACTTGCCCAGGCCATGGTATTTTGTAAAAGAGCCACACTCAAGGGGCCAAAGAGCTGCATGTGGCTCGTGAACCACAGTTTGCCGACCACAGACCCAGTGTAATCTCTCTATTAAAGGTCAGCTGAATTGGGACTTTATATCTGCAAGATCACTTCAAAGCTGCACTTCATGTTTGATTAGATATCAGTGAAGAGACATCTGTATTCCAGGGGATGCATATGTTGGGGGTCATCTTGGAAATGTGCTTTCCACAATATCCCATAATTAAAACACACACACACACACACACACACACAAAAAAAAAAAAAAAAACTACTCCAGAATCTAAGATGGCAGCATAGGTAAATACCTACACTGCTACCTCGCACAATTCCAAAACTATAACTAAAAGACAGAACAGACATCATCCAGAACCACAGGAAAGCTGGCTGAGTGGAAATTCTACAACTAGAAGGAAAGAGAGGGGCTCACGGAGACCCAGAGGAGCTACAAAAAGTTGAGGTACAGAGACGCGCGCGTGGATAGAGCGGGTGCTGGAGAACCTGGCTGGCTTTCCCTAGTGGGAGGGAGACGGAGACTCTCAACGGCATTGAACCCCTTATCCTATGACACTAAACCCCAGGTCCAGACGAAACTCATACATGGGGAGTTTGGACTGTGAAAAGGGAGAAGTGCATGGAAAAGGGCAGAAGTCTGGTGGCACGCACAGCACTGCGTGCAGAAGACCGACTGCTGATTGTGCCGATGGCTTTGACGAGTGGGCGGGAGACAGACCCTCCCAACTGTGCCACTTCTAACTTCACTTAACCCCAGTTTCAGGCGAAACCCTGGGGACCCAAACTCGTGTGGTCCTGGAGCTCAGGGGAGCTGGAAAGGCAGCAGTCTAGAGGCACTGCGTGAGCGCGCACGCACAGGGACCGCTCCAGCAATTACCCAGTCACGTGAGACACAGGGGCCGTGTAGGGCAGGGCCAACTGGAAGGCAAGGCGGTCCGTTAAGCCCGGAGACTCCACCCATCCCGAGCTCAACACAGAGGCTTTTTGCCGTTTTGCAAGTCTGGTATCATAAGGCTGAATCTAACACAGAAGTTCTCCCGGCATAGTGAAAATACGGAGACAAATGAAGAGATCACAAACAAAAGAAATGGAGGAAAACCAACGACTGGATACAGAGTTCAAAACCAGGTTATAAGGTTCTTCAAGAATATCCTAGAAAAGATGGATAAAGTTAGGGAGACCCAAGAGGAGATGAAAAAAGACCAACTAGAGATGGAAAAGGACCAACTAGAAATTAAACATACATTGACTGAAATAAAAAATATTATACAGAGACCTAATAGCAGACTAGAGGAAGGCAAGAATCAACTCAAAAATTTGAAATATAAAGAATCAGAAAACACTCAACTGGAAAAGCAAGAAGAAAAAAGAATCCAAAAATGTGAAGATAATGTAAGGAGCTTCTGGGACAGCTTCAAGCGTACCAACATCAGAATTGTGGAGGTGCCAGAAGAAGAGAGAGAGCAAGATACTGAAAACCTATTTAAAGAAATATGACAGAAAACTTCCCACATCTGGTGAAAGAAATAGACTTACACGTCCAGGAAGCACACAGAACCCCATATAAAAGGAATCCAAAGAGGACCACACCAAGACACATCCATCATTAAAATACCAAGAGCAAAAGACAAAGAGAGAATATTAAAAGCAGCAAGAGAAAAACAGTTCATTACCTGCAGGGGAGCACCCATTCGACTGTCAGCTGATTTCTCAACAGAAATGATGCAGGCCAGACGGGAGTGGCAAGAAATATTCAACGTGATGAATAGCAAGAACCTACAACCAAGAATAATCTATCCAGCAAAGCTACCACTCAGAATTGAAGGGCAGATAAAGAGCTTCACAGACAAGAAAAAGCTAAAGGAATTCATCAACTCCAAACCAGTATTATATGAAATGCTGAAAGGTACTCTTTTAGAAGAGGAAGAAGAAAAAGGTAAAAGATAAAAAATTATGAACAACAAATACATATCAACAAGTGAATCTAAAATTAAGTTATAATAGAATCAGGAGCACAGAAAGGGAGTGGACTGATAATTCTCAGGGGGAAAGTGGTGAGGGGAGTGCAGGGAGAGACTGGACAAAAATCATATACCTATGGATGAGGTCAATGGGAGGGAGGTAAGAATAGAGGGAGGGGTGGGAGCCGGGTTGAAGGAAGGTATGGAGGGGAAAAAAGAGAAACAAATGTAATAATCTGAATAATAAAGATTTAATTAAAAAAAAAAAAAACCTACTCCAGAAACCTATAGAGCTGTAAACACTGTTCAGTAGCCACTAACCTGGAAACATAGCTAGTCCAAATTGAGATTTGCTTTAAGGTAAAACATCTTTTGGGTTTCTAAGACTAATAAGAAGAAAAAATCAATTATTTCATTAATAATTTTACATTGATTTCATGTTGAAATAATATTTTAGACATACTGGGTTAAAAAGATATATTGTTAAAATTAACCTCATCATTTCCTTTTTACCTTATAATGTGACTTCTACAATATTTAAAATTACATATATGGCTTGCAGTTACAGCACAAATATTGTTATAGAACATCACTGCTATAAAGTATTCAAAATTCTATGATAGCACAAAGTGTTGGAGAGCACAAAAGATTTGGTTGGAAAGTTGTAAGGAGGACATTCTGATAAAAGGAAAGTGTGTGGAAGGCCGCCTCCCCTATTTATCGGAATATGACTTACGGGAGAATTAGGGAAGTGTCAAAGACTGTACCCAGTTATTCTTTTCCAAACAATTACATGCTTGTGCAGACCCCTTAATGGAATCCTTATGCTTAATCCCTAGATGCCTAAAGGACAATGTACACACGTGTCCTCCCAAGATAACTCACCCTATTGATTGTATCTAAAGATAAAAATTCCAAGAAAAGGCTAATGAAGCAGGCAATCTAGGCTGTCCTGGCTACTAGGGCCAGGGGCCCCTTAGCCCTCTCTTTCACAGTCAAATTATGTCTGAGTAATCTGTTCATCTATCATGCAGGGGCTGTTGGTCAGTCCTGACAATAAAGAAAATATAAAGAAGCAATATGGACACCAGTCTTAAAGCTTTTTAGGTTCTAAACTTAATTCCCAGGCTTGCCCACAAACTAATATTTAAATTATAATACAGCAACTGAAATTCTGCGTATGAAAAAAATATGCAGACAATGCTAGTCATCTTTCCTATTTAACTGTCAGATATATTCAAAACATTATAATAGATTAGAGGCCTGATGCATGAAATTCATGCAAGGGTAGGCCTTCCTTCCCCTGGCTGCCAGTGAGCACCCAGGACCCGGGCTTCTCTCACAGCCCAGCTTTGTCCGAAAGGTCATCCAGAAAGACGTCCGGTCTAATTAGCATATTATGCTTTTATTATTATAAATAATAGCTTAAAAATACATTTTTGCAGAGTTTTGAAGATTATAGCAATAACCAATGAAAATCTTCAGGGATAAAAAGCTTGGTTTACTGCAGTAAGTTCCTAAATGATCTATGTAAAATCACTTTTACCTTTTCTAACATGATCTCTACATGGCAGCCAGCATAGTCTTTTCTAAAAGCAAGTCTGACCAGTAATCTCTCCCAACTCCATGAATTAGATTAGTCTTAATCATTTCTCACCACCCTTAGCAGACAAACTCAAACATAGCGGACAATGCCCTATACCAATGGTCGGCAAACTGCGGCTCACGAGCCACATGCGGCTCTTTGGCCCCTTGAGTGTGGCTCTTCCACAAAATACTAAGGCCTGGGCAAGTCTATTTTGAAGAAGTAGCATTAGAAGAAGTTTAAGTTTAAAAAATTTGGCTCTCAAAAGAAATTTCAATCGTTGTACTATTGATATTTGGCTCTGTTGACTAATGAATTTGCTGACCACTGCCCTATACAGTCTGGCCTCTGCCTAGTTCTCCAGCTTCATTCTTTGTTGGTGTACTTCTTGCAAGTGCTCTTGACTCACTAATCTTCCTTTCAATCCTAGCAGGCTCTTTCCTGTCTCCTGCTTAGTGCCTTTATTGCTTCCTTTGCTGGGAGCATACACTTCTCCTTAAGTCTTGAAATTGGATAGACTGATTTCTCATACTTTTTCAAAACTGTATTAGCTATTCAGATTCCTTTACCTTTCTATATAAATTTTAGAATAACCTTGTCTATAGTTATAAAATCTCTCTGAGTCAATATTTATAGTATGAATGAATAACAAATGTATAACAAATGAATGGCACATCTCTACTTAGATGTTATATAAGAACTCAAATTCAGCAAAACCCAAACTGTAGACATATTTGCCCCAAATCTGCCAGTCCTCCTACTCTCCCTATATGAGTTTACAGGATCACCATGTATCTAGTAGCCAAAGTTAGTTTTCAGAGTTGTTTTGTTGTATTTTTTTTTTTCAGGAGTAGTTTGTTGATTTTTAGAGAGAAAGAGAGGACGGGAGAAGAGAGAAACATCAATCTGAAAGCACAACATCACCTGACTGCCTCCTACACACCTCATACTGGGCATCGAACCTGCAACCCAGGCATGTGCCCTGACCAGGAATCAAACCAGCAACTTTTTGGTGCACATCCAAACAACGGAGCCACACTTGCCAGCGCACAGAGTCATTTATTAATTTATTCAGTAACCATTTACTCAGTAGCTAGCATATACCAGGTACAAAGCCATGCGGGTTAATAAATATGGTCCTTATTCTCAAGGCATTAAAGGTGAAAGACATACAAATATCTACAGTATGATATGATACGTACCACAGGAGAGGAATATACAAGGTATTTAATGCTAAAAGGCATGCTGCCTGGGGAAAAATCTGTGAACATTTAGTAACAAAGGGAAAGTTTTAGGTGAGCATTGAATGATTAGGATGAGTTAACTAGGTAAGTACGTAAGATTAAAAGTCAATGTAGGCAGAAAAAAATGTGCAAAAACTCGGCAGCATCCTAACAAAATCTCCTTGGGTAGCTTATAGAAGAGAAGAGGGAGGGAACTAAAGAGTAGCTAAATCAAAAAGGAAAGGTTGCCCTAGTAATTAGCCCTTGGACTGACAGGTCATGAATTCAGTTCCAGTCAAGGGCAAGTACCTCGGTTGCAGGCTTAATTTCCAGCCCCCATTCAGATGCCTGCAGAAGGCAACCAATCGATGTGCCTCTCTCCCATCGATGTTTCTATCTCTCCTCCTCCCTTTAACTCTCTCTAAAAAGTAATGGAAAACATACCCTCAGGTGAGGATTAACAAACAAAAAAAAGGGGAAGGGGGCAAGGGGGCTCATGTCATGCCAAGGAACTTATTTACTCATTTATACACATGGTAAACTACTAAAGAGTTTTAAAAGAAGAAACCGCATGAACAGATATAAATTTTAGCAAACAATTGTAGCAGCAGTGTGGAAGACAGATCAGAAGGACAAGAGACTGAAGGACTAAAGATAAGGAGAAAAGTTAGGTGACCTTTATTCTAGTACACCATTGAACAATCTTTCCTCCTATATAATAAAAGGTTAATATGCAAATTAGCCCCTAGGGCAGCGGTTCTCAACCTGTGGGTCTCGACTCCTTTGGGGGTCAAACAACACTTTCACAGGGATCGCCTAAGACCATTGGAAAACACAGATACCATTCATAACAGTTGCAAAATTACAGTTATGAAGTAGCAACAAAAATAATTTTATGGTTGGGGGTCACCACAACATGAGGAACTGTATTAAAGGGTCGTGGCATTAGAAAGGTTGAGAACCACTGCCCTAGGGAGTTCAACCGACCAGGAGTTTGACCACTCACTATGACATGCACTGACCACCAGGGGGCGGCACAGAATGAAAGAAGGCCCCAGCCAGCAGTGGCAGTTGGGGGAAGGAAGGACCTGATCAGCCCTGATCACCTGCCAGGCCTAGGGATCCTACCCGTGCACAAATTTCATGCACCGGCCTCTAGTTCTAAATAAAAGATAGTGAGGACATCCTATATCATCCTACATAATAATAAGCTAATATGCGAATTGACTGAATGGCAGAATAACTGGTCACTATGATGCACACTGACCACCAGGCGGCAGACACTCAACACAGGAGTTGCCCCCTGGTAGTCAATGTGTTCCCACAGGAGGAGTGCCACTCAGCCAGAAGCCAGGCTCATGGCTGGGGAAACAGCAGCAGTGGTGGGAGCCTCTCTCATCTCTGTATCAGCGCTAAGGACCCTGAGGGGTCCTGGGCTGCGAGAGGGTGCATGAGAAAAGTTATGGACCTCTCTCCCCTGTGCACGAATGTTGTGCACTGGGCCTCTAGTACTGAAATAAGACATATCAATATGGAGGAGTAGAACGCATTTTGAAAAATATTTAAGAGGATATGTTAACTAAAATATGGGAATGCCCCAGCCGGTTTTGCTCAGTGGATAGAGCATTGTCCTGTGGACTGAAGGGTCCTGGGTTCGGTTCCGGTCAGGGGCATATGCCCGGGTTGCGGGCTTGATCCCCAATAGGGGGTGTACAGGAGGCAGCCAATGCATGAATCCCTTTCATCATTGATATTTCTCTTCTTCTTTACATAAGTTTCTTCTTCTCTGAGATCAATAAAAATATTTTAAAAAATAAAATAAAATGTGAGAATGGTGAAGAAGAAATCTAAGATATCTGCTAAGTTTCTGACTTGACTAATTAATTCAAAATTGCTAAAATAAACAAATGTTTTTCTCCTATAGCTTATAGGCCTCAAGACCAGAATGTTCTTTCCAACTATAGAATTTTACAACCTATTCAAGGTCAGACTACAATGAAGGGAATGTAATCTTAGTCCCCAAACTGCAAACGCAAAGCAGTACACCACCAGAATGGGATTTGAGATAAAGCACAGAAATAGAAAGACCCTGGAAATGGGTAGCTAAGTGACTAACAGCCTGAAGTGATACACTAATATTTCATAGCTTCCAACAAAATTTTGCCTCACTCATAAAGAAGACCAATCAGGACTGAGGACTATGACTAAATGTCAAAGGTATTTCAGTCAGTTATCTGGCTGGTTAGTAATCTGACAGAAAAATATGCACAATTTAAGTGAAAGAAATTAAAATCCGTACCATCCCCTCCCCCCCCCCAAAAAAAAATAACAATTCCCATGTCTGCAACTAAAGTGATGGATAAAAGTCTCAAGATCAATGATGGCAGGGAAGAGAAACTGACTATATGTAAGAAGCATTCTCATATATTTTAAGAAATGTATATGCTAGGTATGGTCAAATATTAAAATGTGACAATAAGTTTAAACAATAATTTATTCATTCTCTGTTTATAGAATAGCTACTAATATACCAGAAATTGTACAAAATATAAACAATTTTTTTTATTACTGGCATATTTCTTTAGGGTTTGTGGCTTTCCGTAACCTTCAGTATAAATTACTTTATATACTGTCCTCAAAAGGGACGTATTTTCCATAAATTACAATATATCCACATAATGAAAGGCAATACATGACAGATGTCACAGAACTATTTTATTTATTTTTTTATTTTTTATTTTTTTAATATATTTTATTGATTTTTTTACAGAGAGGAAGGGAGAGAGATAGGAAGTCAGAAACATAGATGAGAGAGAGACATCGATCAGCCGCCTCCTGCACGCCCGCCACTGGAGATGTGCCCGCAACCAAGGTACATGCCCTTGACCGGAATCGAACCTGGGACCTTTCAGTCCGAAGGCCGATGTTCTATCCACTGAGCCAAACTGGTCTTGGCACAGAACTATTTTAAGAATTCAGATAAAAGACCACATTCCACTGTATCTGATGATGAGAAGCCTTCTTTGGAAGAGACACATGTGAGTTGGACCTTAAAAGGGAAGGAGGATTTTATGGGGCAGATATGGGAGAAGAGGTTAACTGAATCAAAATTATTGGCATGAGTCAAGTAAGTTATGGAGCCAAGAAGTCAACAAATATATCTGAAGATGAGTATGTACACAGAACACAAGACCAGTAAAAGGTTTCATGGTCTAATAAGCATGGGTAATACAGCATATCCCTATCTAGAATTATAAATGCTATCAGCATAAGTAAGGTTCTTGGGGGGGGGAAATTGCCGTAAAAATTAACTTTATAATCAAAACTTTCGCAAAGTTTCTCAAATTTATTTTACCCGGGAATGACCACTCAATCCCATATAACATCATGAAACTAAGATTGGAACATCACAGTAGCAAGAATTTATTCTGATACAAATTGTCAACCCATGTAACATTTCACAAGAAACTGACTTCTCTCAAAAGTAATACTACTTGATGTTTCATCCTGTTAATTTTATTAATTGGATGTGTAAATTGCTATGCCATATACATGTGTCTTCAAAAAAGTATGCAATGGATAACCTGCTAAGGGAAGTAACCTGTCAGCTATGAAGAAAATGTCCTAGATTCATAAAAATTGTAGTCATTCAAAAGTTAAATGCTACATGATTTTAAAAGGAAACACACACACATATATAAGGCTCAGACTATCACAATAAAGAAAGGTAAACAAAAATCCAACAAAAAGATGCTATGGAAAGCTTACACTTAGAAAACCAAATAATTTTCATGATTTTACAAGACAAACTATCAACTACTTCCCCTAAGGTCAAGAAACATTATTTATTTAACTTTGTTCAAGTCAAACTTGCAAATCAAATCTCTCCGTGTTTCAGTAGGGCAAACAGGCAGTTTCCCCACAGGGGTTCATCCTCCATTTTGTACTTAACTAAGGAACGTTTATCTTTAAGAATCACAATGAATCATAGCTGCAATGTTTATATACTAATGAACATGTGAATGTTCATATACTAGTACAAAAATATCAAAACGGGGTTTATTATAGTAGGATGAGAATTTCAAAGGAAAAAAAAATACTTTCTGGAGTTTCTGTAATTTTACACTACTTTTATCATTGGAAAAAGCATGCCATCCTTCTCACCCTATCATTTCTTGTAACATTTTAATTAGTCGTACCTGCATTGAGAGCAAGAGCTCTGAAATCATGTCAGGCTTCAGTGAGAGTTCTGACACCGAGACCTTGGGAAAATTAATTAAATTCTCTATGCCTTCGTTTCCACATCTGTATAATGGGAACACTGGAAAGTACCTACTTCATGGAGTTGCTGTGTGAATTGAGATAATCTACAAAAAACTACGTAGGAAAGATCCTGAATCATAGAATTCATTCAATAAGTATTAACACTTATTAGGTCATATTGTATGGTTTAGGTCACTGCTGATTAAGTTTGATTAGAAACTTAGCTGAAAGTTCTTCAAAGCACTCATAGTGGCCAAAACCCACAGAACACTGCTTTGATATCTTACCCACTACAGAGATCAAACCTCACTTCCTGAGCGGTCTGAGAATTATTACCAACATGTCACAACAGGAAATGGAAAGCCTACCACCAACAGGACCTGAAAAATAGCCAATTTACTAACATAAAATCATAACCTCAGCCAATCTGTTTCCTTGAACTATATTCATGGAAAACCAGGTCAACTATTTACATTCCTAATGAGCAACATGATTGAAAACACATGTTACAACAATTTCCAAGTAACAATCTACGCACTAAACATTCATCATCTTAAAATCATTTGACCCTTTTTTTTCAAACAAAGAATCAAAGTCTTTTGAGTTATTAGACATAGACATGTGGGGACCCCATAAGGAATATAAATGTAGAATCACTATGTTGGACATTTAAAAAAAATATGATATTGTATGTAAGCTATACCATAAAAAAAAAAAAGTCTTTGAAGAGTGTGGGAGGGAGGGAGAATGTGGGAGTGGAATGAACTTTGTCACATATTCTGCCAACCTTGGCTGTTTCTATTAACCAGAGGTACAACAGCATACTCAGCTTGAGAAATTCTCTCCAATCATACCTGTTTTCTAGCCAATCTATGCAAATCAGAAACTTTTACGACAAAAATCCACAATATATACATTAGCATTTTAACTCCTTTATGTCCTCTTAAACTACACAGTATTTTCTAGTCACTCACAAAGGCACATAAAACTGACATCGGTTAAATTACTTCCATAAAGACCTCATCAAGAAACAAATCTTCTACATTAATTTTTGGAGATGAAAAGCCTTTCTGGAAAGATTCAACAATCAAGGACACAAGCCACAATGATGGTGCAGTAACTGAACTGCATAGAAAGTTTTAGAGTTCGCAGAATTGAACTTTTGAATTACAAAAAAAAAAAAAAATGGTATGGCCACTGTAGAGTCAATTCTAACCAATACGCATGGTGTGTATGTATATTACCTTCTATGTGCTCCAGTTTTAAAATGCTATACCAAAAAAAAGCACATGCAAAATTAATGTGAGAGTCTCAGGAAGCTTCTGGCCCAAGTTTAAGATCAAAAGCCCAACGTTTTATATATATATACACACACACACACAGTGTCTTCATATACACATAAACCTAAACTAAAAAAGGAAAACAAACCGATATTTACTTTAAACGTGGGCAAATGTAACGAAAGTCAATCCCACTCTCTGAGTTCAAATTTAATCTTTTCCCTGGAAACGACTCCCATCCCATGCCAAAATCCTTCGACATTTCCCGGGTAAAAGAGGTGACATCTCAAAGGATGCTCGAGGGTCTGCCTCTAAGCAGGGTGGGTCTAACATTAGGTAGGTAAATGTATCCTAAGGTAAACCAAGATGACAGCCCCGGTATCAGAGTGGACCCCAAACCCGTCAACAGGGCGGCTCACAAATGTTCACTCACAGAATGCAACTCACCTGGCAGCTCAGAGGCATAGCAACACGGGCGGCCGTTTCCTGCGCTGCCTCTGGATTCTGCATCTGTGTCCAGCGCCCAACCCGCGGGGCTCCGCCGGGTGAGGCTGCACACCGCCTCCACCACCGCCACCGAAGACACCTGGCGTCTTCCGCGGGCGAGCGGACGGAAATTTTGCCCGGTGTTGACTTTTACCTGGGTCCTCCTTCACACCCGGCAACAGCGGTAAGTTAAATCCGCTTGCTCCGGGCCCTCGAGTCAACCTGTTTCTCTACCCAAAACTGGACATAAAAACCTCCAACATCACTTCTCTCTTAAGAGCCTAAAACTTAAACCCATGGTCCAACTCGGGAACGAAGAAGAACGGCTTTTCAATCCGCCACACCTTCCGTCCTCGACACGCGCGGCCCCGGACGAATTTTGACTAGGAAAAAAAGGGGCTGCAGGCTCCGAACCAGAGCGTCCCCGACCCACGGAAGGGGAAGAAGAGCAGCAGGAATCCGTAGCGCCCGACAGGTGCGTCGACGCGTGACGTCACCGCGTAGACGTGAACGGCCGTTCGGCGTCCGGCCACCGCACCAGCCCCTCCTCCGGCCACGGTCGTCGCCGCGTCGGCGCCTATTGGGCAATGCGGGTGTAGGGGGCGGGGCGAGGCGGAGCGGAGCGCCGGGGGGAAGGAGCGGGCGAGCCGGCGGGCGCTGCGGGGCCGCGCCGAGGGTGAAACCCTCCCTGCGCCTCAGGGCGCGCGTCACTCTGACTTTGCTGTTTGCCCTGTTGCTGACCTCGTGGGAAGATGGTGGCGGTCACCGGAGAAGCCGCCTCCAACCTCCAAAGGCCGCAGACGGGTGCCTGCCCCTGCGTCCTCGCGAAGCTCCGCTTCCACGCCGGCGACGTGGCCCCGGAGCTGCGCGTGAAACGCTGGCGAACGCCGCTCCCAGAACTGAAAAGCAAAAGCCGCCGGGGACCAGCGCTTAATTCCCACTTAGATGGAGAGAAATACGGGCCTTTGAATTGAGACCAGCGGCCCATGCTGCCTGTGCTTATAGGTCACAGGCAGGTGGTGCAATGAGGTCACCTCGCCCATTATGTGCCTGACGTGCCTGTGAAGAAAACCGATAACTCGAATTTAGCCATTATGCATTTTCAGAAATAATGCTTGCAAATTACTTATTTCGGAGAAAATATATAAGGATTATATTTTCAAGTGTAAATGCAACTTGCATATAACAACTGGAATATTATTTTGAAGGGTTGTCATCGTGGGTATGACGGGATGAAGTCACCTAGACTCAAAAATTCTATGTTTGTGTCATCTATAGTCGTGTGTGTTTTTTACCCCATGAAGCATGTGAAAGAAGGATGCAGACATTATAATACCTTACCCCTGTCTACTTTTACATGCATCTACTAAGACAATCCCTCCACAATCAGAATATCATCACCTGTAAAACTAAAGGGCCAGTTATCTGCTCCCAACACTCTTAAAATATAGTGGTTGGACAGACATAAGATAACAGTTGTATTCCAGTTCAAAAAGTAGAAAGGAAGATGGAGTCACTGTTCTCATATGCAGTCACCTACCGCAGGTGATGAAAGAGTGTCCTTCTCTTCCCCATTATAGGAGGTGGTTTGGAGGTGGTCTTGTTTTTTGGAGAGGGGGGGTGAGAAAAACCAAGAGGGTTTTTATGCCTTAAGAGGCTTGAGCACTCGCTTTTTCAGCTCATCTGTTTCCACTCACGGATAACCTCACAGATTCAAGTCACTCATCACATTCACTCTCTGATTCAGGACAACCACCAACCCAGGAATCAGGTTTTTCTCAGTGTAATTTTATTTCACAACTCCCTTTGCCCTTCCCTGTCCCTAGCCTTACATAAAATTACAGGGGCTTAAGCAGTAGGTTTCCCTACTCTGAATCTCAGGTTAGGCCACTTTAAACAAGTCGGCAAAAAAAAACACCAGAAGCTCTTGCTACTAATCCTGAACAATGAGGTCTGGTCACCCAATATGTACAGTAATCAGAGTGACTTTCAAGTGACCTTTCCAGGATCAAGATAATCAGCTTCTTGCAATTAAACTATACCCACTATAATAAATATTCTAAAAATTGTTAATCTAGTTTATTTGGAAAGCCTAAAAGATTAAAAGGCCTTCTAAGGACATATCTTAGAACTTGCCAAAATTAGGGATTCTGTTTCTTGTTGCCAGGAAAATGTACAATCAAAGAGAGACATTCTTTTGAGTGTAAAGCTTTGAAAATTATAAGATAGCAGGTAAAATTTTTTTTTTTAAATCTTACGTTGCCCTGACGGGTGTGGCTCAGTTGGTTGAGCTAGTTCCATGCACCAGAAGGTTGCCAATTCCATTCCCAGTCAGGGCACATGCCCAGGTTGGATACCTGTGGGAGGCAACTGAATGATGTTTATCTCTCCTTCTCTCTCTCTCTAAAATTAAAAAATTTTAAATATTTTTATAATATATTTAAATATTTTATAATATATTTATAATATATACAGTGCTGAGTAATACCCAGATACTACCTGCTTCATATTTTTTGAGAAATTATGTCAATGCATTGATACCTTCCAAATATACTATCAGATGAGCTATCCTAGAGGTCATGGAAAGAAAGGCTAAAACATTACGAGAAGCAAAGGGAAAGAAAACACACTTATGATAGGATGCAAATGAGATGGAAAGACTCAAATTGAAACTTGTGATTATGCAATGTTCATATGTCCTGTCTCTCTTCTTGGCACATTAGCTTTCCTGTTGATGCACTTGTAATTGGACCAGAGTTGGGGTTTGAGCAAGGGGGCAAGGATGGGAGGTGCCAATGACACACTCTGACACTATTCAAGAATATCCGGCCACAGCTGTAGCTTGCTAAATAACCTGCTGAGCAAGTACAGGTTTTGCACTTCTTGTACAGGACATGTGGACACAGTATGGTTGTCACCACTGAGTGACAGAACTAAGACTTGTGAATGTTGAATGTTTTATGTATATTTAGTGTGTAAGGAATATATAATGTTTAATGAATATTAGTGCTTCTTGTATGTTTAGTGCCTTATGAGTATTAGGCATCTCTTGGTCATTTGAGCATTTTCTATGTTACAAGTATATGCCCTACTAACTTTATCTGACCACTGTGTCTCACAGGTTTTTAACTTATCTATGCTTAACACATGAGTTGTGTCCATCCTATTTTTTCCCCCTTCTAGGGAAGAATTGAGTATTCTCAAACAATACAGTCCTGGGCTTCAGAGCTGGTATTAAGTCCATGGTGACAATACAGTCAAACTTCTTATGACTCCTTCATTACTTTTATTAAGGTAGATTTAGCAGAGTCATAGTAATTTCAAGCACAATATTATTTTACTTGGGAAACTGTTGAACAAGTTTCTTAGATTATTTTTTAAGAAAACAATGTTGAAAAAAGAAGCAAAAACTTTTCTTAACAAATAGATTTTTTCACAAAATTTTACAAATTTTTTCACAAAATAGGGAGTTTTTACAGATCCTGCTTTTCCCACACATTATGAAAATGTATGCCAATCAACCTGATCTCCATACTCTGCTCCTGGGACCTTAGGAGGATATGCATTTGTATTAGTAGTCCATAAATTTAGTAGCTTGAAACAGCAAAAATTCATTATTTTAGAGATCTTCAGGTTAGATTTCCAACACAGATCTCACTGGCTAAACTCAAGGTGTTGTCAGAGTTGTGTTTCCCTCTAGTTCTAGGGATGAATCTGTTTCTGTGCCTTTTGCAGCTTCTAGATGCCATGTCTTGGCTCATCGCCCCCTTCCTCCATCTTCAAATCAAGTTACAGTGGTTTAAAGGTTTTTTTAAAATATATTTTTATTGATTTTAGTGAGGAAGGGAGAGGGAGAGGTGGAAACATCAATGATGAGAGAAAATCATTGATTGGCTGACTCCTGCATGTCCCCTGTGGGACTGAGCTCTCAACCTGGGCTTGTGCCTTTGACCAGAATCTAACCCAGGACCCTAGTCCACAGGCTATGCTCTAACCATTGAGCCAAACCAGCTAGGGCTTGAGTCCGAAGATCCTACCATTTTTTAACTCTTTTACTTTTTCTTCATTTTTAAAGTATATTTTATTGATTTTTTACAGAGGGGAGAGGGGTAGAGAGTTAGAAACATCAATGAGAGAGAAACATCGATGAGCTGCCTCCTGCACACCCCCTACTGGGGATGTGCCTGCAACCAAGGTACATGCCCTTGACCGGAATCAAACCCGAGACCCTTGAGTCCACAGGCCAACCTTCTATCTACTGAGCCAAATCAGTTATGAAGAACTCTTTTACTTTTAAGGACTCTTGAGATTACATTGAGCTCACCTGGATAATCCAGAATCATCTCACTATTTTAAGGTCAGTTGATTAGCAACTTTTCCCCCTTGCCATGTACCTAACATATCTATAGATTCCAGAGATGGGGATAAGGGCTGGGATATCTTTGAGTGGCCATTATTCTGCCTTCTATAAGTTGCATAAATTATCTTTTGACCATAGGTGTTATATGCATTTTTAAAAGCCCTCTGGCCCAGCTGGCTTGACTCAGTGGTTGAGCTTTGAACTATGAACCAGGAGGTCACAGTTTGATTCCCATTCAGGGCACATGTTGCTGGCTTGATCCCCAATGTGTGGTGTGCAGGATTCTTATTCCAGACCCTAGTCAAGTTGCTAAAAATTTTCTTTGAAGTAAAAAACCTGGAAATAGGATTATTTTCTATAATAGCTGAAAAACACATGGGGGGAAAAAACAACCCTGTTCTACAGAAAATAAGAGAAATGAATAAAGCTGTATAGATCTATTTCATGTGTTTGTTTCAGAAAAAAATGTAACTTTATTGCTTATGTTTCATACACATTGACAAGAGGGAGTGAAAAGGGAGTAAGATATTCTGCTAGAGAAATAGTGATATGGTTATAGTCTAGAATTTCCTTCTGATTCCACCAGCATCAGGGAAATAGTTGAAAATGACATTTTCTTATTCTTTGCATTTTTTCCTGAGAAAGAATGTGAAATTATATTGAATAGGTTTGTACTCCTGATTACATTTGAAGCCTTTGACATTGCAAATAATCTTCCAAGTTCATGTGATTCTTTCCTAGAAAACTATCTAAGCTTCATTGGAACTTGATAGACTCTCAGTTATTTCAACCAAGTACATCCTCAATTCAGTCTCATGAGGTAACTCCTTTTTCAGGCTCTGTACAGCTAAGGACTCAATGTTTTACTTTATTCTTCCTAAAAATAGATTATGATCTATTATCCATCTCTTTAGATAGCTGACTCTTCCATGAGCTTCTCACAGGTGACCCAACCCAGAAAGCCAGAAACTGAAGTACTAATTAGATAGCTCCTTTATCTTTGCATATTGAGGTAGGCTTACCTAATTAAGATCCAGAAATTAATCAGACTGCTACAGTTTAAGTCCAAGTTATCTATAGCTAATGATTAGTTCAAACTACATAAAGTTAGACAGAGTAGGCTTTCAGGAATTCGCTTAAAATCAAAGATTTTAGAATGTAGAGAGATAGAATCCTAAATGTAAAGACACTCTTTTTCTTTTTTGTATGTATTACATGTCTACAAGGGATCTGGATTTTAGAGCATGCATTTCCTCATATTTAAAGTTTAAAGTCTTCTTTTATTAAATCAAAAAAGATTGCTTGTTATAACCAATGAACTTGTTATAATCAAGACACTGGGGGGTTAGGGTATACATGGGAGTGAGGGGGGGAGGCTATGGGAAGATATGTATACATGTAATACATTAATAAAAACAAGATTGCTTATATGTCAGGACAGTTTGATCAAATACATATACCTACACTTAATAACTTCACAAAGGGAAAATATTCTATTGTAAATCTACCACCAACTATTTGCTTAAATTTTTTATCCTCTAATTTGTTTCATGTTGCTGCCTACTTTCTGGAAAGAAGGAATAACAGTACCTATATGTTATTTGCATAGTGTTCAATCCACTGTGAATTAAGAACAATATATTTCAGTAAAATCTCTAGTAGAACACGTTAATAATATAGCGAGTCCCTTTCCACTTGAGATAGTATAAAGCACTATTAATAAAGATTTAAGGAATTTCTATTTATTTTCTACCAGAAAAGAGGCCCACAAGTATAACTTTAACCATATTTAATATATACAATATAAATAATTATTAAAAATTTAAAAATTATTTTAGTGTTGGCATTTCTTTATCAGAATGGAAAATATTATAGTATTTCTTGATTATTAAAACACACTTTTTTTTTATTTTTAGAGAGAGGAGGGAAAGAGAGAAACATCAATCAGTTTGCTTCCTATATGTTCCCCAACCGGGGATCAAACTCACCACTTTTCAGTGTTTGGGACAATGCTACAACCAACTGAGCCACACTAGTCAGGGCACTTTTTCTTTTTTTAATTGACAAAATGATAAATGAAAGAGAAATTCATAAGTAGAGAAAAATACGAATAGTGAACTTAATATATGATAATGTTTACACTTCAAGTTAGTGGAAAAGGAAATCACATATAATAAATGGTTCTTGCATAACTAGCTTTTCCCCAAAAGAATACAAAGCTAGTATCTCTATGTTAACCATATACAAAAATAAATTTCATATGTATTGAACTTACTGAACAAAAGACAAGAACATTAAGGTTATTTAGATGGTTTTGAGGATGAAAGAATATTTTCTTGGCAAAATGAGAAATCTAAAAGAAAAGAAAGACTGCCAGATTTGATCAAGTACAAATTTTTATATGGCCAAAGATACCATAAAAAAGTATCAAAATGTTAGTGAGAGACTGTCAGAAGATATTTGTTCCACAATATGACAAAGGGTTCATTTCTATATTTTACAAATAGCACCTACAAATTGATTTTTTAAAAAGATAAGTAGAAAAGGGGCAGGGGTTATAACAAGCACACACAGAGGAAGAAATTCCAAGTTTTTGCAAAATTAAGAGAAAAACATCCAGTGGTGGTGGAAATAGGCTACTGGGAGTTTGAATTTCTTAAAACTTTTGAAAAGTAATCCAGGATGTAGTAGATAAGTCTACAAATTAGGCCAAAATTGATCCCTCCCCTTCTTGTCAATCTTGCCTGGTCTTGAACCTTGTTTTCACCAAAAATATGGCAAAAGTGACCTTGCCCTAGCCTTTAAAAAGCTGGCACCTTTGCCCTGGCTGGGTGGCTCAGTTGTTTAGTGCGTCATCCTGTACACCAAAAGCTTGCAGGTTCAATTTCCAATCAGGGCACATTCCTAGGTTAGGGGTCCGATGCATGTGGGAGGCAACTATTGATGTTTCTCACATTTCTCTCTCTCTCTCTCTCTCTCTCTCTCTCTCTCTCTCTCTCTCTCT
>JAAGEH010000014.1:9675849-9746210 GCA_011751065.1 Lasiurus cinereus | reverse complement strand
ACTATATCCTCGAGTGAGGATTAAAAAAAGAAAGACCGGCACCTCCTATTTTTTTCTTTATATGAAGCCAAGACTGGCACTTTCTATTTTTTCCTTATGTGAAGCCAGCTTTTATGAAAGAGGTATGACTATCCCAAGACCATAATGTGACAACCCAAGCTACCCACATGAAGAGAGAAAGAGTTGAGGAATGCCAAGGCACCAGACATGTGACAATCTTCTCAGGCCATCTAGTTCAGCATAGTTGTCTACTTGAGCGAAGCTGAGTGAGCCCAGCCAACAAAACCCTGCCTTATTTCCTGGCCACAACATTGTGAGGAAATAATAAATCATTGTGGTAGGCCACTAAGTTTTATGGTGGTTTGTTACACAGCAATATATATAACCAAAGCACAGGAGTATCTATTCAAGTAAAAGAAAAAGCATACTTTTGATCCAGCAATTCTATTTGATAGATTTTGGTACATCCGTATCATGGGAATGTTGATATCATTAACAAGAATTAGTTGAACTCTAGAGATATTTATGAACTCAGAGAGATACTGTTAAATAAAATAGGAATTACAAGACAATATGTATATTATAATCTCATTTTAAAAGATTAAAATAAGTATATATGACTAAGTGCTCTTTTATGATTTTTATGAACTTATAAAGAATGTAGATATTTGTAAAACTATTAACATTGGCCTCTTGTAGGAATAAGCATAGGGTGACTTTGGGTAGACTACAGACCTTATTTTTGTGTACTTGTGCTATAGGGTTGTTGCAAGCAGCGAAGGTATTTTTTTTTTTTTAATTAATTTTTTATTAATTTTTTTATACATATCTCCCCATTGCCCCCCCTCCCTCCCAGGCATACCCCAACCCCCCAGTGTCTGTGATCATTGGTTATGTTTATAAGCATGCATACAATTCCTTTGATTGATCACTTATTTACCTCACCTAACTTTAATCTTTCTGCTATAATTTCACAGTCTGTTTGATGCTTTATGATTTTTGTCCTCCTGAGAATTATCAGTCTACTCCCTTTCTGTGCTCCTGATTCTATTATATTCACCAGTTTATTCTGTTGATCAGATTTTTAATTCACTTAATTTTTAGATTCACTTGTTGACAGATGTGTATTTGTTGTTCATAATTTTTTGTCTTTTACCTTTTTCTTCTTCCTCTTCTAAAAGGGTACCTTTCAGCATTTCATATAATACTGGTTTGGAGTTGATGAACTCCTTTAGCTTTTTCTTCTCTGTGAAGGTCTTTATCTGCCCTTCAATTCTGAATGATAGCTTTGCTGGATAGATTATTCTTGGTTGTAGGTTCTTGTTGTTCATCACGTTGAATATTTCTTGCCACTCCCGTCTGGCCTGCATCGTTTCTGTTGAGAAATCAGCTGACAGTCCTATGGGTGCTCCCTTGTAGGTAATAAACTGTTTTTCTCTTGCTGCTTTTAATATTCTCTCTTTGTCTTTTGCTCTTGGCATTTTAATTATGATGTGTCTTGGTGTAGTCCTCTTTGGGTTCCTTTTCTTTGGGGTTCTGTGTGCTTCCTCGACTTGTAAGTCTATTTCTTTTACCAGATGTGGGAAGTTTTCAGTCATTATTTCTTTAAACAGGTTTTCAGTATCTTGCTCTCTCTCTTCTTCTGGCACCCCCACAATTCTGATGTTGGTACGCTTGAAGCTGTCCCAGAGGCTCCTTACATTATCTTCACATTTTTGGATTCTTTTCTCTTCTTGCTTTTCCAGTTGAATGTTTTCTGCTTCTTTATATTTCAAATTTTTGACTTGATCCTTGCCTTTCTCTAGTCTGCTGTTAGTACTCTGCGTAATAGTATTCATTTCAGTCAGTGTATTTATTATCTTCTCTTGGGTCTCACTAAATTTATCCATCTTTTCTAGCATATTCTTGCAAAACCTTATAAGCGTGGTTTTGAACTCTATATCCAGTCGTTTTTTTTCCTCCATTTCTTTTGCTTGTAATCCCTTCCCTTGTCTCGGCATTTTCACTGTGCCGGGGAAACTTCTGTGCTGGATTCAGCCGAAGAAGCCTCTGCTGAGCTTGGGAGGGTGGAGTCTCAGGGCTTAAGGGACCGCCTTGCCTTCCAGTCAGCCCCACCCTCCACGGCCCCTGAGTCTCACGTGACTGGGTAATGGCTGGAGCGGTCCTTGTGCGCGCGCACCCGCAGCGCCTCCAACCGCTGCCTTTCCGGCTCCCCTGCGAACCAGGACCACAGGAGTCTAGGTCCCCAGGGTTTTGCCCAAAACAGGGGCCCAGTGGACTCAGAAGTGGCGCAGTTGGGAGGGTCTGTCTCCCGCCCACTCGCGAAAGCCAGCGGCACAATCAGCAATCCGTCCTCCGCGTGGTGCCGTGCGCGACCAGACCTCCGATCCTTTGCAACTCCCCTAAATTTCCGTGCACTTCTCCCTTTTCACAGTCCAAACTCCCCCCGTATGAGTTTCGGCTGGATCTGGGGTTTAGTGTCGTAAGAGAAGGGGTTCAATGCCGTTGGGAGTCTCCGTTTCCCTCCCGCCAGAGAAAGCCAGCCAGGTACTCCGTCACCGCTCTCTCAGCGCGCATCTCCGTACCTCGGCTTTTTGCAGCTCCTCTGGGTCTCTGTGAGCCCCTCTCTTTCCCTCTAGTTGTAGAACTTCCACTCAGCCAGCTTTCCTGTGGTTCTGGATGATGTCCGTTCTGTCTTTTAGTTGTAGTTTTGAAATTGTTGTGCGAGACAGCAGTATAGGTGTTCACCTATGCCGCCATCTTGGATTCTCCTCAGCGAAGGTATTTTTTGTTGTTTGAAAGAAAAATCCAATAAAATTTTTAAGTAAAAGGAATCAAAGAAATTTAAATATTCTTGTTGTAAAAAGAAAAAAATATTAAACTTTACAGAAGTATATAAACCAAAAAGGGAAATCATTAGGTAATCGTCTTAATCCAGGTTAGAGTAATTTGCCTTATTGACTCAATAATATATCAAGGGCATCTTTCTGTTAGTAAAAATAGATCCCAATGACCCTTCTTCTTTATTTTTCTCTCCCCCTCCCCCGCTTCTCCCCCCACCCCACTGACTCTCTTTAATGGCTTCAGAATATTCTATTGTTTGGATGTATTATAATTTATTTAGTTAAGTTCTTATTGTTAGAATTCATATTATTTCTATTTTTTTCTGATTATAAAAATAATGGTTATTCTTGTAATACATCTTCACCTACTTCTTTTAGAAGTGAACTTGTTAATATACATATTGCTAGCATGCCTTCTACAAAAACTGCAGTTTATAATTCCCACTAACAGTTTATGACAGGAGCAAAAATAATTGTCTAGGGCAGTGGTTCTCAACCTTTCTAATGCCGCTTACCCTTTAATACAGTTCCTCATGTTGTTGTGACCTCCAGCCATAAAGTTATTTTTGTTGCTACTTCATAACTGTAATTTTGCTATTGTTATGAATCGTAATGTGAAATATCTGTGTTTTCTGATGGTCTTAGGTGTCCCCTGCTAGTGGTTCTCAACCTGTGGGTCACGACCCACAGGTTGAGAACTGCTGCTGTAGAGCCTAAGACCATCGAAAAACACAGATATTTACATTACAATTCATTAACAGTAGCAAAATTATAGTTATGAAGTAGCAACAAAAATAATTTTGTGGTTGGGGGTCACCACAACATGAGGAACTGTATTAAAGGGTTGCAGCATTAGAAAGATTGAGAACCACTGGTCTAGGGCAATATCTAACCATTCTTCACGAAAAAAGCCAAAGAATTTGCTAGTTTAGCAATTAGCAAATGTTTTCATGTTGCTTTGCTGTACAATGGGACGTGGGTAGAACTAGAGTTATTGTGCATTCAGACACCAAAATTCCTACTTACTAACTGGGGTAGAAGGGTCACAGGAGATTAGCCTAGAAGTAAAAAAATGAGGAAAACAAGTCTTTTGCATGGAGATGAAAGTGTAAATCAACTGAAGCAGATTTTCTCCAGTTTGCCAAGGCTGAATGACTTGCAGTGCCATCTTCTGGCAAAGAAGTGCAAAACTCTCAATTTACATGCTGGGTGGGAATCAAGTTTGTATTCTAAGCAGGACTAAATCAAAGACCCACTGGAGAACCCAAAGAAGGTCTTGGTGTTGGTGTGTTGGGAAAGGGATGAAGGTAAAGGAGACAGATTTCTTTGATGTAAAGATCTAAATCATTTGATCTTTGAGGTCTCTGGCAAAATCAGTAGTCTCTCCAAGCTACATACAATTTGTGTACAACAGATACACCTTGGAGTTGTACCATCCTTATTGAGCTTCAGGTTTGTAATTTCCAGTATCTTGGGATAAGTCACTCTAGTTGTAGGAATACAGGACAACATCCTTATTAGGAAATATGTTTCTATCTTAGAAAGTCATGCAATAAAGAAAAGTACTTAGATTTTCACCACCCCCTTCAATATACTGACAATGAATTTATACACACATTAGATGTATAGGTGTAGAATATCTCATTATAACTTAAAAAATTTTTTAAAAATAAATTTTATTGATTTTTTTACAGAAAGGAAAATAGAAACATTAATGAGAGAAATATCAATCAGCTGCCTCCTGCACACCCCCCACTGGGGATGTGTCCATAACCAAGGTACATGTCCTTGACTGGAACTGAACGTGGGACCCTTGAGTCCGAAGGCTGATGCTCTATCCACTGAGCCAAACTGATTAAGGCAATTAAAAAAATTTTTTTGAGACTTAAAATTACTTTGTTTTAATCATCCAAAACACACTAGAAAAAGGCTTGCTTTTTAAAGCAAAATTACTTTTAAAAATGTGGTATCCCACTCAGCTGGTGTGGCTTAGCAGTTGAGCCTTCAGCTATGAAACAGGTGAAGATTAGTGGGGGGTGTGCAGGAGGCAACTGACAATGATTCTCTCTCATCAGAGATGCCTATCCCTCTCCCTTCCTCTCTGAAATCAGTAAAAAAAAAATTTTTTTTAAAATGTGGCATTTTTTAAATAAATAAAAGTCTTCAGGTTAAAAAATTATTTTTGCAGTGTCTTATGTCTGGGACAAATTTATAGTATGCTTTATTTTAAATCAACTTCTGCCATACTTCAAACTACACACTCCTTTGTTTTTCCTTTTTTTTTTTTGGTAGTATTTTATTTGTCAGAATTTCTAAAACCAGGGTCTCTGCTGGACAAGTAGAAAAAAATAGAAAACTGTACTACCAAAAGGCAAGTATGACAAGTAAGAATACTCGGAAAGGGGCTCTCCTTGGACTGGAGAGAATGCCGAGTTCGCCCCGGGCAGGGTAGCCCAGCACAGCAAGGACCCGGCCCCCCCCGCCCCCGGGGTGAGATGCGTGTTTCCCTCCGGCGCCAGGACGCCGCCGCACTAGCCGGCCCAGTCCTGGAACCGGAAGCAGTCACTCGCTATCTTCCACACGGTGCTGCCGGGGGAGGCCTGGGCCGTCAGAAGGAAGTTCTGGTTGAAGTCCCGTGGTTTGTTGCCTTCAAACTTCACGGTCCCACAGATCACAACGAGGACGGTGGTCTGGCTCGCGGTGGCTTCCTCATGCACAGGCTGGCAGTCCACCACACTGACGTGGAACTCGCTGGAAGGCAACATTTCAAAAAACTCACTCAAGGACTCCGGCCCGGACACGGCGTTGCCATTCCACACCACGGTGGCCGTGCCCAGGTAGAGGCGGGGCAGCAGACGCCTCCGCTTATCCATGGTGGTGTAGTAGACGTTGACAAACTCCTCAGCGGCCCTGCAGGCTTGGTCCACGTAGGTCTTGAAGTCTACTGATGCCATCTCTGGCTCTCCTGAAGGACGCCTCCACCCGGGTGCTCCCCGCACCCGAGGGAGCCGGGGCTGCGCCGGCGAAGGCCGGGCTCCTCCGACGCTCCCCTCGCGGACCACGGCTCCTCGGAGAACCGGCCCCCAGAGGTCGCGGGGCGAGGCTGCGGCGACTCCGCGCCCCTCCGCCGCTCGCCCAGGAGGAGGCCCTGTTTGTTCCTTTCCAACTTTCCTGCAGCCTCGACCAGCCCCGCCTGCAGGGCCCCGGCCCCGCCCCTCGGCGCCCCTCCGCGCCGCCCTTTCCCAGCCGCCTCCACTGCGCGCTTGCTTCAGCGCGATGACGTCACACGCCAGCGCCGGTGACGCGCCGACCGCTCCCCCTCCTGCACTCGCTCCAGGCTGTAAGGGGTGGTACAGGCTGCAGTCTCCAGCCCGGGCTCCCTAGCACTCCCCTGCAGACCCCGGGGTCCAGCGCGGCCGTTGCGAGGCCGGAGGGCGTGGCAGGCAGGCAGGCAGGCAGCCCCCCAGGCCCGCAGGCCGCCCGTCCCCACGCCGCTGCGGCCACCCGCCACCGCCTCTGAAGTTGGAGAGGCACTCCCTCGGCTGCCGCCCCGCCGTTTCCAAGGGGCTCAGACACCACTTTGTTTCGTCCGGGTCGTGTGTACCTGTCTCACAGGGCGTTGCCCGAGTGGGGACCGAGTCCAGCCTGAGCGGCCAGGCAGAGCCTGTGGTCCGGGGTGGGAGTCTCACTTGCCCCCCTTCGTAGGGGGCTGCCAGCTGCTGGTTAGAGACTGGGTTTCTCTTTCAGGATGTCTTTTCGAAATGCGGGATGATGCCTCTGCCTCATTATGTGTCCCATAGGAAGATTGCTACACCTAGACTTTTGCTAATAGGTCATCACCGTTATCCCTTCTAACGTCCTGTGTCGTTGAGGTGAGTTTTACTTGGGGGAAGCAATGAGTGGTATGCAAAAATGGCAAAATCAGGTTGGGGAAACAAGGAGACCTTGCTTAGACTTGCTTATGTAGAGCCTGCGTGGATACCATAAGTGCGCGGAAAAATAATAGCCCTTATCTCACTAGAATGTTGTTAATTCTCTAAGGAGCAATATGTATTGCAAAGCAGTCATTGGACATTGCTCAAGCAAAAATTTATTAAAGTGATAGAAATCTTGGTATGGGTAAGCAATCATTTACAGGCTTATATGTTGTCTCCAACCTTCAATTACACATAAATTTAATTAGAAAATGAGTAGCAACTGGTTGGTCAGTAATTTTATATTTCAGTTTTCATAATTTGAAGCAACTTCTATATGTAAGACATTAAAAGTTCTACTTTCAGAGTTCATGACTCACTTCTTATAAATATACAGGCCTAATTTTCATTCTCTAAGATTAAGAAGCAGAAAAATTATTGCCATTCGAAGTTACATTAGAAATATTTGTGAAGGATTAAATGTAATATCCAATATAAGCTCATAATAGCCTTTTCTTATGATGCAGCAGTATTGTAGAGATGATGGAGGGAAGCCAGATATGGAGAGAAGTAGTCCTTTGTTTTTAGTTTAGATTTGTCTGGTGTGAGAAGATTCACAGATCTTCATTTAAAATTGCCCATTGTTTTGGGTGAAAGGTAAGATGCCTGTTTTGTGGGAAAACAGGTTTTTGCACAGTAAAAGTCACCATTAGTTTAGTAAGGTTTATGGAACTTGGCCACAGAAATTCTTTTGAGGTCATTTTAATAATATATTGACATTGAATTCCAAGTAAATTTTACTCTAATCTACCTCCTAAGTCATAATCATGACCCCAATTCATAAATGTAAATTATTTACATATTGGTAGTTTCCACTAGGGAAGCCATTAATTGTTGCCTGAATAGACTTACAGAGAAGACTTGGCAGGGGGAAGTCTAGTAGGAATCTTATTTTTACTTTCTGCTTTTTTGAGTAACGAAAAATAAGGCACGAACTTTGCTTACTGAGAAGATAAACTGACCCTCTCCCATAATCTCAAATGGTAGTTATTATTTTGGGAGAATTATATGTATGGATTGTTGCTGCGGACAGCACCTGCAATAAGGAATCTATTGACATTCCTGTACAAATGTTTCCATTTAGGACATCCTGTCCATCATAAAGCTGAAGTGACTTAATGTTTGAGATGGGTGGGGCTAAAATTTTTCATTCATATACTTTGACATTTTTCATATTTCGTGCAAATAGCTATTGTGTCAAACATTGCTTATTTATAGCTTAAATAAATTTTTAGTAAAATGTGAGAAAAAATGTCTAATTTGACTAGAGGCAAGATATTTTGGGGGGAAGAGGAGAGAGCAGAGTCGACATACTTGAAAAGAAGAACGATACCATATAGGAAAACGTTGGATGTCAGGATTAGAAGTTTGGAAGTGGAGAACTGTTCAAGGATTTTAACTAGAAATACTGATTTAGTAACATTCTTCTTACTTTCTATCAGTAGTTATTATTCTTCAATTTAATGTATTATTTTGAATAGATAATACATATATAGTTTAAAAAAATCTTCTCAACTACTCAATTTCTTCCCTGAAAGCAGCCAATATTACTAGTTTATTTTGTATCTCTTCAGAGATATTACTTAGCCTATACAAGCAATTATGTGTGTGTATATACATGTAAGGGTTTTATATATATGTGTATATTTATACACATACTGTATATATAAATAAATGTAAGTAGAAACATGTATATTTTATTTTAATACACAAAGGGGAGTATAAACTATTTATTATTCTGGTACTTAGAAATTGTATCTATATAAATGTTGCTTTTTTCTCTTTGACTTGTTGATGGGTATTTAAGTTTTACCATTTCAAACAGTACTGCAGAGGATAACTTTGTACATGTCTCATTTTCATACATTTGAAAATGTTTATAGGGTAAATTCCTGTAAATGGAATTTTTGGGTCAAAATGACTGAACATTTATAATTTTGGTAGATATTGCCAAATTAATATTCCTTAGTATTTGTACCAGTTTGTATTCTCACCACATTCTGTTTTCTTATATCCCTCTTCAATACAATACCGTAAAAAACTTTCTGAATTTGGCCATTTTGATAGCTAAAAAACACTATCTCTTAGACTTCTTTTATCATGGTAAAATATACATAATAAAACTTTATTTCTTGTAGTTTTACATTGTATTTTTCATGTGTGATTACATACCTTTGCACATTTTAACATCCTATCTAATAAAGAGGGAATATGCTAATTGACCATCCCTCCATTACAAAGATGGCTGCACCCACAGCTGAGGCCAAGTTCCCTTAAGGAGCCTTAATGAGCAACAGCAGGGACCTGAGGCTATACCCTCCCCTGCCCCTGTGGGGCTTGATGGAGATCTCAGGCCTCGCCCCCTGCCCCAGTGCCAGGTCAGGGGACCTCAGGCCACTTTCTCCACCTGGTAGGGCTTGATGGGGGACCTCAAGGTGCGCTTCCTGTCCTGGTGCTGGGCCAGGGGACCTCAGACTGTGCCCCACACCAGGTGGGGCTTGATGGAGCACCTGAGCTGCGCCCCCCTGCCAGTGGGGCTTGATGGCGGATTTGAGGCTGCGTCCCCCTCCCAGTGCCAGGCCAGGGGAACCTAAGGCTGTGCCCCCCTGCCTGGCGGGGCTTGACGGGGGACATCAGACCATGCCCCCCTCCCAGCAGGGATTGATGGGATCTCAGGATGTGTCCCCAACCTGACGGGGCTTGATGGAGAACCTCAAGGCACACCCCTGCCCCATTTGAAGCACTTCAGGCCACCGCCCATCCTGGTGCTGGGCCAGAGGATCTGAGGCTACACCCCCCTGCTGTTAAGTCTTGACAGGGGTGGGGCTGGCCAGGTCTGGATCTAGCCCAATTGGGGGGGGGTGCAACTGGGTCTGGGTCTCATGTGATTTTGAGGTGCATGTGAGTAGGCGGGGACTTGACTCTGTGTCCCCTTTTTAATGTGCACAAATTTTGTGCACCTGGCCATAAATCAATTATAATCCTTTTTGTTAACTTTAACTTCATATTCTTTGTCCATTTTACTGTTGATTTTTTTTTCTGTGAACATGTAGAAGCTTTTTATTTATGAGACAAAAGAACCCTTGGTGATCTGATCTAAATTATATATATTTTATTTTTGTCATTTGAAGTTTTACTTACACTAGTTTTTGCTGTGCAAGATTTTTATGTAGTCATATTAATCCCTTAAGGCTTTTGGGGTTTGTGTCATACTAAGCTATTCTACACTAAGGACATAAAAATCATCCTCTCATGTTCTACTTTATTACTATTATGTTTTCAGTGTTTATATTTCAATATTTTATCATCTGGAATTTAAGTTGGTAGAAAGTGAAAATGAATAATGGATTTAAGTTTTTTTTCCATTTTGCTACCCAGTTGTCTAAATACTATTTGTTTTAAAATTAATTTTTTTCCCCTACCTATTTGAAATGTCCCCATGGTCATCCACCAAGTTAAAACTTTAATATATATTTGTGGACTTTCTATGATTTGCCAATTCATAATTATTATAGCTTCACTAGTAGCCCTGCGTACTGTGCAAATATCTTGCTGCTGCTAGCCTCAGTTGGCCACCTGTCCACTACCGCTGGTAACTCTCTGCTGCTCATAACTCACTGCCCCGCCCTCCTGTAGCTCTCCATTACCTGTAGATTGGTCATGATGTTATGGTGTAACAGATAATTAGCCTGTTCCTCTCTTATTCTATCTAATAAAGAGGGAATATGATAATTAACTGCCACATCTTCAAAGATGATGGCGCCCAGTCCCCTTAGCCCTGCTGGGGTGGCAGGCACGTGGCACGGCTGGGCCCTACCCCAGGTGGGTCCGGCCGTTCTGCATGCCTGCCTCCAGAGTTCCCCAGTCCTTTCAGTCCCCCAGCTGTCAATGGCCGGCCCGAGGTGCAGGCAAACCTTGGATGGCAGCTTCCCAGCCGCCCAGGGCTGCCCAAGGCTCAGGTAACTAGGACTGGCTGAGGCTTGCGCTGCCAGCAGTGTCAGCAGCAGAGGTGTGGTGGGGGCATTGCCTTTCCCTGATCCCTGGGTCACCTCCTGCCCCTGAGGGCTCCTGGACTGTGAGAGGGGTCAGGCCAGGATGTGGGACCCCCCCTCTCCAGTGCATGAATTTTCATGCACTGGGCCTCTAGTACATCTAGTGTCTTTACATCTAGTAGAACAAGCCTTTCTTCATTGGTCTTTTATTCCCCCAGTATTTCTCTGGCTATTCTTGCTTTTTTCATATTAACTTTAAAATCAGCTTGTCTGATCTCTCACCCCTAAAGCTTTTGTTTTTTTTTAAGATAGCATTAAATTTAGAGATTTAAGAATTTAAATCTTTTTCATTTTGAATCTTCCTATTCCCTCCCTTCCTCCCTTCCTTCCTTTGTCTTTTTCTTTTTCTCTTTCATGTTTGTTTTTTCCTTACTTTTTCTTTCTGTTCCTTTGATGATTTTTTTTATTGGTTCATTTTCCAGGTTACTAATCCTATCTGCTGTTGGTTCTTAATTTCAGATATGTTAGTTTTAGAATGTTCATTTAAATAAAAAAAATACATTTCACTTCTTTGTTGAAGTTCCACCATCTTTAAAATCTTTCTTTTAAATTAAATCTTTATTATTCAGATTGTTACATTGTTTCTCTTTTTTCCCCTCCATAGCTCCCGTCCACCCAGCTCCCACCCCTCCCTTTACCCTTACCTCCCTCCCATTGACCTCATCCATAGGTGTATGATTTTTGTCCAGTCTCTCCCTGTACACCCCTCACCCCTTTCCCCCTGAGAATTATCAGTCCACTCCCTTTCTGTGCTCCTTATCTGCCCTTCAATTCTGAATGATAGCTTTGCGGTCCCTGTGTGTGCGTGCGCTCTCTTGCAGTGCCTCTAGACTGCTGCCTTTCTGGCTCCCCTGTGCTCCGGGACCATATGAATCTGGGTCCCCAGGGTTTCACCCGAAACTGGGGTTTAGTGGAGTTAGAAGTGGTGCAGTTGGGAGGCTCTGTCTCCCGCCCACTGGTGAAAGCCAGTGACACAATCAGCAGTCATCTTCTGTGCACCGCCTGACTGCTGCCCTTTTGCGACTCCCCTAAATTTCCGCGTACTTCTCCCTTTTCACAGTCCAAACTTTCCCTGTATGAGTTTCAGCTGGACCTGGGATTTAGTATCGTAGGATAAGGGGTTCAATGCCATTGGGAATCTCTGTCTCCCTTCTGCCAGAGAAAGCCAGCCAAGTACTCCGACATCCCCTCTCCACGTGCACGTCTCTGTACCTCAGCTTTTTGCAGCTCCTCTGGGTCTCTGTGAGCTCCTCTCTTTTTTTCTAGTTGTAGAATTTCCACTCAGCCAGCTTTCCTGTGGTTCTGGATGATGTCCGTTCTGTCTTTTAGTTGTAGTTTTGAAATTGTTGTGCGAGGCAGCAGTGTAGATGTTTACCTATTCCACCATCTTAGATTCCTGCTCTTTAAAATCTTTTTAAAAAATTTTCCATCTTAAAAAAAAAAAAACTTAGTTCATCTTTCTCTCTTATTTTCTTGAACATATTATTCATGGTTATTAAAATCCCCTACTGATAAATCCACATTTGAGTCATTTTCGAATCTATTGTGTGTGTTCTTTCATCTTGGTGGTTTGTCTCTCTGCTTTTTTTTTTTTTTTAACATGCTTCATATTTACTGACCGGATGCTAGAACTTGTGGTTGAAACATCTTAGAGCTTCTTGGACATTTATCCTTCAAAAATTGTTGTTTTGTTCTGGCAAGCTGATGGGGATATAAGCTGATAACCTTGATCCTGTTGAGAACTGGTTTTAGTTTTGTTAGGACGAGCCTGTTTTATTCTTGTCCTGTGTGTGCACAGTTTAGGATTGGGATAACTGATAAGAGAGGAATTTATATGCAGATTTTTATTTTAAAATATATTTTTATTGATTACAGAAAGGAAGGGGGAGGGAGAGAGAAACATCAATGATAAGAGAGAACCATTGATGGGCTGCCTTCTGCATGCCCTCTACTGGGGATCAAGCCCGCAATCTGGGCATGTGCCCTTGACCAGAATCGAACCCGGGACTCTTCAGTCCCAAGGCTGATGCTCTATCCACTGAGCCAAACCAGCTAGGTCTATGCAGATTTTTAGACTCTAGAGCTACTCAGTTTTTCCCTCCCCTCTCCTCTCCTCTCTTCTCCTCTCCAGGATTTTGGCAGCCCTAAACCACTCTCTCCTCAGCCCATTAAGACTGCAGCTTTCTACATTTTGCTTGCCACAATTTGGAAAATGACTTCAGGAAAAAGGCTGGGGTAAATATGGAATTCACTAGTATATTCCTACCTTTCAATGATTATAGCCCCTCAACTTCTACCTGTTGTTTTATATATTTTACTCAGCTTTTAAGATTGTTTTGGGAGGTGGGATGGTCTGTTACGAGTTTCACCATCATGGTTGGAACAGTATCTCACCATTTCCTAAGTAGACTTTCACTTAATCTCCCAGATTGTACAGGTATACTTCAGAGATATTGTGGGTTTGATTCCAGACCCCAGCAATAAAGAGAGTCATAATTTTTTTTGCTGATAGTGGGTCTTGCTTTCATTTTTGTAAAAAAAGGGCAACATCTGTGAAGCACAATAAAGTGAAGCACAAGAAAATGGGTGTGCTTGTATATGGCATTTTCATTCTCAGCTCTGTCAGGATCCCCAGTCTAGAGAAATCTCTAGTCTTCTACGGAGCTGAGAGAGGGGTAATCTCTTAATTAGGAGAGGAGGATGAAGCAAACTGTGTGTCTGACTGCTTCTGACACAGTCATCCAATCTTGTTTTATTCCTAATATTATCCTTACTCTCAGAGGCACCTGGTGCTTCCAATTATTGAGCTAGTCTGTAGTGGGAATTGAGTTATTTCCCACCGTGGCTTGGTATACAGCTTTCTTTAGTCTCCCAAGCCAGTTGCTGCTTGTTTTTGTGTTTGTCAGCTTCCAGAATTTTGTTGCGATTGCTTTCTTTTCTCCTCTGCCTTTCTTATCCCTTCAAAGTTGTGTTAGGTTTGAGGAAGTAGAGGTAAATATATATGTTCATTTGATATGTTTAACTATAAGTTATAGTTTATTTTTTGACTTTTTAAAGACTTAGTATAAAATAATGACTTGTGTATTCTTTTCATACAGCCCAAGAAAAGACGTGGGCTATATCTTTCTATTATTTCTACTCTTTGTGGCTAATAGTACAATTCTAAACAGTGTTGCAGTTTCCTGTTTTCTTACCCACTTGGCTCCTTATATTCTTCTCCTGGGGTCTCAGATTATTATAGTTATAGGACCCTTAAGATAGCAGTATGTTGGACTGATCAGTGTTTTTAGATGAAGTATCCAAGGCTCAGAGAAGTCAAGTGGTTTTCTTTTGTTCACATACTTTTTATTTTCCAAACCCTTTGCTTTGTTTGTTGTATCATATAATTCTTTGCTTTTATGATTTGAATATCTTCAATCTGAGGCATGTTTTATGGAGATTGAATTGATATAAATGTAAGAGACCTTAAGAATACTATCAAATTGGTATTGTGATTTTTATTTGATGTTGGAAGCTGAAGGTTAGAAAGGGCTTGATCCCTAGTGGGAGGGAGACAACAATCAATGTTTCTCTCTCATCCATGTTTCTCTGTCTCTAACCCTCTCCCTTTCTCTCAAACAAACATTTTTTAAAATATATATTTTATTGATTTTTTACAGAGAGGAAGGGAGAGGGACAGAGAGCTAGAAACATCAATGAGAGAGAAACATCGATTAGCCGCCTCCTGCACACCCCCCACCGGGGATGTGCCCACAACCAAGGTTCACACCCCCAACCGGAATCGAACCCAGGACCCTTCAGTCCGCAGGCCGACGCTCCATCCACTGAGCCAAACTAGTTACAGCCAGACAAACATATTTTTTTTAAAAAAAGAAAAGGGAAAACAGTTATTTGTAATCTGAGTTTATTACAATAATGAAATTAGAACAGATTTTTATGTTCTTTCAGTTACATGTTATGATGATTTTGGAAATGTAAGCCTTTGGTACATTTTGTTATCTTTTCTTTCATTTGGTTTGAAAGTCTTCTAGGATTGTAATTTATCTGAGAAGTCTTGCAACTAGAAAATAAATAGCTGGTTAAATATCCTGTGAGACAGTGAAAGCAATCTATCATGTTTTCCCTTTTACTTCCTCTAGTATACTACACTACTCTAATGTGAACTCTGCAGAAAAGGAGGGCTGTCAGTTGCTCTGAAACTTGTTGACTACAAGGCTTTGATTGTTTATAAAGGTGCACTTGAAATTATTTGATGGCAATTAGAGTCATCCTTCTTCCCTACTAGGAGCAGATTTTATTCTACTGAGTTGTCAAAACCACAATATTCACTCAGTAATGCGGTAGGCAGCAGAATGCAATATTAGAGATTCTTAGAGCTTCCATCTTGTTATTGTGGTCCCTTGAAAGGAATTGGCAACTAAATTTTGAGGCAAGGCCAAACTTACTAATTTTATTTTATTTTATGTTTTCTTGGCACACAAAATAATGATGGCTGTGAAATAATCTCATTATGTGGTTATTATTTAATGCAATTTGACTTATGAAATTTAGTTTTCTAAGATGAGTTTATCTTGATTTTTTTTTCTAAATAGCATAGTAATATAATACACTTTCATGTCCTGGAGAAATCATTAAATTCTGGCTGGTGCCCAGGTAACTGCTATATTATGCCATTTGATCAAAGTTGGCTTGGAAGTGTTTGAAATGACTCTCCTACTTTAATTTACTGATAATGCTGTAGTTCTTTGGTAACAGTCAATTTCCTGTTTCTCTTAAAGTTGCTAAAAGGCTTGTAATTTCTTCCAAAAATTTTGAAATGGAAAATGGTTGTAATATTTTCTAAGGTAGAAGAAAGCTCTTTCCTACAAAATTTTATAGGGAATTGATTTTTACCACAGGCTGAGTTCTGGCCTTTACTCTTATAGACCTAGAATGTGAACTTTGTTATTTAAGGAAATTGGATAATTTCTTAGAGGCAAAATAAAACATTTTAGTATTGAGAAAATGAAGTGAGAGTATGGATTTATTCATTTACAATGAGAAATATGGTAAACTGTCACAGAAATTTTAATATAGTCTTCATGACCAGCTCATATTTCTCAGACATAGGAAGTCTGCTTGCAATGAATAAAAAAGTTAGGTGAATTAAATATTTATTAGTTTTAGGTTAACAGTGAATTCTGTATCTCCACAATAATAGTGATCTTGCTAATAAACACACTAATGATTGCTTTTGTGACTTTTTCTCTCCACCTGTCCTTTCATCTCCCCTTTCTGTTAAATTTTTTTTAAAAACTTAATTTTTTAAATTTTTATTAATCCTCACACGAGGGTATTTTTTTCCATTGATATTTAGAGAGAGTGGGAAGGTGGAGGGAGGCAGAGAGAGAGAGAAAGGGAGAGAGAGAGAAACATTGATGTGAGAGATACATCAATCAGTTGCCTTCCACATGTGTCCTAACTGGGACATGCCCTTGACTAAGAATTGAACCCATTGTGCAAGTCAACCCTCTAACTACTGAGCAACAGCCACCAGGACTCTTTCAATTTTTTAAAAATTTTACTACCTAACATATTTGGCTTCTGTCCCCACTAGTCTCCTGAAATTACTATTGCTAAAGCTTCTAATGATCTTAATCAAATATCTGGGTATGGTAAGAATCTAATTATACCAAAAGCAGAAATATAAAGAAAGGATTGATACATTTGTTCAATAAAGGGAGAGGGCCTTGTCTCTCCCATTTGCTTGTGGGTATGGATTTCTTGTGATATCTGGAGAAAAATAATTTCCTGAGACTTGCACAGAAGGATGCAGTATGGTAAAAAGCTTTCCATGGAATTAAATCCCTGAATTTCCAAAATCCCATTTCCTTTTGTCCCACCATAAAAGAAGTATACCTAGAGCTTCATTAGAGCTAAAATCAAAGCCAGTGTCCAGAGTTGCCTTTCCATATCTGCACAGTCTAATCCAGCATCAGGCTAGCTTAATTTGTGTTTCCCCACTTCAGTGCATCAGTCCTTTGCATGTAGAGTCTACAGGGTCACATGGCTACGGGGGAAACAAGGGTAGGACCAAAACAAGAGAGCCCCATGAGTCTAGAGGAGCTAAGAGTAAGGAACAACAAAAGGGAGAATTCCTTTGATTAGGGCATTATGTATTCCCAAATTTTCACAGACTTACAGTGTCCACACCTATTCAGGCCAACTATCTCTGTTCCAAGGTTGACTGCCAGGCAAGTATCTTCCCTATGTCACCCAACTTTACTGGGCATGCATCTGTCTTCCCTTTGTTGGACCTCTTCCCCCAACCTTTATGCAGGGAATAGCCCCATGGTTTCTGGGGGAGTGCAAGTTGCAGTTTCCTGGTGAAGCTGCCCAAATGACAAGCCTATGTCTGGCCTTCCCTTTCCTCTTTCCCTATCCTATATAATAAAAGCCTAATATTCAGATTGTCCCTTCAGGAGGTTGTTTTGAGTAAGGGTTTGGGAGACCAGGAGTTTGACTGCTCGCTAAGATATGCGCTGACCACCAGGGAGCGGCATGGAACATGGCGGGCATCAGTAACGTAGCACTGGCAGTGGTACCAGGGGAGATGCTGCTGGCCTCGATGGGCCCCAACAAGAGCGGGACTGTGGCGGGATGGTTTAGTAGGTGAGGGGGCAGCACCAGACCAAGGCGGGATGCCAGGCATGGCTGCGGAGCTGTGAGGCTGGGGATGTGAGCTGGGGCCCGATCCCCTCAGGCCACTCCGAGTGACCTGACCAGTGCACCGGGCTTCTGGTTATTAATAACTAGCTAAGTACAAGAATGTCAGTATCGCCGAAACCGGTTTGGCTCAGTGGATAGAGCATTGGTCTGCGGACTGAAAGGTCCCAGGTTCGATTCCAGTCAAGGGCATGTACCTTGGTGGCAGGCACATCCCCAGTGGGGGGCGTGCAGGAGGCAGCTGATCGATATCTCTCGCTCTCATCGATGTTTCTAACTCTCTATCCCTATCTCTTCCTCTCTGTAAAAATCAATAAAATATATTTAAAAAAATGTCAATATCATAATAAACTTTTATCCTATATAATAAAGAGGTAATATGCAAATTGACCTTCATGTCCTCACACAAGATGGCTGCCCCCATATAGTCAAAGATGGTTGCTGCAAGATGGCTGACAGGGGAGGGTAGTGGGCATCAGGTAGGCGTGGAGTGACTAGGCCAGCAGGGGAGGACAGTTGGGGTGACCAAGCTGGCAGGAAAAGGCAGGGGTGACTGGGCCAGCAGGGGAGGGCAGTTGGGGGCAGTTGGGTTGGCAGGGGAGCAGTTAGGTGTCAATCAGGCTGGTAGGGGAGTGGTTAGGGGATAATCAGGCTGGCAGGCAGGTGAGCAGTTGTGAGCCAGCTGTCCTGGATTGTGAGAGGGATGTCCAAGATTGGAAAGGGCTGAGGGACATCCCCCCAGTACACAAAGTTTGTGCACTGGGCCTCTAGTATTTAGATAAAATTAAAAAGTAAAAGCAAGGGCCTGGCTGGTTGTGGTTCAGTTGATTGGGAGTGTTGTCCCCTGTACCAGAAGGTCATGAGTTTGATTCCTTTATTTATTTATTTATTTTAAAAAATATATATTTCATTGATTTTTTTACAGAGAGGAAGGGAAAGGGATAGAGAGTTAGAAACATCGATGAAAGAGAGACATTGATCAGTTGCCTCCTGCACACCCCCTACTGGAGATGTGCCCGCAACCAAGGTACGTGCCCTTGACCGGAATCGAACCTGGGACCCTTCAGTCCACAGGCTGACGCTCTATCCATTGAGCCAAACCGGTTTCGGCATGGGTTTGATTCCTCTTCAGGTCACATAGCTAGGTTGCAAGTTTGATCCCCAGTCAGGGAGTATGTGGGAGGCAACTAATCAATATATCCCTCTCACATCAGTGTTTCTCTCTTTCTCCCTCCTTCTCTAAGATCAATTTTTAAAAAGGAAAGAAAAGTTAATAGCATAAAAGGAAAAAATAATGTATGATAGAGAAGAGTCACATCTTCATTAAGCTTTTAAAAAATAATTTTTTATTTTATTTTTTTAATTGTTCATTGTTGAGAGTATTGCAGATATCCCCTCCCTTCTCCCCTTTTGCCCCCATCCACTAGGGTACAATGCTGCCCCAGGCTTTTGCTACCTTATTTATTGTCTGTGTCCATGGTTAATGGACACAGACAATAAATAATTTATTTGCATATAAGTTCTTTAGTTAATCTCTTCCTATCCTTCTCTCCCTGCTTCCCTCTGAGATTTGTCATTTTGCTCCATGTTTTTGTGCCCTATATTTATTCATCAACTTATTTTGTTCATTAGATTTCTTTTTCATTTTTTTTAGATTCAATTGTTGATAGATATGTATTTATTGCCATTTTATTGTTCATATTTTTTTATTGACTAAAGTATTACATATGTGTCCTTATCCTCTCATTACTGCCCTCCTACCCCACTCATGACCTCATGACCTCACACCCCTGGTGTCTGTGTCCATTGTTTGGCTTATATGCATGCATAAAATTCCTTTGGTTGAATTCTCCTCTTTACCCCTACCCTCCCGTACCTTCTCTCCGAGGTTTGATTGATCAGTGCTTCTCTGAATTTGGATCTGTTTTTGTTCATCAGTTTATGTTGTTCATTATATTCTATATATGAGTGAGATCACGTGATTTTTACCTTTCTCTGACTGGCTTATTTTGCTTAGCATAATGCTCTCCCAGGTCCATCCATACTTTTGCAAATGGTAAGAATTCATCTTTTTGTACTGCAGCATAGTATTCCATTGTGTAGGTGTACCACAGTTTTTTATTCCACTCATCTGCTGATGGACACTTAGACTGTTTCTTAGTCTTAGCAATGGTAAATTGTGCTGCTATGAACAAAGAGGTGCATATATCCTTTCTGACTGGTATTTCTAGTTTCTTGGGATATATTCCTAGAAGTGGGATCACTAGGTCAAATGGAAGTTCCATTTTTAATTTTTTGAGGAAATTCCATACTGTTTTTCACAGTGGCTGCACCAGTGTGCATTCCCACCAACAGTACAAGAGGGTTCCTTTTTCTCCGCATCCTCACCAGCACTTGTCATTTGTTGATTTGTTGATGATAGCCATTCTGACAGGTGTGAGATGGTACCTCATTGTTGTTTTGATTTGCAACTCTTGGATGATTAGTGACTTTGAGCATATTTTCATATGTCTCTTGGTCTTCCTTATGTCCTCTTTCAAAAAGTATCTATTTATATCCGTTGCCTATTTTTTGATTGGGTTATCTTCCTTTTGTTAAGTTGTATGAGTTCCCTATAAATGTTGGAGATTAAATCCTTATCAGAGATAACATTTGCAAATATGTTCTTTCATGCAGTGGGCTTCCTTGCTGTTTTGTTGATGGTTTCTTTTGCTGTGCAGAAGCTTTTTATTTTGATGTAGTCCCTTTTGTTTATTTTCTTTTTAGCTTCCATTGCCCTAGGAGTGGAATCAGTGAAGAAATTGCTTTGGCATATGTTGGAGATTTCTCTGCCTGTGGATTCCTTAGTATTTTTATTGTTTCCAGTCTTATGTTTAAGTCCTGTATTTATTTTGAGTTTATTTTTGTGTATGGTGTAAGTTGATGATATAGTTTCATTTTTTTGCATGTGTCTATCCAATTTTGCCAACACCATTTATTGAAGAGACTGTCTTTATTTTTATTTTTTAAATTAAATCTTTATCATTCAGATTATTACATTTTTTCTCTTTTTTCCCCTCCACAGCTCCCCTCCACCTGGCTCCCACCCTTCCCTCTACTCTTACCTCCCTCCCATTGACCTCATCCATAGGTGTATGATTTTTATCCAGTCTCTCCCTGTACACCCTCACCCCTTTCCCCCTGAGAATTGTCAGTCCACTTCCTTTCTGTGCCCCTGATTCTATTATATTCACCAGTTTATTCTGTTGATCAAATTTTTAATTCACTTAATTTTTAGATTCACTTGTTAATAGATACGTATATGTTGTTCATAAATTTTTTATCTTTTACCTTTTTCTTCTTCCTCTTCTAAAAGAGTACCTTTCAGCATTTCATATAATACTGGTTTGGAGTTGATGAACTCCTTTAGCTTTTTCTTACCTGAAGCTCTTTATCTGCCCTTCAATTCTGAATAATAGCTTTGCTGGATAGAGTATTCTTGGTTGTAGGTTCTTGCTATTCATCATGTTGAATATATCTTGCCATTCCCGTCTGGCCTGCATCGTTTTTGTTGAGAAATCAGCTGACAGACGTATGGGTGCTCCCTTGTAGGTAATGATCTGTTTTTCTCTTGCTGCTTTTAATATTCTCTCTTTGTCTTTTGCTCTTGGTATTTTAATGATGGTATGTCTTGGTGTGGTCCTTTTTGGATTCCTTTTATATGGGGTTCTGTGTGCTTCCTTGACTTGTAAATCTATTTCTTTTACCAGATGTGGGAAGTTTTCAGTCATTATTTCTTTAAATAGGTTTTCAGTATCTTGCTCTCCCTCTTCTTCTGGCACCCCCCAATTCTGATGTTGGTATGCTTGAAGCTGTCCCAGAAGCTCCTTACATTATCTTCACATTTTTGGATTCTTTTCTCTTTTGCTTTTCTAGTTGAGTGTTTTCTGATTCTTTATATTTCACATTTTTTACTTGATTCTTGCCTTCCTCTAGTCTGCTATTAGGTCTCTGTATAATATTTTTTTATTTCAGTCAGTGTACGTTTAAGTTCTTGTTGGTCCTTTTCCATCTCTAGTTGTATCTTTTTCATCTCTAGTTGGTTCTTTTTCATCTCCTCTTGGCTCTTGCTAACTTTATCCAACTTTTCTAGCATATTCTTGAAAAACCTTATAAGCGTGGTTTTGAACTCTATATCCAGTCGTTTGTTTTCCTCCATTTCTTTTGTTTGTGATCCCTTCTCTTGTCATGGCATTTTCACTATGCTGGGAGAACTTCCGTGTTGTATTCAGCCTTATGATACCAGACTTGGAAAACCGCAAAAGCCTCTCTCTTGAGCTTGGGATGGGAGGAGTCTCAGGGCTTAAGGGACCGCCTTGCCTTCCAGTCAGCCCTGCCCTCCATGGCCCCTGAGTCTCACGTGACTGGGTAATCACTGGATCGGTCCCTGTGTGCCCACATGCGCGTGTGCGCTCTCTCTCTCTCTCTCTCTCTCTCTCTCTCTCAGTGCCTCTAGACTGCTGCTCCTCAGGCTCCCCTGCGCTCCGGAACCATATGAGTCTGGATGCCCAGAGTTTTGCCAGAAACTGGGGTTTAGTGGAGTTAGAAGTGATGCAGTTGGGAGGGTCTGTCTCCCTCCACTCGTGAAAGCCAGCAGCACAATCAGCAGTAAGTCCTCTGTGTGCAGTGCTGTGCGCGCCACCAGACTTCTGATCTTTTGCGACTCCCCTAAATTTCTGTGCACTTCTTCCTTTTCACAGTCCAAACTGCCCTAGTATGAGTTTTGGCTGGATCTCGGGTTTACTGTCGTAGGATGGGGGTTCATTGTTGTTGAGAGTCTCCATCTCCCTCCCTCCAGAGAAAGCCAGCCAGGTACTCCGGCACCCGATCTCTCCATGCACGCGTGTCTGTACCTCAGCTTTTTGCAGCTCCTCTGGGTCTCTGTGAGCCCCTCTCTTTCTTTCTAGTTGTAGAATTTCAACTCAGCCAGCTTTCCTGTGTTTCTGGATGATGTCTGTTCTGTCTTTTAGTTGTAGTTTTGAAATTGTGCGAGGCAGCAGTGTAGGTGTTTACCTATGCCGCCATCTTGGATTCTCCAGCAAATAGTCTTATTGGAGATAATAAAGTAGTGCTAGTAAGCTAGTAATCAATTCATATAAGAAAAAGTTTGTTTCTCTCTCCATATATGTTAAGTATATACAGTATTTGGCTTTACAAAGCTTTATTATAAAATGGAAATGTCTCCCAGCTGGTGTGTCTCAGTGGTTAAGTGTTGACTTATGAACCAGGAAATCTGGTTTGATTCCTGATAAGGGCACTTGCCCGGGTTGCGGGCTCAATTCCCAGTAGGGGCTGTGCAGGAGGCAGCTGATCAGTGATTCTCTCTTATCATTGAGGTTTCTATTTCTCTTTCCCTCTCCCTTCTCTGAAATCAGTTACAATATATTTATACAAAAATAATAAAATTGAAATGTCACTGTTTTTCTCTTTTTAGCTATCACTAGGTTACATGAATAAAATTGAGGTAAAGTTTATTTAACTTTCAGTAATTGTTTTAAAAATTATTTTTAAGTACACACATCACTAAGAAAGTATAATTTAAGTATATTTTATTGAGTTTTTACAGAGAGGAAGGGAGAGGGATAGAGAGTTAGAAACATCAATGAGAGAGAGACATCGATCAGCTGCCTCTTGCACACCCATACTGCAGATGTGCCAGCTAACCAAGGTACTTGCCCTTGACTGAAATCGAACCTGGGATCTTTCAGTCCACAGGCTGACGCTCCATCCACTGAGCCAAACCGATTTTGACTATTTTTTAAAAATATATTTTATTGTAGAAAGTATAATTTAAATTAAACATAATTATTATAGAAGATGTGCTTATCTCTATTAACAATTATTTTTGTTTCTGTCTAGTCTATCAGTTAAGATGCCTTAGAAAAATAACTATGGAGAAGTATGTTAGACTACAGAAGATTGGAGAAGGTTCATTTGGAAAAGCCATTCTTGTTAAATCTACAGAAGATGGTAGACAATATGTTATTAAGGAAATTAACATCTCAAGAGTAAGTATATTTTCATTTGGTTATTCAAGTAATATCTGGTTACAAAAGGGTTCATTGTTAGAGATTAAAAAAAGAAAATGGAAATGTATAACCTAAAATGGAAGACTGCCATAATCCCAGGGAGAGCCACAAATTTCAGAATAGTCTATATATCTTTTCAGATCTTTTTTATGATATGTGCTTGTGTTTATATATCTACTGTTCTATAACTAAATCTAGTTTGAACATTTCCAAATGTTTTTACGTGTCGATTCAACTCATTCTTTTTAGCTTCTGGAAATATTTTGTTTGGATTGTGCTTCTTTGTTAACATTATTTTTAACTACTTTCTTATTTATGGACTTTTAAATTGTGTAGTAATGTTTAATATAGTATTTTCTCTTTTCCTCCCATTTAAGATGTCCAATAAAGAAAGGGAAGAATCAAGGAGAGAAGTTGCAGTGTTGGCAAACATGAAGCATCCAAATATTGTCCAGTATAGAGAATCATTTGAAGGTCAGATACAGTTTTCAAGAGAGTTCCAAAAAACTCCTAAGCCATATGATGACATTTGAATATTTTCCTTATAAGGAGTCTTTTTGTAATATATTCATAGGAAGGAAAGTATATCATTTTTGCTTCAATATGTATGCACATGAATATCAGCTTGATTCTAGGATAATGCACCACACTATCCCTGTTATTATAATTTCTTAAAAAGAAGCAATGTTAGTAAGTGCAAGAATTTGGACAAAGCTAGAACAGTAGTTTACATCTTTTGGTTAAACTGCACTCCTTTTTTTTTTTAAATTTAATCTTTATTGTTCAGTTTATTACAATTGTTCCTCTTTTTTCCTCACATAGCTCCCTTCCACCCAGCTCCCACCTCTCCTGCCCTTAGCTCCCCGCCTCAATTGTCCTCATCCTTAGGTATATGATTTTTGTCCAGTCTCTCCCTGCAACCCCCCCTCACCGTTTTCCTCCTGAGAATTGTCAGTCCGCTCCCTTTCTATGACCTTAATTCTATTATATTCACCTGTTTATTCTGATCATCAGTTTTTCAATTCACTTGATTTTTAGATTCACTTGTTGATAGATATATATTTATTGTTCATATAATATGAGAGTGGAGAGAACAATAATTTTGGGTATATAAATGTATAATTAGATTTAATATTAAATATTATATTAGATACTTTACTCTTTTATCATCTCTAAAATTGATACATTTAAAAAATTCGATCTTATTGAAAAAGTGGGGTGTATCTGTGTCATAACAGTGGTCGGCAAAATGTGGCTCAAGAGCCACATATGGTTCTTTGGCCCCTTGAGTATGGCTTTTCCACAAAATACCATGGCCTGGGCAAGTCTGTTTTGAAGAAATGGTGTTAGAAGAAGTTTAAGTTTAAAAATTTTGGCTCTCAAAAGAAATTTCAATCGTCATATTGTTGATATTTGGCTCTGTTGACTGATGAGTTTGCTGACCATTGTATCATTATATTTTTTAGTTTATGTGTTATATATATTTTTTTCTCTTCCTGTTACTTAAACATAAGGGTAGTGTCTTATATTTCTGTATCCCTAGCATCTGTGCAAAGTGCCTGGTATTCAGATGTGTGAATGATTGAAGGGATACAAAATAGATTAGTACTTCCCTCATGGAGAAAAGACTTTTCAGTTAACCTTATATTTTAAGTGGTATTTATCCCCCAAGTAAACAATGTTTAAGCAGCAGAAAACATTACAGAATGTTTTTACTAAAGCTCCGGCATTTTATTTCAGGATTCCTTCTCCATCCCTTTTCAGTTCTTATTTAACCTCCTCTATCTTCCTATCTTTGTTTCTGTCTTTTTCTCTCTCACACATGGACATACACATACACATTTACCTTTTTTAAAAAATTTTTTTGATGGTTTTATTTATTTATTTTTGTTACATGTATATCTTACAAAATAACAGTAAAAAGTTTGCCTTCTATTCCTATCTTTCAGGTACCTGTTTTCCTTTCCTGGAGTTAACCACTGTTCACCACTATCTTATGTTTTTTCCCCAAAAGTACTCTATGCATTAGTAAGCATACATAAAAGAATAGCATACTGTACATATTTTTTGCTTTTTGTTTTTATGTTACATAAATGTTAATATCCTATACATATTTTTATAAATAGTGGATTATACGTTTTTTTGCGTTGTAATTTCTCACATGTATATTTGGATAATATTTTCTTATCAATCATAAAGTGTTATAATAAATTCTGAACTAGTTATATAGGTTCCCAATCCATGGCATATTAGAAACAGTACTATATCAGAAGGGAATATCAGCACTACAAGTAATACCACCACCACAAGGTGCAAGAAATAAGTACTGCTGGAAATAAGGCCACAAGCATAGGGAGAAGTGAAAACTTAGAAACGTTCTTTGAGTTGCAGTAGTTTCACTAGAAAGCAGAAGTTTAGTAAATGTTAGAAGTGCTATTGGCCTTTCTTCCTTACTTGGGAAGAATAGGCATAATTTTATTCTTTTATAAGAATAAGGGTGGAACCCTGACCAGTTTGGCTCAGTGGATAGAGCATCGGCCTGCGGACTAAAGGATCCCAGGTTCGATTGTGGTCAAGGGCATGTACTTTAGTTGTGGGCACATCCTCAATAAGGGGGTGTGCAGGAGGCAGCTGATTGATGTTTCTAACTCTCTATTCCTCTCCCTTCCTCTCTGTAAAAAATCAATAAAATATATTTTTTTAAAAAAGAATAAGGGTGGAGAGGAGGATTAAGAAGTGTCTACCCACAGAAAGAGTCATGAAAGTATCCTATATAATAAAGAGGTAATATGTAAATAAACCCTCACACCCTCACAAGGCCGGTGGGGGTTAGTGAGGGACGACCAAATGAATGAACAAGACAAGCTACATGGGATGACCAGGCCGGCAAGGGGGTTAGTGAGTGATGACCAAGTGACTGAACAGCAGGCTACATCGGGCGACCAGGCCCAAAGTGGGTTTAGTGAGGAATGACCAAACAACTGAAGAGCAGGCTGTGTGTGGCAGCCAGGCCGTCAGGGGACCATGACGGATGACCAGGCAAGCAGGGGGTGGGGGGTGGCAGTAAGAGGCGACCAGGCTGGTGGGAGGGGCAAGTTAGGGACTATCAGGCCAGCAGGGGGGTGTAGTTGGGGGTGACCACGTGGGCATGAGGGGCAGTTTGGCGGGGGTGAGAGGGCGGGCAGTGAGGGGCAACTAGGCTGGCGGAAGCACATTTGGGGGTGACCAGGCGGGTAGGGGGAGCAATTGGGAACTACCCGGCTGGCAGGGGGGTAGTAAGGGGTGACCAGGCTGGTGCAGGGGCAGTTAGGAGGGACCAGGCCAGTAGCAGGGGACAGTTAGGGGAAACCAGGTCCGCAGGGGGGACAGTTAGGAACAATCGGGCTGAAACACAGAGGCAGTAATGGGTGATCAAGCCGGTGGGGGGCAGGGAGGGCAAGCAGTTAGGGGCAACCAGGTAGGCAGGCAGTGAGCAATTAGGAACCAACGGTCCAGGATTGTGAGAGGGATCCCAGATTGGAGAGGGTACCGGCTAGGCTGAGTCCTCCCTCCCCCATGCACGAATTTAATGTACCGGGCCTCTAGTTATTAATAATAAGTATTAAAATATGCATTCCAACTTAAGATGGGTTTATTGGGATGTAGCCCCATGATAAGTCAAGGAATTATTTGTATATCTGTCTACATATTACCTGTATTCCAGAGATGTTTGGATCAATGTGGATACTGCTATCCAATAAGATTATGTATTCTTGGTAGAAAAAATATTAATGATGGAGCTATTAACCCGTTATTGAATGTCTGTGTTATCAGTATATCTTACCTTTGCATTCTCATTCTTTTGAGTGTTATTTCTGGTTTAACGGAACACAATTAATTGCTTCTTTTCAGTAAATCTTTTGGTACCTTTCTTTATGCTTTTGATACACATGTTAAAAAATGGAATCTAATGTTTATATTTTGTAGAAAATGGTTCTCTCTACATAGTGATGGATTACTGTGAAGGAGGGGATCTTTTTAAACGAATAAATGCTCAGAAAGGCATTTTGTTTCAAGAGGATCAGGTGAGTTAGCATTTACTCTTCCTCCATAATATTATTTAGAAGTAATTCAAAGTTATTTACATATGTATTTTTAACTACAAATGCTAATTGTAACTACTACGACAGTTCAGTAACATATTCTAATATATTAGTCATATTCCTGTACTAATAGCTCTCATCTTAGTTCAGTTCTCTATCTCGTTTCCTGCCTGTAATATTGTTCCATGTATAATATACTGTGCTTGTGTGTGTGTGTATATGTTTGTATGTATGTCTGTATACACACACACACACACACACACACATATATATATATAATACCTATATTTATGTATGTAACTTAATTATTCATTATAAGTGGTTAATTTTATACCGTCAATCTGGCTTACGGTTGCCAAACAATGTTTTCCTAAAATATGGTTTTTCTAGGTGACTGCATCTCAAAAGCCTATTATTGGCAACTTCATGAAATCTAACCTCTATTTTGATTTCAAGGATCTCTAAAATATGATCCAATCTTACCTAAGCAAACTTACATTTTTCTTTATTCCTTAATGTTCAACTTTTTTTCATTTATTTTTATATTTGTGTAAGCTTTAATTCACATCACTCATACAATACTATACTGTTGGCACGTGCCTCAATAAATAGGCTTCAAAAAGAAATTAATGCAGTGTAAAAATAGTTTTTTACTATTCCTGGGTCTCAAAATGGCTTTTAAGGTCATTTTTTCATACTTTGAGAGCTGTGAACCCCATATTGTGATAGGATGTTTCTTTGCCCTGCTCCCCAGAGTGGTGTTAGAGTGAAGGGAAGTTAAAACAGTTTGGCACCATTCTAGTCTGAAAGAGGCCCAATTTGAGAAGTTTACTTTTGTTGCCAGAAAAAAAGATACATGAGAAATTAAAGTGTCAAAAAAGGCTGGGAAGTTTATGCCTGAGAAGAAAGCCCATGAATTAAATAAATAGATAAAAAAATAGATAGCTGTAGTTACACATATGTTGATATACACTGATTATTTATTTTGATAATACCTTATTACTATTATTGCACTCTTACTACTATTCTATTTTTTTTTTAAAGCTCAGCTTAAGTATGATTTTCAGTGACCTTTTCTTTCTCTAAATTGTGTTTCTCATTATCACACATTCTTAATTTTAATTATGCTTTTACATAGGGGAGTAGAGGAAGTACTGTGCTAGGAGTTTTTTTGTTTTGTTTTGTTTTTTGGTTGTCTGTTTTAATTCTTACAAACCCTCATGAATTAATGTAGTTATTTTCTGTTTAGTAGCTAAGAAATCTAAGAGAGGTTTAGTAGTGTTCCCAAAATCACATAGTGTTTATATGTGCTTCTGTCTAACAATGATAGCCATTTTGCAGCTCCAAATTTTATAGAACTTTCTTTTTACCAACTTAGAAGTAAATTGCAAAATTATTTAAAAGTTCAGAAATGGAAAGTCCTCTTTTCTACTGCTCCATCTGAGTATTAGTTTGGTGTATTCCAGGCTTTCTTTTTCATACTTGCACATACACATGTAAAAATCAAGACACACATTCAGAAATAGGATATTATGTGTATCATGCTCTTTCCTGCCATTATCATTGCAAAATTATCTTGTTAGTCTATATAGATCAAATATATTAATTTTAATAGATGCATCATGTTGCATTCTTTTTTTAAAAAAAATATATATATTTTATTGATTTTTTACAGAGAGGAAGGGTGAGAGATAAAAAGTCAGAAACATCGATGAGAGAGAGACATTGATCAGCTGCCTTTTGCACACCCATGTGGAGATGTGCCCGCAAGCAAGGTACATGCCCTCAGCCAAAATCGAACCTGGGACCTTTTAGTCCGCAAGCCAACGCTCTATCCACTGAGCCAAACCAGTTTCGGCTCATGTTGCATTCTAACAAAGCCTGTGTTTTTTGTGCTTTTTGTTTATTTATTCTCTTTTATTTTCATAACTCCATTTCCATTTCTCTTCTCTCCATAGGTAGCTATTCTAGTGTTTTTAATGTATATTTTATGTGTTTTTGCAAAACAGCTATCATTGTTTTGTATACATGTATTTTAAGTGTACACTTATTATAGAACTCATTTAGTTTTACTTTTTTCCCCTAAGTGCTATGTTTCTGACTCATCTGTTTTGCTATGAGTGCAAATATTGCTTCTAACAACTACATGGTGCTCCATTGTACTCCAAGTATACACTTATTTTTCCTAAATCATGCACCCTTCTTAATGTACTCTGAATAACTTCACCTCAGAATTATTTCCCCAACTAGGTTGTAATTTACTCTAGAGCAGAGATCACAGTTCTTATTTATATCACTAGGGGCACGGTGCACGAAATTCATACGGGGGGGTGGGTGGGAAGTGGAGGGAGTGTCCTTCAGCCCAACCTGCTCCCTCTCAAATCTGGGACCCCTTGAGGGATGTCTGACTGCCTGTTTAGGCACAATCAGGTAGGATTGGGCCTAAATGGACAGTCAGACATCCCTCTCACAATCTAGAACTGCTGGCTCCCAACTGCTCACCTGCCTGCCTTCCTGATTGCCCCTAACCGCTTCTGCCTGCCAGCCTGATCACCCCACAGCCACTCCCCTGCCAGCCTGATTGATGCCTAACTGCTCCCCTGCCAGCCTGTTTATCCCTAACTGCCATACCCTGTGAGCCTGGTAACCCCTAATTACCCTCCCCTGCAGGCCTGGTCACCCCCAACTTCCCTCCTCTGCCAGCCTGGTCACCCCTAACTGCCCTCCCCTGCAGGTTTGATCACTTCCAACTGCCCTCCCTTGCAGACCTGGTCCCTGCCAACTGCCCTCTCCTGCTGGCCATCTTGTGGTGGCCATTTTGTGTCCACATGGGGGCAGGATCTTTTGACCACATGGGGGAAGCCATCTTGTGTGTTGGCATGATGATCAATCTGCATAATACTCTTTTATTAGATAGGATAGAGGCCTGATGCACAGGTGGGGGCCAGCTGGTTTGCCCTGAAAGGTGCCCTGGATCAGAGTGGGTGTTCCCTTGGGGCCTGGGGTGGCCTGGGGGAGGGGTCTGTGGTGTTTTGCCATGCCCCCAGTGACTCAATGGGAGGCCCTAGTATCTGGGATTTATTTATCTTCTACAATTGAAACTTTATAGCCTGGAGCAGAGCCAAGCCTTCTGCTGGCACAGCCATTGAAACTTTGTTACCTTACGTGGAGCCCTCAGCTGGTGAGAGTGTGCGAAAAGCTTGGCTTTCTCCATTGCCAGGGGTAACCCAAGCCTCCCTCCTGCTTTCTCTGTGGCTGTAGCCATTTTGATTGGGTTAATTTGCATAATTGCTCTGATTGGCTGATGGGAGTGGCTGTTTTGTGGGTGTATTGGAGGTATGGTCAATTTGCATATTACTCTTTTATTAGATAGGATATCAGGGTACTTAGGAAAGCTGTGTCTGTGGTAGACACCAAATTGGCACAACTAAGCTTTTGATTGATAATACCATACATTTGGGGACTTTTAGGTTCTTATTAGCAACTTTAAAATATGGTAAGGTGGGATTTTGACTTATAATTTATTTTATTTTATTTATTTTTTAAAATATATTTTATTGATTTTTTACAGAGAGGAAGGGAGAGAGATAGTTAGAAACATCGATGAGAGAGAAACATCGATCAGCTGCCTTCTGCACACTTCCTACTGGGGATGTGCCTGCAACCAAGGTACATGTCCTTGACTGGAATCGAACCTGGGACCTTTCAGTCCTCAGGCCGACACTCTGTCCACTGAGCCAAACCAGTCAGGGCACTGACTTATATTTTAAATAAACAGTACTAGTTAAGGTAATGTCATAATTCTCAAGCTTTACTTATCTCCTTTTCCACAATTAATCCTAGTAGACAGAACATAGAACTTGGGAGTAAGAAGATTTGGTTTTGAGTCCTTGTTCTACTTGTCAGCTAGTAATTGTTATGTTAACCAAGTCTTCCCAAGTAGCTCTTACAGCAACAGTAAACTAATTTATAAATAGCAAGAGATAACCTGAAATTTTAATTTTTTCCTCAATTTAGGATCTAAATTTGGGATGGCAAAAGCTAAACAGTTGTCATAGATTTGGTCACTTAATTAGATAGAGCAAAATAAACAACATATTTCAGAAAGTAAATTAAGAAGGAGAGGATTCTGGCAGAGTAGGAAGCACCAGGAATCTCTCTCTCCACTAATACAGTTACAGTGGCAGAACCTGTTTTATGTAACTATTTGGGATCTCTGGAGTCTGTTGAAGGTCTGCAACTTTCAAGGTAATTTCAGCTCTTAGCTTTGTAGTAGCAGCTGAGCATTCTCCATCTCTCAGTCCCAAGGCAACTAGCCATGCAGCATTTCAGGAGCAGCTTTCATGCTGGGCAAAACGGTCCTTGTCTTCCAAATTCTAGGGATCTGTGCTCTGATCATTGACAGCTTCTTCTGATCTTCAAGGATAGACAAAGAGGAGGTAGGCAGCTATTATTGTTTCATCCCCTCACGTCACCCGCATTATAACAAGTCCCATCCCTTCTGGTTGAAGTTAACGTCTAAGGGATTTAAAGGTCCATAACCTTTTATTTCTTGCCTCATCTCTTTCTTTTCCTTTATGGGGAGCCAGATATTACTAACTAGGACTTTCAAAAACAACCACACATACAAGGGGAATTAGAAGATCACCATGCATATGTAGAGGAGGATGCAGGCTTAGGAAAGACCTGAGAAGATTTTAAGTTTATACCTCAGGCTGATCCTCAGCTCAGAGATAGCAAACAACAGTTTATTTATTTATACATATATTTTATTGATTTTTTACAGAGTGGAAGGAAGAGAGAGAGATAGAAACATCGATGGGAGAGAAACATTGATCAGCTGCCCCACTCACACCTCCCACCAGGGATGTACCCGCAACCAACGCACATGCCCATTTATTTATTTATTTATTTATTTATTTATTTATTTATTTATTATTTTTCCCCCTATTGCCCTCCCCACCCCCCCGGTACATGCTCTCACCCATTCCCCTCCCCCCCTCGTTCCCCCATTGCCCTGTCTCCACTGGCTATGCCTACACACACATGCATACAAGTCCTTCCGTTGATCTCCTATAGGCCCCTCCTCCCCAACTTTCCCTGCCTTCCCACTGTAGCATGACAGTCTGTTCATTGCTTCTTTCAACGCACATGCCCTTGACTGGAATCGAACTTGGACCCTTCAGCCTGCAGGCCGACACTATCCACTGAGCCAAACTGGTTAGGATGCAAACAACAATTTAAAAACAAACAAAAATTCAAAACAAAAAAAAACACTGGGGAAGGAGGAGAATTTTCTTTCCATAGTTACCTCATTATTAGATTCAAATGACTAGTTTTCAACAACATTTGAAAGAACATTTGAAAAATTAATGGCTGAAAACTTACAAAAAGACTAACAAGACAGACAGACAGGACAGTATGGTTTATTCAAAGGAAAAAATGAACAAAAACTGTCCCTGAAAAAGACCTGATGGTAATCTATTAGACAAGAACTTTAAAACAACTGTCTTAAAGATGTTCAGAGAAGTAAAGGAAGACATGGAGAAAGTCAGTAAAGCAATGTATGGATAAAATGGTTATATCAATAAAGGGAAAATTTTAAAAGAAACCAAAAAGAAATTGTAGAGTTGAAAAGTACAATAACTGAAATAAAAAATGGATTAAAGGGACTCAAAGGTGGATTTGAGCAGGTGGAAAGAATTGGTGAATTGAAGCTATGACAGTGGAAATTATTGAATCTGAGGAACAGGAAGAAAAAAGATGGAAGAAAAGTGCACAGACCATAAGGGACCTGTGGAACATCATCTAGTAGACCAACACATACATTATGGGAGTCCTGGAAAGACAAGAGAGGGAATCAGAGAGAACATTTGAAGACTTAATGGTTGAGCTCTGACCGGCTTGATTCAGTAGATAGAGCATCAACCTGTGGACTAAAGGGTCTCAGGCTCGATTCCGGTCATGGGGATGTACTTTGGTTGTGCGCATATCCCCAGTGGGGGGTATGCAGGAGGCGGCTGATCGATGTTTCTCTCTTATCAATGTTTCTAACTCTCTATCCCTCTCCCTTCCTCCCTGTAAGAAAAAAATCAAGAAAAGATATTTTAAAAAAGCTTTAATGGCTGAAAACTTCCAAAATTGGTTGAAATACATAAATATAAACATCTAGCAAACTCTCAAGTTGGTTGAACTCAAACAGACTCAGACCAAGACATTATAATTAAACTGTTAAAAGGCAAAGACAAAGAAAGAAGTAACTTCTTATTTTTAACAGAGTTCTGATAAGATGGTTAGCAGATTTCTTTGTAAAAACTTTGGCAACTAGAAGACTTGGGCTGATGTACTCAAGTTCTAAAAGAAAGTATGTCAACCAAGAATCCTATATCTGGCAAAACTGTCTTTTGAAATGAGGGGGAAATTAAGATATCCCTACATAAACAAAAGCTGAGATTATTTGTTATTGCTGGACTTCCATTGAGAGAAATGCTAAAGAGAGTCTTGCAGATTGAAATAATAAAACACTAAACAGTGACTTGAAATCATATGAAGAAATTGATCTCAGTAATGTCCATCGCTAGCTGCACATTTCCCCCATCTTTCAGGTAATTTGTGGATACTGTCCCAATAGAATTTTTCTTCTTTTGAGGCAAACCATTCAGAGACCCAGTTTTCCACTTCTTCGTGTGTTTTGAAGAGCTGCTCAGAAAGTGTGTGTGCCATCTATGGGAACTAGTGGTAATCTGAAAGAGCACGGTCTGGTGAATATGGCGGATGGGTTAATACTTCCCAGGCAAGATCTTTTAATATGTCTTGAACTGGTTTTGAAGTATGTGATGGAACATCATCATGAAGCAAAATTACTTTGCCATGTCTTCTGGCCCATTTTGGTCGTTTTACAATCAAAGCGAGGTCCAAATTGATTATTTGTTGTTGGTAGCGATCAGTATTAATGGTTTCACATGGTTTTAGAAGCTCATAATACACCACAACTTCCAGATCCTACCAAAGGCAGAGCATTTTCCAAAGCAGTTTGTCTTTGTAGTTGATGTTGATGGCTGACCTGGATCAACCAATGATTTTGTGCATTTGGGATTCTCAGAATAAATCCACTTTTCATCACAAGTCATAATTCAGTGCAAAAAAGACATTCTTTTGTGCCTTTGAAGCAACATTTTACTGATGACTTTTTGGTTTTCCATTTGTCTTTCGTTCAGTTGATGTGGCACTCATTTTCCTTCCTTTAAAATCTTTCCCATTGCTTGTAGAAAATCGGAAATTGTTTGCTGAGCAACGTTTAATCTTTTTGCAAGTTGTTTTTGAGTTTGACACACTTCCTCATCCAAAAATGCTTGTAATTGTTGGTCTTCAAACATTTTTGGTTCACCTGGATGTTCTTTGTCTTTCACATGGAAATCATCACTTTTAAAGCATTTAAACCAGTGTTCACAAGTATCTTGAGATGGAGCATGTTCTCTATTAGCTTCCTGAAGTATTCAGAAGCACTTTTCTTCAAAATAAAGTAATGAATTAAAACTTCCCACAAATGCTCTTCTTTTTTGGATACGAAATACAACATTTTTAAGTGTAAAAATATCTATAATGTTAACACCTTCAGCAAATTTGACATATGAAGTTTTTAAGCTTGTTTTCAATGCGACAAAATAGCACATATATCAAATCCCATATAAACTGAGTGGCCAGATTATTATGACCTCTGCATAATCTGGGCACTCAGTGTACACACACACACACACACACACACACACATCTATATATTAGAGGCCCAGTGCATGAGTTTATGTGTGGGTGGGGTCTGGACAACCTCGCAATGGGGAAGGGACATGGGCAGTTGGCTGGCCTGCCTGCTGGCAGAACTCTTGGTCGAGGAGACAATTTGCATATTAGCCTTTTATTATATAAGATATACACTAGTAGCCAGTTTATTATGCGTTCAGAGATCATAATAATATGGCCACTCAGTGTACATCAACATATATGTAACTCCAGCTATTGAAAAAATACGCATTATTACCTGGTACACCTAGTAGAGTTCAGATATATAATATACATAAGTATACTTTTAAAAGATAGGAGTATGCTCTGCACCATTCTTTTTTTCACTTAACAGTGTACATAGAAGTACTTCTTTCTTTTCAGTGGCTGCATAGCATTTCTAGTGTAGTGTTATCAAATATATTTAACTAGGTCCCTTCAAGGGCATTTAGGTTATTTATATTTTTTTGCTCCAAAAAAGAAGAGCATTTGTGGGGAGTTTTAATTCATTACTTTATTTTGAAGAAAAGTACTTCTGAATACTTCAGGAAGCTAATGGAGAACATGCTCCATCTCAAGATACTTGTGAACGCTGGTTTAAATGCTTTAAAAGTGATGGGGTAAACATCCTTGTACACATCCTTTTGTATTTGTAACTATATCTGTAGGATAAATTTGAAATTGCAATTAGTTCTTTCATTTGGTATGTGAATATAAAATTTTTTGCATACTTTGCAAAATGACTCTAATTATCACAAATAGGATATGCAAAGACCTATTTCCCCACATTTTGACCAACATTGTATATTCTTTCATTTTTGTCAAGTTCAGTTAGTATTTTGTTTAAATTTTTTTTTTTTTTGAGGAAGGTTAGTATTTTATATACAGTACGTGTTTATTGGCTATTTTTCCCCAGACACTTGCCTTTCTAGACTTTGGTCTACTTCTTATTTTGGCTGCTAGTATTTTTCCCAGTGATTTGAAAGAACTTGTACATATTAGAGAATTAGCAATCTTTCAATTATGCTGCAAATATTTTCTCATATGATTATTATCCTTGATTATATTTTTTGTTATGCAGATGCTTTAAATTTTATAGAGTCAACTTTGTCATTCTTTTTTTTCTTGCAATTTGTGAGGTTTGTGTCATGATTTGAAAGTCCTGTTTCAATCAAAGAAACTATGTATTCCTCTATTATTGTATATATATGTGGTGTGTGTGTGTGTGTGTGTGTGTGTGTGTGTGTGTATTTCATTTCAAGATGCCATTTGCTTGGAATTACTTTTGTATTAGGTCTGAGGAATAAATTAAACCTTTTTATTTTCAAGTGGCTGATTCCAGAATGAGTTAATGTATGGGAAATGTGGAGAGAAAAAAAAAGCAAGAGATATATCCAACTTTTCACCCTGATTTTTTTCTTCTTATAATTTTTATGTTAAAGAAAATATTATAGAAAAAATAATAACAGAAGTCGCCTATCATATTATAATAAAATATAAATTATTTCCATTTTTATTGCTCTCTAGAAATTTTTTTCCATATTTATTCTGACATTCGGTAGCAGTCTCTTACATTTTAAAGTTAGTATGTGCCTAACTTTAATGTGCCACTTGGCTTGAATACCTACGTAATGTTAGTTACTACAAATTAAAAATAAATTATAGCTACATTTTTTTAAAAAGGACTTAGTTCCCTTGAACTCATTCCTGAATCCTTTTAGTGGTCAAGAGAAGAGCACTGTGAAATGTAAAATTTAAAAGAAATGACAGCTCTCATTTTTCTCCTCTAGATTTTAGACTGGTTTGTACAGATATGTTTGGCCCTGAAACATGTACATGATAGAAAAATTCTTCATCGAGACATAAAATCACAGGTATGGTCCACTTATTTACTAGTAACTTCTAAATGGATATGGTCATGAGCCAAAATTGTCTTGAGCCAACATTTTTGAACCCAATGCAATCTGTATCATATTATTTGTTTTCTCTCTTCACTCTAATCCTAGAAATCTTCACCAGTATCTTGTGTTAGATCTCCTGCCTACTTCCTATGTCTTCCTATATCTTGGTTTGCTTTCTCATTATAACAGAAAAATATTTTAAAACATGGATATGTGAAAGGCAATGATAATTGGATATAAATTTCTAGATTGGAAATTGTTTCCTTACAGAATTTTGAAGATATTGCTTGCTTGTCACTTGACCTCTAGTTGCTGTTTAGGAATTTAAAGCCATAATTCTTACTCTTCTTTCTTCTCTCTGGAAGATTTTAGGATATTCTCTTCGTCCCTGTTATGAAATTTCAGTATTGCACATTGATGAGGGTCAGCTTTTATTCATTATGCTGTGTAATTTTGTTCTGGGAATGTGTATTTCTCAGGAAATGTTATGGAAAAATGTTAGCTATATTTTTTCAAATATTACTTGTTATTATCTTCAAGGTTATCTTTGGGATTTTTTTTTCTAGACCTGATGAACTTTTTTTTTTTCTTTTTTTATTTATTTTATTTATTTATTTATTTATATTAATTTTTTATACATATCTTCCCATTGCCCCCCTCCCTCCCAGGCATACCCCAACCCCCCAGTGTCTATGTTCATTGGTTATGATTATATGCATAGATACAAGTCCTTTGATTGATCTCTTATTTACCTCACCTAACTTTAATCATCCTGCTGTAATTTCACAGTCTGTTTGAAGCTTTACTGTCTCTGTATCTATCCTTTTGTTCCTGATGAACTTCTTAATCTATCCCTTTAAGTATCTTGTTTCATATTTTATCTCTGTCTCTGTTTCAATTTATAGGTCAATTTCATCAACCCACCTTTTTAATTTTGTGTAAATTAGTACTTATCTCATCTACTTTTTAAAAAACTTTTTTGTATTTATTTGCTAAAGAGAGGAGGGGAGAGGAAGGAGGGAGAGAGAGAGCTTGATTTGTTGTTCCACTTATTTATGCATTCATTGGTTGATTTTTATATGTGCCCTGATTGAGGGTTGAGCATGACATATTGGGAATTTGACATATTGGGACAATGCTCTAACCAACTGAGCTACCCTGCCAGGGCTCTCATCTATTTATTTAATAATAATTTTTGCCGAGACCAGTTTGGCTCAGTGGATAGAGCGTCGGCCTGTGGACTGAAAGGTCCCGGGTTCGATTCCGGTCGGGGGCATGTACCTTGCTTGCAGGCACATCTCCAGTGTGGGGTGTGCAGGAGGCGGTTGATCGATGTCTCTCTCACATCAATGTTTCTGACTTTCTATTCTTCTCCCTTCCTCTCTGTGAAAAATCAATAAAAATATATTTTAAAAAAATAATTTTTTTCTCTGCAAGGTTTTAAAATGGATTTTCACATTATGATGGTTATTGTTTCATAATGTCTTGTTCTTTTTAAATGAATACCCCTTCATCATTTATCTCTGCAATTTGTAAACATTTTACTTAAAATTTTTTGTTGGACTGTTTTTTTAAAATTAGTTATATCTAGAGTGAATTTATGTTCTGATGATTTTGGGGGGCTCTTTTTGTTTGCATTATATTCTTCATATGTATGGCTTGTCCCCGCATCTCACTCATCTTTGCATAGAGTTTCCATGGTTGTCTCACTTAGGCTCTCTTACTTTTCAGGAAGGGAGTACAGAGGAAGTTTGTTTCCTGTGTCAGGGCTGAGTGTCTGTCTTCTTACCTCAGACCTGCAGCTTCTTTATAGCCTAATAGTCACAAGATGAATAGTGACAAGAAGAGACACTGTGGTGGAAGTTCACTTTTTCTGTCCCCCAACTCCCTGCCACCTACTCCCATTTTATCCCTTTTTACTCCCATCCCTGTTAACCCCAGTTTGTGTTATCTTTGGTTTTGAGCATGTATGTGCCTGATTCAAGTTTCCTGACTGATAAAGATGGATTTTTAATTCATATTATCCCTCAAAATCTTGGCTTCACTATTTGATAGAGTATTGGAGTTCTATATTTATAAATGCAAAATGATTGGGTAAATTATTGGAAATTCAAAAAATTTTAATCTATTGCTACAGACTGTTTTACCTTTTTTTTTTTTATGATGCCCAGGGATCTGCACTTTTTAAAAAAATTGAAGTATACTTGGCATATAATATCCTATTAGTTTTAGGTGTTCATCTTAATGATTTTATATATACATTGCAAAATGATCACAGTAAGTCTAGTTATTACCTGTCACCATATAAAGTTATTAAAATATTACTATGTCCCCTATGCTGTACATTACAACCCATGATTTACTTTATTACAGTAAGTTTGTATCTCTTAATCCACTTGCTTGCTCCTTGCCCTATCCCCCATTTTGGGGAAATTTTAAGATTAATTTGTTACATTTATGCTACTTAGAAGTTTTAGAAAGATGATAGAAGGGGAGGTTGGGATTCCATTTTTAAAGCTCTAGTGAGATACATTTTATATTCCCTAAAATCCACCCACTTAAAAGTGTACAGTTCAGTGATTTTTAGTATGTTCCCAGGGTTGTGAAATTATCACCACTTTCTAATTCCCAAAGATTTTTTATCACATCAAAAAGAAACCCTGTACCTGTTAGCAATCACTCTCTATCCCTACTCCATGTAGATCTTGGAAACTACTAATCTACTTTCTGTCTCTATAGATTTGCTTATTTGCTTATTTGATGTAAATGGATTCATATAATATGTGCCTTTGCCTATTTTAAAACTGAGTTGTTTGTCTTTTATTGTTGCTGTTGAATTGTAAAAGTTTTTACTTTGGATACAAATTCCTTGTCAGATAAAGGATTTGCAAATATTTTTTTTTCGCAATTCTGTGGGCTGTCACTTTTTTGATGGTGTTCTTTGATGTACAATAATTTTTAAAATTTTGATGAAATCCAGTTTCTGTTGTTTTTTTTGTGTGTTTTTTTTTTTCTTCAGTTTGTGGTGTTCTGTCTAAGAAATTGTTGCCTAGCCTAGTGGAGATTTACTCTGTATTTTCTTCTAGGAGTTTTAGAGTTTTAATTCTTATATTACATCTAGAGTCCTTTTTTAAAAATATATATTTTATTGATTTTTTACAGAGAGGAAGGGAGAGAAATAGGGAGTTAGAAACATTGATGAGAGAGAGACATCAATCAGCTGCCTCTTGCATGCCTCCTACTGGGGATGTGCCCGCAAACAAGGTACATGCCCTTGACCGGAATCGAACCTGGGACCTTTTCAGTCCACAGACCGACGCTCTATCCACTGAGCCAAACCAGTTCGGCTAGAGTACATTTTGAGTTAATTTTTGTATATGATATAAGATATATTCTTTTGCATGTAGATGTCAAGTTATCCTAGCATTTTAAAAACTCCATTTTTATGAAAAAAGGTTGGCTCAGAACTGAACTGTAATAATAATAATAATTTTTTTCTCACTTTTATAGAACATATTTTTAACCAAAGATGGAACAATACAACTTGGAGATTTTGGAATTGCTAGAGTTCTAAATAGGTAATATATCATTTTTAAACTTTGTTTTGATCTATCCTCAATTAAATTTAAATTCATAGTGATTTATATGTGATAATTAATATCTTTAAGTAACTTAAGCTTCTCCAATAATTCTTTTTTTGTTCTAGTACTGTAGAACTGGCTCGAACTTGCATAGGTACCCCATACTACTTGTCACCTGAAATCTGTGAAAACAAACCATACAATAATAAAAGGTATTTCAAATATTTGTTACATGTATATTTCCTTTAACTCTATCTATTATACTATATTAGCCTTAAGAATATTCTAAAATCAATAATATACATATATAAATATACATACACACACTTTAAAACATATCTGATGAAGGGAATTATAAAGAAGCTATTTCATTATCTTGCTAAAGGAACTATAGAAAGAATCAGTTTATTATTGTAATTATATTTGGAAATAGAGAGCTTTCTTTGGTCTTACTCTTTGTAATAATAACTTCCTACTGAATTATAATCCTATATAATAAAGAGCTAATATGCTAATGGTTGTGATGCCTCATGCCATAACGACCAACCAACTGATCAAGAAGCTGCATGCACAGTGGGGCAGCGCAGACACGTGTTGTACCAGAGACAGGGAGGAAGCGGGGATGCCCAGGAGGAGGCGGAACCATCCCATGGCAGGGAGGGCGGAGGTGAGACCCCATAGCACCCCCCTCACCAGTCCTTTGCCACCCACTGCTCTTTCTCAGAGGTCCCTGCTGCCCACTGCCAGGGGAAGGAGCGCAGCCTGGCAGAAAGCTGCCATCGAAATTCTGCAGTAGGCATGAGGCTTCCACCCTCTCCTCCAGCACAATGAAGAGGCGGAATTCCAATGCAGAGCAATATAAAGTAACTTCAAAGTCTCAGGCATCTGGCTTCCAACCCAAATTTTCTAATTACTGAGTTGTGTGTGGTGACCAGACTGTAAATGTAGATGGAAAAAGAAATTCTGCCACTGAATTCCAATTACCCGTTATTTTCTCTCAGTCTTTTAATACAAAAATGCCACCCAAAAAGCATTGATGTTAATTTTGAAAGTGCTCATAGAAGCTAAAGGGTAAAAAGTGATAGCTGGCAATAATGCATCTACCAGTGTACTGGTTAATAATGTGGATTTTGTAATCAAAGGAAACACGATAATTTCAAAAGAAACATCAAAAGAGCTTTATTCAAAGTAGTAATGTCCATCGCTAGCTACACATTTCCCCCATTTTTCAGATATTTGTGGATACTGTCTCAAAAGAACTTTTCTTGTTTTGAGACAAACCATTCAGAGACCCAGTTTTCCACTTCTTCGTGTGTTTTGAAGTGCTGCTCAGAAAGTACATGTGCCATCAATCGGAATTATACTAATCTGAAGGAGCAAGGTCTGATGAATATGACGGGTGGGTTAATGCTTCCCAGCACGATCTTTTAACATGTCTTGAACTGGTTTTGAAGTGTGTGATGGTGCATTATCATGAGGCAAAATTACTTTGCCTTGTCTTCTGGCCCATTCTGGTCGTTTTACAATCAAAGCGAGGTTCAAATTGTTTTTTTGTTGCTGGTAGCACTCACTGTTAATGGTTTTACCTGGTTTTAGGATCTCATAATACACCACACCTTCCTGATCCCACCAAATGCAGAGACTGTCTTCTTTTCAAAGCCATTTGGCCCTGCAGTCGATGTTGATGGCTGACCCAGATCAACCAATGATTTTGTGGATTTGGGATTATCAAAATAAATCCACTTTTCATTACCAGTCACAATTCGATGCAAAAAAGACTTTCTTTTGTGCCGTTGAAGCAACATTTTACTAATGACTTTTTGGTTTCCCATTCAGTTGATGTGGCACTCATTTTCCTTCCTTTAAAATCTTTCCCATTGCTTGTAGAAGATCGGAAATTGCTTGTTGAGCAACATTTAATCTTTTTTTTTTAAAATAAATCTTTATTCAGATTATTACAGTTGTTCCTCTTTTTTCCCCCCATATCTCCCCTCCACCTGGTTTTCACCCCACCTTCTGCTTTTACCTCGCCCCATTGTCCTCATCCATAGGTGTATGATTTTTGTCCAGTCTCTCCCTGCACCCGCCCTCACCTCTTTCCCCCTGAGAATTATCAGTCCATTTCCTTTCTATGCCCCTGATTATATTATATTCATCAGTTTATTCTGTTTATCAGATTTTCAGTTCACTTGATTTTTAGATTCACTTGTTTAAAGATATGTATTTGTTGTTCTTCATTTTTACCTTTACTGTTTTCTTTTTCCTCTTCTTAAAGAGTACCTTCCAGCATTTCATATAATACTGGTGTTGAGGAACTCCTTTAGTTTTTTCTTATCTGTGAAGCTCTTTATTTGCCCTTCAATTCTGAATGATAGCTTTGCTGGGTAGAGTAATCTTGCTTGTAGGTTCTTGCTATTCATCACGTTGAATATTTCTTGCCACTCCTGTCTGGCCTACATAGTTTCTGTTGATAAATCATCTGACAGCCGAATGGGTGCTCCTCTGTAGATAGTTAACTGTTTACTTCTTTTAATATTCTCTTTGTCTTTTGCTCTTGGTAAATAAAAATATATATATTTTATTGATTTTTCACAGAGAGGAAGGGAGAGAGAGAGCCAGAAACATCGATGAGAGAGAGACATCGATAAGCTGCCTTCTGCATGCCCCCTACTGGGTATATGCCTGTAACCAGATACATGCCCTTGACTGGAATCAAACCCGAGACCTTTCAGTCCCCAGGCCGACGCTCTATCCACTGAGCCAAACCAGTTTCAGCTGCTCTTGGTATTTTAATTATGATGTGTCTTGGTGTGGTCCTCTTTGGATTTCTTTTGCTTGGGGTTGTGTGTGCTTCCTGGACTTGTAAGTCTATTTCTTTCATCAGGTGGGGGAAGTTCTCAGTCATTATTTCTTCAATTAGTTTTCAGTATCTTGCTCTCTCTTTTCTTCTGGCACCCCCCATAATTGTGATGTTGGTATGCTTGAGGTTGTCCCAGAGGCTCCTTACACTGTCTTCAAATTTTTGGATTCTTTTTTCTTTTTGCTTTTCCAATGGAGTGTTTTCTGCTTCTTTGTATTTCAAATCTTTGACTTGATTCTTGCCTTCCTCTAGTCTGCTGTTGGTCTCTGTATAATATTTTTTATTTCAGTCAGTGTATGTTTAATTTCTAGTTGGTCCTTTTCTGTCTCTAGTTGGTTCTTTTTCATCTCCTCTTGGGTCTCGCTAACTTTATCCATCTTTTCTAGGACATTCTTGTAAAACCTTATAACCATGGTTTTGAACTCTATCCAGTTGTTTGTTTTCCTCCATTTCTTTTGTTTGTGATCCCTTCCTTTGTCTCGGCATTTTCTCTATGCCGGGAGAACTTCTTTGTTGGATTCAGCCTTATGATACAAGACTTGCAAAACTGCAAAAGCCTCTCTTTTGAGCTTGGGATGGGTGGAGTCTCAGGGCTTAAGGGACCACCTTGCCTTCCAGTCAGCCCCGCCTTCCATGGCCCCTGAGTCTCACGTGATTGGGTAATTGCTGGAGCGGTCCCTGTGTGCGCGTGCGCTCTCTTGCAGTGCCTCTTGACTGCTGCCTTTCCTGCTCCCCTGCGCTCCGGGACCATATGAATCTGGGTCCCCCAGGGTTTCGCCCAAAACTGGGGTTTAGTGGAGTTAGAAGTGGCGCAGTTGCGAGGCTCTGTCTCCCGCCCACTTGCGAGAGCTTATATCTCCCTCCTGATTAAAAACAGTGGCACACTCATTGCTCAGCCCTTTCTGTGCCTCTGTACCTCCTAATAGTCTCAATGCACTTTCTTCTTTACCGCTATAGTTATAGTACTTCCACTCAGCCAGCTTTCCCGATGTTCTAGGTGATAGTTGTTATGTATTTTAGTTATAATTTTGATGTGGGTGTGGGAGGCAGCAAGTACAGGTGTTTACCTATGCTGCCATCTTGGTTCTCTCCCACAAAATATATTTAAGAAAGAAAAGAAAAAAGAAGAGATCATATGTAAAGAAGATAGTATAACTAAGTCTTTAATTTAGAGTAAAGTAAATTAATATATTTACTATTACCTAATGTTTCAGTTGGCTCTCAGGTTTATTTGAGATATAATTTTAGTAAATTAATATTTTCTTCATATTTACTAAAGTAATAATATTTTTAGAAATCACAGTTTTTTAAAAATAAATCTTTATTCTTGAAAGTATTAGATATGTCCCTTTTTATCCACATTGCCCTTTCCTTCCCTTCCCTCCCCAAGCCTTCACCATCCACTGTGTGTCCTTGGATTATACATATATGCATATGAGTTTTTTGGTTGATCTCTTCTTGCCCTCCATCCTCTCCTACCTTCCTTCTGAGGTTTGACACTCTGTTTGATGTTTCTATGTCTCTGGGTCTGTTTTTGCTCGTTAGTTTATGTTGGTCATTAGATTCCACATATGAATGAGATCATGTGATACTTATCTTTCTCTAACTGGCTTATTTCACTTAGCATAATGTTCTCTAGGTGCATTCATGCTGTTGCAAATGGTAAGAGTTCTTTATTTTTTATAGCTGCATAGGATTCCATTGCATAGATGTACCATATTGGAAATAATTGAATAAAGTATTTGAATTGAAATAAAATAATAATAGAATATTCATAAAATTTACCAATTTTGTTTTTTAATATTAAATTTCTCTAATTTGAGATAGCTGCTTTCATCATTTGGTTATGGTTGAAATTTTAAGTTTTATTTATTTATTTTCATTTTTTAATATATTTTATTGATTTTTTTACACAGAGGAAGGGAAAAAGAGAGTTAGAAACATCGATGAGAGAGAGACATTGATCAGCTGCCTCCTGCATGCTCCCCACTGGGGATGTGCCTGCAACCAAGGTACATGCCCTTGACCGGAATCGAACTTGGGACCCTTCAATCCACTGATGCTCTATCCACTGACCCAAACTGGTTTCGGCAAAATTTTAAGTTTTAAAGGACATGTTTTATGGAACATATTTTTGCACGGTGTTTTTATGTTGCTGTTGTTTTCTTTAAGTGAGAAAAAACTTTTAAGTAAAATCTGAAACTTAAAAAAATGTGGTATTCTTCTGGTTTCTAGTGACATTTGGGCTCTGGGATGTGTCCTTTATGAGATGTGCACACTGAAACATGCAGTAAGTAGAAGTTTCTGAAATATTTTAAAAATTATGTCTAAAAGTGACTATATTTTTTAAAAAATTGTATATCATCTTTCAGATGACCCTTTTATACTAAGAATTCTTCTTTGTCACATTTTAAACATCTCAAATTATCTTAAGTATAAATTTTAATTTATTTTCCCTTAATATGTATGCATATATTTCTTCATGTTATGTATTTGTTCTTATATATACTAGAGGCCTGGTGCACGAAATTCCTGAAGGGGGGAGTGGGGTGTCCTTCAGCCCAGCCTGCTCCCTCTCTAATCTGTGAACCCCTTTGAGGGATGTCCGAATCTTCGTTTAGGCCCGAACCTACTTGGATTAAGCCTAAACAGGCATTCGGACATCCCTCTCATAATCTAGGACTGCTGGCTCCCAACTGCTCACCTCCTTGCCTTCCTGATAGCTCCTAACTGCTTTTGCTTGCCAGCCTGATTACCCCGTAACCACTCCCCTGCCAGCCTGGTTGATGCCTAACTGCTCCCCTGCCAGCCTGTTTACCCCTAACTGCCTGCCCCTGTGGGCCTGGTTACCCCTATCTGCTCTCCCCTGCAGGCCCGGCCACCCCTAATTGCCCATCCCTGCAGGCCTGGTCACCCCCAACTTCCCTCCTTTGCTGGCCTGTTAACCCCTAACTGCCCTTCCCTGAAGGCTTGATCACCTCCAACTGCCCTCCCTTGTAGGCATGGTCCCTTCCAACTGCCCTCCCCTGTTTGCCTGATTGCCCACAACTGCCCTCCCTTGCAGGCCTGGTTCCTGCCAACTGCCCTCCTGCTGGCCATCTTGTGGTGGCCATCGTATGTCCACATGGGGGCAAGATCTTTTGACCAAACGGGAACAGCCATCTTGTGTGTTGGAGTGATGGTCAATCTGCATATTACTCTTTTATTAGATAGAATAGAGGCCTGGAACACAGGTGGTGGCCAGCTGGTTTTCCCTGAAGGGTGTCCTAGATCAGGATGAGTGTTCCCTTGGGGTGTGAGGTGGCCTGGGCAAGGGGCCTGTGGTGGTTTGCAGGCCGACCATGCCATCCAGCGACCCAAGTGGAGGCCCTGGTATCTGGTATTTATTTATCTTCTACAGTTGAAACTTTGTAGCCTGGAGCAGAGCCAAGCCTTCTGCTCCCACAACCATTGAAACTTTTTTTGCCTGAAGCAGAGGCCTGGGCCCACCAGGCTGTGCAGAAAGCTTGGCTTCCTCCATTGCCAGGGGCCACCCAAGCCTCGCTCAGTGGCAGCAGCCATTGAAACTTTGTTGCCTTAAGCGGAGGCCTGGCCTGCCAGGGTGTGTGGAAAGCTTGACTTCCTCCATCTCCAGAGGCAACCCAAGCCTCCCTCCTGCTCTCTGTGGCTGTAGCCATCTTGGCTGGGTTAATTTGCATACTCGCTCTGATTGGCTGGTGGGCGTGGCTTCTGGACGTAGCAGGGGTACGGTCAATTTGCATATTACTCTTTTATTAGATAGGATATCATACATTTTTCTATTTTTTATTTATTGTTCAGATTATTTTTCCCCCCATAGCTCCCCTTCCCCTGGCTCCCACTCCTCTCTCTGCCCTTATCTCCACCCCCCAAATATCCTCATCCATAGGTGTATGATTTTTGTCCAGTCTCTCCCTGCACCCTTCTCATCCTTCTCCCCCTGAAAATTGTCAGTCTACTCCCTTTCTATGCCCCTGATTCTATTATATTCACCAATTTGTTCTGTTCATCAGATTCTTAATCACTTAATTTTTAGATTCACTTGTTGATAGTTATGTATTTGTTCTTCATAATTTTTACCTTTACCGTTTTTTTCTTCCTCTTCTTAAAGAGTACCTTTCAGCATTTCATATAATACTGATTTGGTGTTGATGAACTCCTTTAGTTTTTTCTTATCTGTGAAACTCTTTATCTGACCTTTAATTCTGAATGATAGCTTTGCTGGGTAGAGTAATCTTGGTTGTAGGTTCTTGCTATTCATCATGTTGAATACAGTGGCACCTCAAAATACAAGTGCCCTAACATACGTGTTTTTTGAGATACGAGCTGTCGAGCGAGCGATTTTTGCTTTGAAATACAGGCAACATTTGAGATAGGAGTAATCACACGGATCGGCTGGCTGCACACGACCCACCAGTTTACCGCAACTCGAGCGTCTGATAGTTTCCACGCCTCAAGGTTACAGAACAACTTAAACTCATATCTTGAGGTACCACTGTATTTCTTGCCACTCCTGTCTGGCCTGCATAGTTTCTGTTGAGAAATCAGCTGACAATCGTATAGGTGCTCCCTTGTAGGTAATTAAGTGTTTTTCTCTTGCTGCTTTTAATATTCTCTCTTTGTCTTTTGCTCTTGGTATTTTAATTATGATGTGTCTTGGTGTGGTCTTCTTTGGATTCCTTTTGTTTGGGGTTCTTTGCACTTCCTGGACTTGTAAGTCTATTTTTTTCACCAGGTGGGGGAAGTTTTCTGTCATTATTTCTTTAAACAGGTTTTCACTATCTTGCTTCTCTCTCTTCTTCTGGCACCCCCATAATTCTGATATTGGTACACTTGAAGTTGTCCCAGAGGCTCCTTATACTATCTTCCAATTTTTGAATTCCTTTTTTTTTTTGTTTTTGCTTTTCCAGTTAAGTGTTTTCTGCTTCTTTGTATTTCAAATCTTTGACTTGATTCTTGCGTTTCTCTAATCTGCTGTTAGGTTTCTGTATAAAAGCGGTTCTCAACCTGTGGGTCACGACCCCTTTGGGGGTTGAATGACCCTTTCACAGGGGTCGTTGCCTAAGACCATCGGAAAATGCAGATATTTACATCACGATGCATAACAGTAGCAAAATTTCATGGTTGGAGGTCACCACCACATGAGGAACTGTATGCAAGGGTCGCCGCCTTAGGAAGGTTGAGAACCACTGCTGTATAATATTTTTTATTTTGGTCAGTGTATGTTTAATTTCTAGTAGGTCCTTTTTCATCTCTACTTGGTCTTTTTTCATGTCCTTTTTGGTCTCGATAAATTTATCCATCTTTTCTAGGAAATTCTTGAAAAACCTTTTAACCAAGGTTTCGAACTCTATATCCAGTCATTTGTTTTCCTCCATTTCTTTTGTTTTTGATCTGTTCCTTTGCCTCCGCATTTTTGCTGCTTCCCTGAGTTAGTAGAGTAGTTTTGTGTGCTAGGTATCCTATATGGCCCAGTAGCTCCGCCTCCCCAATTACCTGACGTGGACTCTTGGGGCACCCCTTTGTGGACTATGTGTACAGCCTTGTTGTAGTTAAGTCTTGATTGTTGTTGGTATCACTGGGGGAGTTTCACCTCCAAGCCAGTTGGTTGTTAGGTTCAGCTGTGTCTACGCTGGAAGAATTTCTGTTCTGGATTCAGCCTTATGATACAAAACTTGCAAAATTCCAAATCCTTTGTGTTTAGCTTGCATGGGGCGGAATCTCAGGGGTGAGCCCATAGCCTTGACTTCCTGTCAGCCCTGCCCTATGAAGCCCTTGGGTCTCAGTGTCCTCTGGTAATTGCTGCAACCCTGTCTGCATGCACTTGTACTTGTCTGCCCCCAGACCTCTGCCTTTCTGGCTTCCCTGAGTTTTTGTGCACTCCGGGGACCCTTATGAGTCTGGGTCCCCAGGGTCTCCCAAAACTGAGCTTCAGTGCAGATGAAGCTGGATTTCTGCACTGTTGGGAGGTTCTGTCTTCCTTCTGCTAGAGAAAGCCAGCGGCACAATCAGCATTCAGCCCTCTGTGTGCGCACTCGCCCTCACGTGCCTCCAGACCACTAACTTTTTAGGCTCCCCTATGTTTTCGTGCACTCCTCCCTTTTCACGACAATCCAGACTCCCTCCTTCCTCCCCCCATATGAGTCGCATCCAAAACTGTTGTTCAGTGCAGTCGGAGGTGGGGTTCAATGCAGTAGGGAGGTTCCGTCTTCCTCCCGCTAAAGGAAGCCAGCCAGCTACTCGGCCGCCAGTCCTCTCTGCGCTACCTCAGCTTTTTGCAGCTCCTCTGAATCTCCGTGATCCCCCCTCTTTCATTCTAGTTATAGAATTTCCACTCAGCAAGCTTTCCTGTGGTTCTGGATAAAGTCCGTTCTGTCTTTTAGTTATAGCTCTGAAATTGTTGTGTGAGGCAGCAGTTTAGGTATTCACTTATGCTGCCATCTTGGTTTCCCCTGAAAAAGTATTTTTAAAGACAAAACTTTGCTGAACTTTTCATGTTAAATTCATTTATGAACTTGATATTTTAGCTTAACAAATTATATTTGTTTCATTTTAGTAGTTTTTATCAAAACAACCAAATTATCTGTGTTTGAAATTGAAATTATCTATGAAACATTTTCAACATATTTATAAAGGGAATTTTTTAAAATCAATTTAAATACATTTTAATTCAGAGTTTTTAAAATTTTCACTTTTGAAACTCTTTGACATGGTGCATACCACACCAAAAAGGGGAACTCCTTGTCCTAAATAGGTTTATTTTTAATCACTTTCCATTTCAGAATTTTTTTTAAAATTCTTCCTCCATTGTTTAAACAATAGAGTATTTTCATTACAGAAAACTTAAAAAAATACATAAAAAATATAAAGAAGTGAATAAATATCAAAAGCAATGTTTTCAATCAACAATGACTACTTGTAATATTTTATCATTTTCTTTTAGGTTTATTCTAGAATAATCTATAAAATCAGTTTGTTTTTCCCCTGAAAAGTTTATATATATACGCAGTTTTATGGCCTGTTTTTATTTCCTGGTATTATTTGTGGAGTATTTATCTTTGTTGTGTTTTTTTTTCTTTTCTTTTCCTTAGGTTTGCATACTCTCCTTCTATATTACTTTGGATTTTATTTTTGTTTCTTAATGAAAAAATTACAGACTGCCAAAGTGATATGGGATGGTCATGTGTATTTAGAAAAATGGGTTAGTTTTTCTGTGACAGTCATTTTAAGTCTAATTCAGAATATTTTTACATTTACTTGTCACCATTGCTTCATCTCGATTTAAACTATCAACAATACTTCTATATTTTTAAATTGTTTACTCTTAAGTGGACACATGAAATTCAGTAATTCTCTTACCTTTGTTTATGAAGAATTTTTCAGTTGAGAGATAAAAATTCTTTGTACTGAATAGATAGAATAATAAGTCTTTTTGCACTTAGGATTTCTTCTTATGTATATAAATATTTCTATGCAATTGAATTGCATTCAAATTTTTTTTCAATTAAATCTTTATTATTCAGATTATTACATTCGTTTCTCTTTTTTCCCCTCCATAGCACCCCTCCACCCAGCTCCCACCCCTCCCTCTGCCCTTAGCTCCCTCTCATTGATCTTGTCCATAGGTGTATGATTATTGTCCAGTCTCTCCCTCTACACCCCTCACCCCTTTCCCCCTGAGAATTATCAGTCCACTCCCTTTCTGTGCTCCTGATTCTATTATATTCACCAGTTTATTCTGTTGATCAAATTTTTAATTCACTTAATTTTTAGATTCACTTGTTGATAGATATGTATTTGTTGTTCATAATTTTTTATCTTTTACCTTTTTCTTCTTCCTCTTCTAAAAGAGTACCTTTCAGCATTTCATATAATACTGGTTTGGAGTTGATGAACTCCTTTAGCTTTTTCTTATCTGTGAAGCTCTTTATCTGCCCTTCAACTCTGAATGTTAGCTTTGCTGGATAGATTATTCTTGGTTGTAGGTTCTTGCTATTCATCACGTTGAATATTTCTTGCCACTCCTGTCTGGCCTGCATCCTTTCTGTTGAGAAATCAGCTGACAGTTGTATGGGTGCTCCCTTGTAGGTAATTAACTGTTTTTCTCTTCCTGCTTTTAATATTCTCTCTTTGTCTTTTGCTCTTGGTATTTTAATTATGATGTGTCTTGGTGTGGTCCTCTTTGGATTCCTTTTATATGGGGTTCTGTGTGCTTCCTGGACTTGTAAGTCTATTTCTTTTACCAGATGTGGGAAGTTTTCAGTCATTATTTCTTTAAATAGGTTTTCAGTATCTTGCTCTCTCTCTTCTTCTGGCACCCCCACAATTCTGATGTTGGTACGCTTGAAACTGTCCCAGAGTCTCCTTACATGATCTTCACATTTTTGGATTCTTTTCTCTTCTTGCTTTTCCAGTTGAATGTTTTCTGCTTCTTTATATTTCAAATTTTTTACTTGATTCTTGCCTTTCTCTAGTCTGCTGTTAGGACTCTGTATAATATTTTTTATTTCAGTCAGCTTATATTTAATTTCTATTTGGTCCTTTATCATCTTTAGTTGGACCTTTTCCATCTCTAGTTGGCTCTTTTGCATCTCTAGTTGGTCCTTTTTCATCTCCTCTTGGCTCTCGCTAAATTTATCCATCTTTTCTAGCATATTCTTGAAAAACCTTATAAGCGTGGTTTTGAACTCTATATCCAGTCATTTTTTTTTCCTCCATTTCTTTTGTTTGTGATCCCCTCCCTTGTCTCGGCATTTTCACTATGCCAGGGAAACTTCTGTGTTGGATTCAGCCTTATGATACCAGACGCAAAACCGAGGAAGCCTCTGTTGAGCTTGGGATGGTGGAGTCTCAGGGCTTAAGGGACTGCCTTGCCTTCCAGTCGGCCCCACCCTCCACGGCCCCTGAGTCTCACGTGACTGGGTAATCCGTGGAGCAGTCCTTGTGCGCCCACCCGCAGTGCCTCTAACCGCTGCCTTTCCAGCTCCCCTGCGCACTATGACCACACGAGTCTAGGTCCCCAGGGTTTCGCCCTAAACAGGGGCCCAGTGGACTCAGAAGTGGCACAGTTGGGAGGGTCTGTCTCTCGCCCACTTGCGAAAGCCAGTGGCACAATCAGCAATCTGTCCTCTGTGCAGCACCATGCGCGTGCGCGACCAGACTTGATCTTTTGCGACTCCCCTAAATTTCCTTGCACCTCTCCCTTTTCACAGTTCAAACTGCCCCGTATGAGTTTCGGCTGGATCTGGGGTTTAGTGTCGTAAGATAAGGGGTTCAATGCCGTTGGGAGTCTCCGTTTCCCTCCCGCCAGAGAAAGCCAGCCAGGTTCTCCGGCACCCACTCTCTCCACGAGTGTGTCTCTGTACCTCAGCTTTTTGCAGCTCCTCTGGGTTTCTGTGAGCCCCTCTCTTTCCTTCTAGCTGTAGAACTTACACTCGGCCAGCTTTCCTGTGGTTCTGGATGATGTCCGTTCTGTCTTTTAGTTGTAGTTTTGAAATTGTTGTGCGAGGCAGCAGTGTAGGTGTTTACCTATGCCACCATCTTGGATTCTCTGCATTCAAATTTTTAATCAACTGAAGGAGATATTTGAAATGTGCTAAGAGAATTTAACATTTAACAGAACTATATTATAATTGGTATAATCATCTGTGCTTAATTTATACCAAGTTTTGCATTCTATACTATTTTAGCCAAGATGTCAAAGCTTAATTTTACTTAAACTCCAAATGAAATCGTCTTAAGATTTTAAACTGCCAACTCTATTTTTTTTTAATTTCACTTAGAATTTATATTGTACTTAATACTAAAATATTTAGTATTCCCATTGATATGACTTAAGACTTTGGAATATTTGCTGCATTGTTGATTCCATGGCTTTTAGGAATATAGCACACTTGAAAATAATGAGCAGTGTTTAAAAGGAAACTAATTAGTACTTTATTATATTTCCCAAAAACATTTTAGTTCTGTAATTGATGTCTTCTTGTAGTTACTACAGTAAGAGCACAGGAAGGCAGGTCTTAAATGAAGACCACCAGGTTGGTTGGTTGGTTTTCATCTTTATTATTGTTATGTTTTTATAAAATATTTATTTATTACTTATATCCCATCTCTTAGTGTTTTCTATAACTAAAACTCTTAGAGCAAGTTATAATGTACTATGAGGACTGGTATTCTCTTTTAAATATATTTATAAATAATCAAGTGAACCTTGCTCTAGAGAGCACATGTGATTAAAATATTTGAAAGAGGACTGTATTTCTGTTCTATATTGATAGGAAATAAACTATTGCCATTGTTGATATTCCCATTTTCAATGTATGTATGTGTTATATATATTAATTTATTTTTTGAATTCTAGTTTGAAGCTGGCAATATGAAAAACCTGGTACTGAAGATAATATCTGGATCTTTTCCACCTGTGTCTTTGCATTATTCTTATGATCTCCGCTGTTTGCTTGCTCAGTTATTTAAAAGAAATCCTAGGGATAGACCATCAGTCAACTCCATATTGGAGAAAGGTTTTATAGCCAAACGCATTGAAAAGTTTCTCTCACCTCAGGTATGTTTTTTTTTTTTACTGTATAATTAAAATTGAACAGTAGGATTATGGTGCTTAAGTAGAATAGACCCTCCTCTGTTTTGAGAAGAGCAAACACATCAGATCTTGGGGTGGGGTTGGGGGAATGAAGTGCTTTTTCAAATAGTTCTGAGGTGACCTTTCTTTTCATTCCTGTGTAACTCCACTCCCTATTTGCTTTTCAGTCCGTCTCTAGGAGGGAACACATTCATTTTTTGTTTCCTCTTAACACTTAATCCTTAACTGTTGATCACCAAATGATTGTTTTTCCCACACCAGGCAATTTTGTGATACCAGTCGATATCCTACAATTCAGCTTAGTTCTGACAATATGCCTGGAGATAGCCTCAGATGCCTCATTCCCACAAGACTGCCCCTCTTAAGTTACTGCAAGTCCAGGCTGTCTCTTGTGCTCTGACCAATCAGAGGTTCCCTTTCTTGGGTTCAATTAATTAGCTAGAGCAGCTCACAGAATGCAGAGAAACATTTACCTGTTTATTATAAAGGACATTAAAAGAATACAAATGAATAGCCAGAGGAAGAGGTATATAGGGTAAAGTTCATCAGGGTCAGAGTACAGGAGCTTCTGTCTCTGTGGATCTGGGGGTATACCACCCTCTTGGCATGTTTACCAACCTGGAAATTCTCCAAACCAGTCCAAATTTGGATTTTTTTTTTCAAATTTGGATTTTTTATGGAGGTTTCATTATGGCGGCATAATGAAACTTCCATAAAAATCACTTAGTGAGTGATTAGACTTCTAGCCCAACCTTCTAATCACTTGGTGGGTTTTTCTGTCAACCAGCCTCCATCCTCAAGGTCACTTTAAAAAAATATATATATTTTGCTTTCAGAGAGAAAGGGAGAAAGTGGTAGAAACCTCAGTGATGAGAGGGAGTCATTGATCGGTTGCTTCCTGTACGCCCCACACTTGGGATCAAGCCCTAAACCTAGGCATGTGTCCTGACCAGGAATCAATCTGTGACCTTCTGGTTCATAGGTTGATGCTCAACCATTGAGCTACACCAACCAGGCCTTAAGGTCACTTTATTAGCTAAAATTCAGGTGTGGTGAAGGCAGCCTGTGATAAATAACAAAAGACACTGTTGTGCACTTAATAGTTGGGAAATTCCAAGCTTTTAGGAATTATATGCCAGAAACTGGATGAAGATCATCCTATATAATAAATAATATGCTAAGTGTCCAGTTGTCTGTTCAATCAATCAAAGCATAATATGCTATTGGTATGGTCAGGCTGTTCATCTGCTTAATATGATGTGCACTGACCACCAGGGGGCAGATGCTGCGATTCTTAGGTTAGCTTGCTGCTGGGATCTGGCCAATTGGGACTGAGCAATACAGGCTGGACATACCCTGGATCCCTCCCATGGTCTCTCTCCAGCTGGCCAACCTCCCATGTCCCTCCCTGGCCCTGATCGTGACTGGTGTGGTCCCTCGGCCTGGTCTGTGCCCTCTCACAATCCAGGTCCCCTCGGGGGATGTTGGAAAGCTAGTTTCAGCCTGATCCCATAGACCAGGCCAAGGGACTCCACTGGTCCACAAATTTGTTGCACCACGCCTCTAGAGAGAGAGAAGAGAGAAACATAGATCAGTTGCCTCTTGTATGCGCCCTGATCAGGGATTGAACACATAACCTAGGTATGTGCCGTGAGTGGAAATTGAACCTGTAGCCTTTTGGTGCACAGGACAACATTCCAACCACCTGGCTGGGCTGTATTATTATAAATCATAATAGAACAGAATCATTCCTCTGTCTCTTGGGTTTATTTTGTTTTCCAATTTTTTTTTACTATGGTAAAATATACATAACATAAAATTTATTATCTTAACTATATTTAGGTGCACAGTTCAGTGGTATTAAATATGTTCATAGTGCTGTGCAACCATCATTACCATTTAGCACCATAATTCTTTCAGCAGACTTCCTACCCGTTATTCCTCATCTTTCAATCCCTAGTGCCTGGAAACAACCTTCCTACTTTCTGTCTTCTTAGATTTCTAACTATAAAATTGAACCTTTCTGTGGCTCACTTTACTCACTGTAAACAATGGGGTCATTAATATATCTCCATCATGAGGTTGTTATAAGAATTTAAAGTGATAATGCATGTAAAGTGCTTAATGTCTAGTACATACTAAGTGTTCAATGCATTCAATATTTATTCAGTATTATTAATATATTTATTTAATGTAAATATATTACTGTAATTTATATTATTATAATTTGATAGATAATGATTGGAAATCATTGTTCTTTGGGCATATATTTATAATAGATTATTTATATTTTCTGTAGTACTTGCATATGGGTGCATAATAAATATTTGTTCAGTTAAATTAAGTTTTTTTTAAAAATATATTTTATTGATTTTTTACAGAGAGAAAGGGAGGGGGATAAAGAGTTAGAAACATAGATGAGAGAGAGATATCGATCAGCCGCCTTTTGCATACCCCCTACTGGGGATGTGCCCGCAACCAGGATACATGCCTTTGACCGGAATTGAACCTGGGACCTTTCAGTTCACAGGCCGACACTCTGTCCACTGAGCCAAACCGATTTCGGCTGAATTGAGTTTTAATCTGACAGGACTTAGAAAAATTTATAACAAGTCAGTTAACATAAGTTATTAATATAAGTACGATCACCTGAAACTGGAATTATTCTACATTACATGTTTTGTGTACTATTTGTCAATTTAAGTGATCACTATTAAACTCTTCTGTAATTAGACATTTAGCAAAATCTTAGTTTTATTTTGTATGCTTATGAGAAGTGAGGGAAGTACCATATATATTCTGGTTTAACAGAAAATCACTGTGAACAAATACTCTTCAGAAAACAGGGATTTGGATTTATTACTACCGGGAGAATGCATTAGTAAGTAAGAAAGCCAATTAAAACTTGAAGGTAAAAATTTACTTGTATAGGATACAGCAACAGTCTCTGAAATGTGGGTGTCAATAACATTTTCAAGGGCAGTTTTATGATGCTATGAACTATTACTTTTTGGCAAGTACTAAAGAAGAAAGAATGATTTCATTTAATCGTGCTAAGATGTCTTTCCCTCAGTACCAGCAGTTAGGACATATAGTCTCAAAGCTGAAGCACTGGAATTCAACTTGCCAGCAATAAAAGAAAATAGTTAATCATGATTTATATAGAATTTATAATATGGAAAGAGAAAAGGATAGATTGTGATTATTAACAAATGGAGTATTTGACATTCCATGTTTAGTATATACTTAAGCCCTCTTTGCTATTTAAGCACCGTTGAGATTTCATTCTTCATGAAAAGTTTTACCTTTTGTTCTTCAGACTTATTTTTTGCTGTATAGTTGTGTGTCACTAACCACTCATGTATATTCTGAGAAATGCACTGTTAAGGCAATTTTGTCATTGTGTGAACATCACAGAGTACCCAAACCTAGATTATATAGCCTACTTCACATCTAGGCTAAATGGTAATCACCGTCACATGTGTGGTCTGTCGTTGAGGGAAACAGAAACATTATGTAATGCATGACTGTAATATCACTTGTTCAGTATTCTAGTGAGAAAGCTTGTGATACATTTTTTAAGGCTTTAACTTTCAAACAAGTTATGAGCTTTACTGGAACTTATGAACTATTATTTCAGTATCACTACTTCTCAGTCTTGCACACTCTAGAAACTTCTTCCTGGGTGTGGCTTGACAAATCATGAATAAGCTCTGCTTCACTAGGTATTCCATTGAGTGCTTGCTGTCTACCTTCTGTGATGATGAAGTGTTTTCTATCTGCATTATCCAACTTTGTAGCCACTAGACATATGTGCTTAGTGAGCATTTAAAATGTGACTGGTGTGACTAAGGAGCTAAATTTCAAATTACATTTATTTAAAATTTTAATCCAAATAGCTACATATGGGTAGCAATTCTATTGGACAGCACAGCATAGGGATTCCAGAATCTTCTTGGAGTCTACATGCCCCATCTCTCAGTTCATATTTGCATTCACAATGTGGAAAAGAAAGCTTCAAATTCAAACAGTGGAAGAAATTACCCAATATGGAGCAGCCTGGAGTTGGTAAAGCACATTCAGAAGTGGAGCCTGAGAATGTGCATACTTAATACTTTCCTGGTGATGCTGACTCTGCTGGAATGAGACTGAGAACTGCTTTAGGGGGATCCTTCCTGGGAAAGATGACCATCTCAGTTACAGTTTTTGCCTGTTGGAGCTTCTGGTTCACTGCCACTGTAGGAATATTTTATCCACCATCGTTCATTTCTCTTGGAAAAAAAAAATTAACTTGCTTCTGCCACTCAGTAAGAAAAAAGAGCAGACTTAAATTGAGTTAAATCTTTGTTTCCCTCAACGGCAGACCACACATGTGACGGTGATTACCATTTAGCCTAGATGTGAAGTAGGCTAATAGTAAAAGAGGGAAACAAATATAGTAAGGGGGAGAAAATTATTTGCAGGCAATACTAATGATTTTTGCTTCCCAAAATATGTTCATAAAATATTCACAGAATATTTTAGTAATAGTAAAAGGAGACACTTGTTGTCCTGGCTGGTGTTGGGTGGTTAGAGTGTTGGCCTGCATACCAAAAAGTTTCGGGTTTGATTCTCAGTCAAGGGCATGTACCTGGGTTGCAGGTTCGATAGGCAACCATTCAGTGTGTCTCTTTCACATTGATGTTTCTTTCTCTCTCTTTCCCTTCCTCCCTCCTTCTCTCCCCCTCCCCTTCCTCCTTTTCTCTTTCCTCCTCTTCCTTCTCCCCTCCTTCTCTCCTTACTCCCTTCCACTTTCTCTAAAAATACATGCAAAAAATATACTCTGGCCCTAGCCACTTTGGCTCAGTGGATAGAAGGTTGGCCCATGGACTGAAGGGTCCCAGGTTCAGTTCTGGTCAAGGGCATGTACCTTGATAACAGGCTTGATCCCTGACCCTGGTGGGGGCGTGTGCAGAAGACAACCAGACGATGTCTCTCTCTGTCTCTGTCTCTACCCCTCCCATTCTCTCTAAAAATCAATAGAAAAATATCCTTTGTTGAGGATTATAAAAATAAATCAGTAAACCTCTGGCTTTAGGGGAAAAAAGAAGAAGAAAAAATATCCTCAAATGAGGATTAACAACAGCAATAAAAAAGAGACACTTATTAAATTTTGTTAGAATATTTAAATATTAGCCAATAATGTTTACAGTTATATACTGATAAGAGTAAAAACTTATTAGAGATGCTGAGAAGATTCAGAATTAAGTTGAAATAACCAAGAGGCTTATTTGAGAAGGGGGTAATGAAATAATTCTTTATCAGTTTTGAAGTAAATAAGGGATACAGATACACATAGAATATAGAGGTTATTTCAGATAGGAGATAGTTGTGTTAAATTGCTGATCTATAAAACAGCAAGCAGTGTGTGGGGGTCTCCAAATTAGGTTAATTTGGAAAAAAGCTTGTTTGGAGAAGTAAAAATAAATTGGTAATATTGGGAGGCAGTGAGCATAAGAGGAATTTGATGACTGAATTATGTGATTGAGGAAGGAAAAAATGCATTGTGATTAATGTATTTTTTTTTTTTTTACTTTCCCTTCTTTCAATCTAAGCTTATTGCAGAAGAATTTTGTCTAAAAACATTTTCAAAAGGTGGAGCACAACTTATACCAGGTAAATGAAATTTAATGAATTCTTTAACCTGTTTACAATAATTAATATACTAATTATACTAAGTGGTAATATTTACTAATTATACTAGAAATATATGTAGATACAATAAATTGATATAATTATATATTAATCCAGATGAAATGCATATTTAAATTATTTATGATATAAAATATAGTGCCTTCTGATTAATTGCAAAATTTTTATTTTTTGTCTGCCTTAGTTAAGTGAAATCTGTCTTAGATGTAAAATTACAGCATAGGGAATAATCAATAATATAATAACTGTGTAGGGTGCCACGTGGATATTAGATTTATTGGGGTGATCACTTTGTAAATTATACAAATGTCTAATCACCAGATTGTATACCTGAAACTAATATATTGTTCCTTGTACTGTAGCTAAAAAAAATTTTTTTAAAGAATTAATAAAATGATAGTAGAGGAGTAAAAAATTAAGAGTCAGTTTATAACTTAGTGTTCTGCTAGTACTGCACTGTCAGTGTCAGCCTCCTAATTAGAAGACTAGCTTTCTGAATGTCATACTCAGTATAAGTCCAGTGTCCTGACATTATCACCACTCAGGCAAGACTTTCCACTGAGTGTTTCTGTGAGTCCCTGTAAATGTAGGCTACTTGTGTCTCCCTTTGTCAGTGTGTGTACAGCACAGAATATTTTAGTAATAGTAAAAAGAGACACTACAGTACAGTGGTCTCTGATGACTGGAGATCATTGGGCTGTAAGACATGCCATCCATGGATAACGTATTGAAAATTTCCTGACATTGAGTGTGTTCCTAGGGTTTAAGAAATGCCTGTAGATAAACAAATAAAGCCTGATCAATGTCTTGCTATATTGCATAACCCCAAACTGCTTTAAGACACTGTACTGAAACTATGTTGGTGAGTTGGTTAATATGCATTAAATGCAGACTAATTATTTTTTAAGTTTATTTTTATTGTTGACAGTATTACAGATGTCCCCTATTTTCCTTCCTGTTCCAGCCTCACTCCACGCTTTGACTACACTACTGTCTGGGTTCATGGGCTATGCATATATGCACACAAGTTCTTTGGTGGACTGGTTATTTTAATGACCACTTTAATGGTAGTTCTATTTCTTCTCTGGTTGTCATTCGGTGATGCGTTTCCATTCTGTTAATGAGAGAGAGTTTTTTTAAGCCAGCACATCCACACTGAGTGAAGGCTGCAGTGAGGCCAAGGAGCACATGATGCATCTATCTATACAGAGGCCTTTTGTTAAGTTTCACTGTTCGTGGGAGGCTTGGTCTAGATTCCTGGATGTAAAATAAATATTTTAAATGAAAAAATAATCATATCAAGTGTCATCTGTTTTGAAAATTTCTGTCTTTATCAAATGCTTAGGTGGTATTCTGAGAACATTGTCACAGCTGTTATTAAAATGTCTTAACTAAGTGTGTACATCTTCTGTAAAATATTTTTCTTTGAGAAACACTTCATGTTCTATAATTTAACAAATAAATTAATGTGAAGTTAGGTACTTTATCAAGGATAAGTTTTTTTAATGTGCCATCAACAGCAGAATATTTGTAGCATTGTAGGTATGTTTTTATACCATGCATATGTATATGCATATATTTGTGTGAGAGGAAAAATATTTTTTGCATATAGAATGACTTCAGAATGGATTTCTAAAATCAGTGGACATTTAAGATTTTGAAGAGTATATTTTTCTTTTTTTTGTAAATGCTCACCCAAGGATATTTTTTCCAGAGGGTGGAAGGGCGGGAGGAAAGGATGAGGGGAGAAGGAAAGAGGAAAAAAAAACAACACAAAACATCAACATGAGAGAGACACATTGATTGGTTGCCTGTACTCCTCTCATAGATGTGGGTGAATCAAACCCAGGTACATGCCTTGGCCAGGAATTGAACCCATGTCCTGCAAAGATCGACTCTCTAACCACTGTGCACCAACAGCCAGGGCGAGTACATTGTTTTTCAAACATAATGTTTTTCCTGTTTTACTCCATTTTGAGTGTGAGCAGATTAATAAAAATGAATGATCTGTCCTGAAACTGGATCCATATAAGATGGAAGTGGTGTGGTGATTCCCCCAGGAAGGCCAGCTATACTTAGCTCTCCTTAAAGACTCCTGACTCATCCTCTCAGTGTGCAGAGACTGTCAGATCCTGACAAATCCATTCACTCTAAATAAAATTCACAAGGACAGACACGGCAAAATCAGCACATCTCTCTTTGCAGTCAAAGTCAAGCCTGTAAGTCAAATCTTAATTAAAAGCCTCATTGTCACAAAGGCCAGAAATGCAACATGTCAGCACATTCTTTCCACATGGGTAAGCCTGCGTAGGAATTAGAAAGTTATTTTGTTGTAAGAGCAGTTGGATGGATGAAATGTTTAATAGCATGGGACTAAAATAGGAGTTGTATTGCTGATGGGCCTATAAATATTTGGTGGGCTCCAATGCCTTATGTTCTGTATCCTACTGGTAGCTTTGTCTGTGAGTCTGAGAAATGCTCAAAGATCAAATAAGTAATTCTCTCTCTCCTCTAGAAAGTGAATGGGGACTATTCATATAGTTTCTTGGGACTCATCATTTTTATGCTTTTGTGCCTCTTGCCCCTTTACTGGCATACCCAGGATGTCTTTGGGGATGTTAATACATGTAGCCAGGTTACAGTGTTATGACTTTGTATATCTGTGGTCTGGATTAGTTTTACAGTTGAACTCTCACAGGAAATTTTTTTTCCCATTTCCTAGCTCCTGTCAGGATACATTTGGAGTATGTGTTTAGAAAAACCTTATGCTACCATACTATATATCTCATCTCTTCAACCCAACTTGCTTACTAATCTCTAAACTGCCAATCAAATGGATATTATTTTTTATTTTTATAAAAGTTTATTAAGTTATTTGAATAATATGTGTTCTTTATAAAAATTAAAAGAAGAAAATAAAAATTAACTCGAATCTTGCCCTGGCTGGTGTTGCCGAATGCCTGTGCCCAGAAGGGTTGCAGGTTCAAACTCCCAGTCAAGAATATGTACCTGGGTTGCAGGTTTGATCCATGGCTCCCATTGGGGTGACTGCAGGAGGCAATTAATTGATGTCTCTCTCACATCAATGATTCTCTCTCCCCCATCTTCCCTCTCTTCCACTCCCTATAAAAATCATGAAAAAAAATATCCTCTGGTGAGGAGTAACAGCAGCAACAAAAACTCAAATCTTAGCACATACTGTTATATTTGTGTTTTTTCCTATAATAACACATACATAACAATTGAAAATTGGGGTTGTGTTATAAACAAAGATTTGTTTTTTTTAAATTACAATATTATATGATGATCATTTTCTAGTACAGCTAAATATTCTTTGAAGAACTGAGTTTACTGGTGGCATTTCATTGTGAACTACTGGTTAATTTTTTTTCTCCTTTTCCTTCCTAAAAAGGAAGAATATTTGTTAGAAGAGATTGATTTAAGTTGATTTATCACATGATAAAATTCAGAAATAGCACACTAGAAGAAGAAAAAAAAGCTGCTACTTAGGTTATGGAAAATAGAGGAAAGAGGATTTGGGGAAGCTGTTGATATAGATTATGCTCTTTGACCTGCTGTAATATCTTTGAAAGATGTAAATACGTAGTAGGCTTTTCTTTTAGTTACGTTAGTTTAACTGTTTTTCTCTAATGTATCCTTGCCCTAAAAGAGAACCTTGTCTAGGCTTTAGTAAGAGTTTAATACATAATGCTGCAGGGTTTATCCTTATGTATAAATTTTTGTTTCTCTATTTCTTTAAAATCAATTCATAAACATTATTATTTTTCTTTTTTTATTGATTAAGGTATTACATATGTACTCTTATCCCCCAATTCTCCCTCCCACTTCCTCCCCCCACCTCCACTCATGCCTTCATCATCCTGGTGTCTGTGTTCATTGGCTATGCATAAGCATATAAGTCCTTTGGTTGATCTCTTACCCTTACCCCCACCCTCTCCTGCCTTTCCTCTGAGGTTTGAGCATTTAATTGATTCTTCTCTGTCTCTGGATCTGTTTTTGTTCATCAGTTTATGTTGTTCATTATGTTCCACCAATGAGTGAGATCATGGGATATTTATCTTTCTCTGACTGACGTATTTCGTTTTGCATAATGCTCTCCAGGTCCATCCATGCTATTGCAAATGGTAGTAGTTCCTTCCTTTTTTTAAAAAAAAATATATTTTATTGATTTTTCACAGAGAGGAAGTGAGAGAGATAGAAAGTCAGAAACATCGATGAGAGAGAGACATCGATCAGCCGCCTCCTGCACACCCCACACTGGAGATGTGCCCGCAAGCAAGGTACATGCCCCTGACCGGAATCGAACCCGGGACCTTGCAGTCCGCAGGCCGACGTTCTATCCACTGAGCCAAAGTGGTCTCGGCAGTTCCTTCCTTTTTATAGCAGCATAGTATTCCATTGTGTAGATGTGCCACAGTTTTTTAATCCACTCATCTGCTGATGGGCATTTAGATTATTTCCAAATTTTAGCTATGGTAAATTGTGCTGCTATGAACATAGGGGGCATATATCCTTTCTGATTGGTGTTTTTAGTTGCTTGGGATATAGTCCTAGAGGTGGGATCACTGGGTCAAATAGGAGTTCCATTTTTAGTTTTTTGAGGAAATTCTGAACTGTTCTCCACAGTGGCTGCAACAGTCTGCATTCCCACCAGCAGTGCACGAGGGTTCCTCACCAGCACTTGTCATTTGTTGATTTTTTGATAATAGCTATTCTCACAGGAGTGAGATGGTACCTCATTGTTTGGATTTGCATCTCTCAGATGATTAATGACTTTGAGTATGTTTTCATATGCCTCTTGGCCTTCTTTCTGTCCTCTTTTGAAAAGTATCTACCTAGGTCCATTGTTCATTTTTTAATTGGGTTGTTTATCTTCCTTTAGTTAAGTTGTATCAGTTCCCTATAAACCCTTATTGGTGATAAGATTGCAAGTATATTCTCCCATGCAATGGGCTTCCTTGTTGTTTTGTTGATGGTTTCTTTTGCTTTGCAGTTTTTATTTTGATGTAGTCTCATTTGTTTATTTTCTTTTTAGTTTCCATGCACTAGGCGCTGTATCGGTGAAGATATTGCTTTGGCATATGTGTCTGAGATTTTGCTGCCTGTGGATTCCTCTAATATTTTTATGTTTTCCTGTCTTACATTTAAATCCTTCATCCATTTTGAGTTTATTTTTGTGTATGGTGTAAGTTGGTAGTCTAGTTTCATTTATTTTTATTTTTTGCATGTATCTGTCCAGTTTTCCCAACGCCATTTATTGAAGAGACCGTCTTGACTCCATTGTATGCTCTTGCCTCCTTTGTCAAGTATTAATTGAGAATAGTGGTTTGGGTCGATTTCTGAGTTCTCTATTCCATTTCTCTGGTCCATAGGCCTGTTTTGGTGCTAGTATCAGGCAGTTTTGAGAACAGTGTCTTTGTAATACAGTTTGATATACGGTATTGAATCCCTCCTACTTTGTTCTTCTTTCTCAGGATTGTTGCACCTATTTGGGGTCTTTTTTTTTTTTATTCCAGATGAATTTTTTAAAATTAAATCTTTATTATTCAGATTATTACATTTGTTTCTCTTTTTTCCCCTCCATAGCACCCCTCCACCCAACTCCCACCCTTCCCTCTGCCCTTACCTCCCTCCCATTGACATCATCCATAGGTATATGATTTTTGTCCAGTCTCTCCCTGTACACCTCTCACCCCTTTCCCCCTGAGAATTATCAGTCGACTCCCTTTCTGTGCTCCTTATCTGCCCTTCAATTCTGAATGATAGCTTTGCGGGATAGATTATTCTTGGTTGTAGGTTCTTGCTATTCATCACGTTGAATATTTCTTGCCACTCCTGTCTGGCCTGCATCCTTTCTGTTGAGAAATCAGCTGACAGTCGTATGGGTGCTCCCTTGTAGGTAATGAACTGTTTTTCTCTTGCTGCTTTTAATATTCTCTCTTTGTCTTTTGCTCTTGGTATTTTAATGATGATGTGTCTTGGTGTAGTCCTCTTTGGATTCCTTTTATATGGGGTTCTGTGTGCTTCCTGGACTTGTAAGTTTATTTCTTTTACCAGATGTGGGAAGTTTTCAGTCACTATTTCTTTAAATAGGTTTTCAGTATCTTGCTCTCTCTCTTCTTCTGGCACCCCCACAATTCTGATGTTGGTACGCTTGAAGCTGTCCCAGAGTCTCCTTACATGATCTTCACATTTTTGGATTCTTTTCTCTTCCAGTTGAGTGTTTTCTGCTTCTTTATATTTCAAATTGTTGACTTGATTCTTGCCTTTCTCTAGTCTGCTGTTAGGACTCTGTATATTTTTTATTTCAGTCAGTGTATGTTTAATTTCTAGTTGGTCCTTTTTCATCTCTAGTTGGATATTTTCTATCTGTAGTTGGAATTTTTGCATCTTTAGTTGGTCCCTTTTCATCTTCTCTTGGCTCTCACTAACTTTATCCAACTTTTCTAGGATATTCTTGAAAACCTTATAAGCGTGGTTTTGGACTATATATCCAGTCATTTGTTTTCCTCCATTTCTTTTGTTTGTGACCCCTTCCCTTGTCTCAGCATTTTCACTATGCTGGGAGAACTTCTATGTTGGATTCAGCGTTGTGGTATCAGACTTGCAAAACCGCAGGAGCCTCTCTGTTGAGCTTGGGATGGGTGGAGTCTCAGGGCTTAAAGGACCACCTTGCCTTCCAGTCGGCCCCGCCTGCCACGGCCCCTGAGTCTCACATGACTGGGTAATCGTTGGAGCGGTCCTTGTGCGCATGCACAGTGCCTCTAGACGGCTGCCTTTCCGGCTCCCCTGCGCCCCAGGACCACACGAGTCTGGGTCCCAGGGTTTCACCTGAAACTGGGATTTAGTGGAGTCAGAAGTGGCACAGTTCGGAGGGTTTGTCTCCCGCCCACTCGCGAAAGCCAGCAGCACAATCAGCAGTCTGTCCTCTGTGCAGTGCCGTGCGCGCCACCAGACCTCTGATCTTTTGCGACTCCCCTAAATTTCCGTGCACTTCTCCCTTTTCACAGTCCAAACTCCCCCCATATGAGTTTCGGCTGGATCTGGGGTTTAGTGTCATAGGATAAGGGGTTCAATGCCTTTGAGAGTCTCCGTCTCCTTCCTGCCAAAGAAAACCAGCCAGGTACTCTGGCACCCACTCTCTCCACGCGCGCGTCTCTGTACCTCAGCCTTTTGCAGCTCCTCTGGGTCTCCGTGAGCCCCTCTCTTTCCCTCTAGAATTTCCACTCAGCCAGCTTTCCTGTGGTTCTGGATGATGTCCATTCTGTGTTTTAGTTGTAGTTTTGAAATTGTTGTGCGAGGCAGCAGTGTAGGTGTTTACCTATGCCACCATCTTGGATTCTCCAGGTGAATTTTTGAAGAGTTCAGTAAACATTCTTCGTAACATAGATAGCCCTTTAGATAGTTTGACCAATTTATATTCCCACCAGGAGTACATAAACGTACCTGTTTCATGGGATCCTTAGATATAATAATTGTTTTAAAGTGTGTGTTCTTCAATAAGTCTTATAAGTATAGACATTCAGAGTGTATATGAAGAAAATATTAAGCTGCTCATAGCTATAGAATTAATGTTTAACAGTTCTTGAAGTTTAGGTTCTGATTTTGAAAGTAACTTCTAAAAATGAATTTTTAAAAATTTATCTTTAACAGCTTTATTGAAATGTAATTCACATACTGTGCAATTCACCTAATTAAAGCCTAGAGTTCAGTGCTTTCTAGAATATTCACAGATAGGTCCAGTAATCACCCAAAGTCAATTTGAGGGCTATCCTTTTTTTTATATGAGAAATTTCAGCATCTTATAGGAGTGTGACTTTTTTAAAAAAATATAATTTATTGATTTTTTACAGAGAGCAAGGGAGAGGGATAGAGAGTTAGAAACATCTATCAGCTGCCTCCTGCACACCTCCCACTGGGGATGTGCCCGCAACCAAGATATATGCCCTTGACTGGAATTGAACCTGGGACCTTTCAGTCTGCAGGCTGACGCTCTATTCACTGAACCAAACCGGTTAGGGCAGGAGTGTGACTTTTGCTTCTTTCAAAAAGTGGCTTTAGAAAAATAGTTATAATGAAGGCATTGATGTGTACTAAGGCATTATATGTTTATTGAAAGTTTCAAACTACATGCTGTTTATGAGTATGAAAATGAAAAAGTTTTATCTTGAAGAATTTTTAAATTAAAGATTAACATATAGATCTCTGGAAAAATTATTTTTATCTTTTCATATAGCTAAAAGACCTCCTTCAGGACAAAGCTTGGCTTCTGTTGTGTCTTCTCCTCAGCAAATTACAAAGCCTGCTGCTAAATATGGAGTGCCTTTAACATATAAGAAATATGGAGAGAAAAAATTACATGAAAAGAAGCCACTCCAAAAAAATAAACAGGTATGATCATGTTACAAACTGTGTCATTAGTAACAAATTCACTGACTTTTTTTTATTGCAGCTTAATTCCATTATATTGACATTCATAGGATTGTTTTAATTTACTTACTAAAAAAACATTGCTCTTCTCTGCTTCACCAGTCTTCCAAAACCAAGAAGACTTAACAGAAGTCATAAAGAAACATTAAGTAGATATATTAACCAAAGTACTTAGCACATTAAAAAAGAAAGTGATGTTATAAATGAATAATTTTTTAAACAACCTAAGCACAGCCATTTGTGTGTGTGTGTGCATATAACAAGTAAAAATCTGTGATACACTTGATACAAATCTGGGAAATTTTTGTATTTGAGAACTTACAAGCAGATAAATATACCACAAAGCCCACTTATGGTATATTGTCAGTAGAATTCCTTATATTCTAATCTTCTAAAGATTGCCTTTCACTGCTCTTGTTCTAAAGTCTGGTTTATCTCTGACCACACTGTTGTGCAGCTTTTTTACTTGGTCACTATTTTCTTTCTAATCCCTTATTACTGTTGCATCTAGGGTAGGGTGAGGGAGGTGTTTTCCTTTTCATTGTCAGACTATTTCCTGATTCCTAACCTCTCACCTCTTCCCCAAGCTCTGACACTTTTGCCACTAGATTAAATCACCAGCTACTCCTCCATGTTAGGGTCATAGGCAGACCCTCATTTTTGGAAGAGTTTAATACCTGACTCACTGTCATCATTCTTTTTTTTTTTCTTTTACTAATCTTTATTGTTCAGATTAAGTTGTTCCTCTTTTTTCCCCCCCATAGCTTCCCTTCACCCGGATCCCACCCCATCCTCTGCCCTTACCCCCACGCCCACTGTCCTCATTCATAGGTGTCTGATTTTTGTACAGTCTCTTCCCATACCCCCTACTTCACTTCCCCCTGAGAATTGTCAGTCCACTCCCTTTTTATGCCCCTGATCCTATTATATTCACCAATTTCTTCTGTTCATCAGACTTTTTATTCACTTCATTTTTAGATTCACTTGTTGATAGATATATATTTGTTGTCACTTTGTTGTTTATAATTTTTATCTCTATCTTTTTTTCTTCTTCCTCTTTTCAAAGAATACCTTTCAACATTGCGTATAATACTGGTTTGGTTGTAATGAACTCCTTTAGTTTTTTCTTGTTTGACCTTCAATTCCAAATGATATCTTTGCTGGGTAGAGTAATCTTGGTTGTAGGTTCTTGCTATTCATCAGTTTGAATATTTCTTGCCACTCCCTTTTGGCCTGCATTGTCTGTCGTTCGTTCGTTCGTTCTTTCTTTCTTTCTTTCTTTCTTTCTTTCTTTCTTTCTTTCTTTCTTTCTTGTCAAAAGCATTTATTTTACTTGACTTAATTACATCCATTACAGTTTCCTAGGGACTGAAAATTCGTTTACCTTATTTATTTATTTATTAAATTATATCTTTATTATTCAGATTATTGCATTTGTTTATCTGTTTTCCCCTCCCTCTATCCTTACCTCTCTCTCGTTGACCTCATCCATAGGTGTTTGATTTTTGTCCAGTCTCTCCCTGTACACCCTTCACCCCTTTCCCCCTGAGAATTATCAGTCCACTCCCTTTCTGTGCTCCTGATTCTATTATATTCACCAGTTTATTCTGTTGATCAGATTTTTAATTCACTTAATTTTTAGATTCACTTGTTGATAGATATGTATTTGTTGTTCATAATTTTTTGGCTTTTACCTTTTTCTTCTTCCTCTTCTTAAAGAGTACCTTTCAGCATTTCATATAATACTGGTTTGGAGTTGATG
>JAAGEH010000014.1:9654252-9675839 GCA_011751065.1 Lasiurus cinereus | reverse complement strand
ATAGATTATTCTTGGTTGTAGGTTCTTGCTATTCATCACGTTGAATATTTCTTGCCACTCCTGTCTGGCCTGCATCCTTTCTGTTGAGAAATTAGCTGACAATCGTATAGGTGCTCCCTTGTAGGTAATGAACTGCTTTTCTCTTGCTGCTTTTAATATTCTCTCTTTGTCTTTTGCTTGTGGTATTTTAATAATGCTGTGTCTTGGTGTGGTCCTCTTTGGATTCCTTTTATATGGGGTTCTGTGTGCTTCCTGGACTTGTAAGTCTATTTCTTTTACCAGATGTGGGAAGTTTTCAGTCACTATTTCTTTAAACAGGTTTTCAGTATCTTGCTCTCTCTCTTCTTCTGGCACCCCCACAATTCTGATGTTGGTACGCTTGAAGCTGTCCCAGAGTCTCCTTACATGATCTTCACATTTTTGTATTCTTTCCTCTTCTTGCTTTCCCAGTTGAGTGTTTTCTGCTTCTTTATATTTCAAATTTTTGACTTGATTCTTGCCTTTCTCTAGTCTGCTGTTAGGACTCTGTATAATATTTTTTATTTCAGTCAGTATATGTTTAATTTCTAGTTGGTCCTTTTTCATCTTTAGTTGGACCTTTTCCATCTCTAATTTGCTCTTTTGCATCTCTAGTTGGTCCTTTTTCATCTCTTCTTGGCTCTTGCTAAGTTTATCCAACTTTTCTAGCATATTCTTGAAAAACCTTATAAGTGTGGTTTTGAACTCTATATCCAGTCGTTTTTTTCCCTCCATTTCTTTTGTTTGTGATCCCTTCCCTGGTCTCGGCATTTTCACTACGCCGGGGAAAGTTCTGTGTTGAATTCAGCCTTATGATACCAGACTTGCAAAACCGAAGAAGCCTCTGTTGAGCTTGGGATGGGTGGAGTCTCAGGGCTTAAGGGACCGCCTTGCCTTCCAGTCGGCCCCGCCCTCCACGGCCCCTGAGTCTTACTGACTGGGTAATCGCTGGAGCAGTCCTTGTGCGCTCGCCCGCAGTGCCTCTAGACCGCTGCCTTTCCAGCTCCCCTGCGCACCAGGACCACACGAGTCTAGCCCAAAACAGGGGCTTAGTGGACTGAGAAGTGGCATAGTTGGGAGGGTCTGTCTCACGAAAGCCAGCAGCACAATCAGCAGTCTGTCCTCCGAGCAGTGCCATGCAGGACCAGACCTCTGATCTTTTGCAACTCCCCTAAATTTCCGCGCACCTCTCCCTTTTCACATCCAAACTCACCCCGTATGAGTTTCGGCTGGATCTGGGGTTTAGTGTCGTAATATAAGGGGTTCAATGCCGTTGGGAGTCTCCGTTTCCCTCCCGCTAGAGAAAGCCAGCCAGGTACTCTGGCACCCGCTCTCTCAGGGCGCACGTCTCCGTACCTCAGCTTTTTGCAGCTCCTCTGGGTTTCTGTGAGCCCCTCTCTTTCCTTCTAGCTGTAGAACTTCCACTCAGCCAGCTTCCCTGTGGTTCTGGATGATGTCCGTTCTGTCTTTTAGTTGTAGTTTTGAAATTGTTGTGCGAGGCAGCAGTGTAGGTGTTTACCTATGCCACCATCTTGGATTCTCCTCCAAAAACTCTTGAGAGCAAGGAGTTTTATTGTCATTTCCATTGGTTCTGGACAAATAGCTTAGACTTTTCCAAGTCATTCAAATGTTCTTTAAAAGAATGAATAACAACCAAAACCCTCTACAAAAGCCATTTTGTTATTCTTTTTAGCAAATAGATAACTACTAAGAAACAAAACATGGAGAGAGAAAATGATAATGGTTAGGTCTCTTGAGAACACTGGAATGTGTGCTTATTTCACATGGACATTAGGAAAAAAGTAGTTTTAGAAATGATTTTGTTTAGTTAGAAAGATAAGTAGTCTACTAAAAGTATTATTAATAGTAGTACTAAAGATACTAAAACCTAATATAATTAGCACTAGTTACTGATTATGCTATGTATATGCTTTTTCTTTGTCTTTGTTCCTTAGTTAGCCCATCCTTCATTTTAGATATTCTTCTTTTCTTTCCCTCTCTTTCTCTGTAGCTAGGTATATGTCACATGGATACTGGATTATTTTGTAAATCCTTAAAAAATACAAAGTAAAGACCATATTTCTTCTCAAAGAAGAGACAAAGGCTTGAAAAAAAATGAGCAAGTTGTGTGATGACTGCTCACTTTGTTAGCACTAGATTATCCTATATCATAAAAGGGTAATATGCAAATTGACCCTAAGGGGAGAATGATGCAGGAATGACCAGTCACTGTGATACATACTGACCACCAGGGGGCATATGCTCAATGCAGGAGCTGCCCCTGGTGGTCAGTGTTGCTCCCACAGGGGGAGCTCCATTCTGCCACTAGCCGGGCTGATGGCTTTGAGCGCAGTGGTGGTGGTGGGTGGCTCTCTCACCTCCTCAGAAGTGCTAAGGATGTCCAACTGCAGCTTAGGCCCGCTCCCAGCTGTCAGTTGGACATCCCATGAGGGCTTCTGGGCTGCCAGAGGGATGTCTGACTGTCAGCATAGGCCCAGTTCCCCTGGGACATGCCCTGAGGTGGACATTCCCTGAGGGATCCTGACCTGCAAGAGGGTGCAGGCAGGGATGAGGGACCTGCCTGAGTGTGTGAATTTTTGTGCACTGGGCCTCTAGTAAAAATATAATGCTGGTATTATAGCCTGGGAGACTGTCACATTGGCAGTGTGACTTTGATATTCAAAGCTCTTCACTGGCTGCCCTGGCTAGGTCGCTCAGGTGATTGGAGCATCCCAGAAACCAAGAGGTTGCAGGTTCAATCGCCATTCAGGGCACATACTCAGGTTATGAGTTCAATCCCCAGTCAGGGCATGTACAAGAGGCAACCGATCAGTGTTTCTCACATTGATGTTTCTTTCTCTCCATGCCTCTCTCTTTTAAACCAATTTAAATTGATTTGGTGAGGATTAATAAAAAAAACTTCTTCACTGATTTAAGAGAGTTAGTAGGAAACACCTCAAATACAAGACCTTTTCTTTTTTCTTCCCTAAATGTACCTTCCCCCTAAAAGGCAGGAAAATAATTTCTTTCTTATTTGAACTGCTTAAGCACCTTATATATATTCTCTAATTATTTTTATTAGACTTTCAGCTCTCTGAAATTAGGAGCCATCTTTTATACATTTTGCACAAAGTAAGAGTCTAGTAAGGTTCTTAAAAAAAAAAAAGAGTGGGAGAGAATCCAAGATGGCGGCATAGGTAAACACCTACACTGCTGCCTCGCACAACAATTTCAAAACTACAACTAAAAGACAGAACGGACATCATCCAGAGCCACAGGAAAGCTAGCTGAGTGGAAGTTCTACAGCTAGAAGGAAAGAGAGGGGCTCACAGAAACCCAGAGGAGCTGCAAAAAGCTGAGGTATGGAGACTCGTGCACGCTGGGAGAGCGGGTGCCAGAGTACCTGGCTGGCTTTCTCTGGCGGGAGGGAAACGGAGACTCCCAACGGCATTGAACCCCTTACCTTACAACACTAAACCCCAGATCCAGTCGAAACTCATATGGGGGGAGTTTGGACTGTGAAAAGGGAGAAGTGCATGGAAATTTAGGGGAGTCACAAAAGATCAGAGGATTGGTGGCGCGCATGGCACTGCGCACAGGACAGACTGCTGATTGTGCTGCTGGCTTTCACGAGTGGGCGGGAGACAGACCCTCCCAACTGTGCCACTTCTCACTCCACTAAGCCCCTGTTTTGGGTGAAACCCTGGGGACCTAGTCTCGTGTGGTCCTGGTGCGCAAGGGAGTCTGAGGGGCAGCAATCTAGAGGCACTTCGGGCGCTGGGGCACAAGGACCGCTCCAGCGATTACCCAGTCATGTGAGACTCAGGGACCGTGGAGGGCAGGGCCGACTGGAAGGCAAGGCGGTTCCTTAAGCCCTGAGACTCCACCCCTCCCAAGCTCAACAGAGGCTTCTTCGGTTTCGCAAGTCTGGTATCATAAGGCTGAATCCAACACGGAAGTTCCCCCGGCATAGTGAAAATGTCGAGACAAGGGAAGGGATTACAAACAGAAGAAATGGAGGGAAAAAAATGACTGGATATAGAGTTCAAAACCATGCTTATAAAGTTTTTAAAGAATATGCTAGAAAAGTTGGATAAATTTAGTGAGACCCAAGAGGAGATGAAAAAGGACATACTAGAGACAATGACTGAAATAAAAAATATTATACAGAGTCCTAACAGCAGACTAGAAGATGGCAAGAATCCAGTAAAAAATTTGAAATATAAAGAAGCGGAAAACACTCAACTGGAAAAGCAAAAAGAGAAAAGAATCCAAAAATGTGAAGATAATGTAAGGAGACTCTGGGACAGCTTCAAGCGTACCAACATCAGAATTGTGGGGGTGCCAGAAGAAGAGAGAGAGCAAGATACTGAAAACCTATTTAAAGAAATAATGACTGAAAACTTCCCACATCTGGTAAAAGAAATAGACTTACAAATCCAGGAAGCACACAGAACCCCAAATAAAAGGAATCTAAAGAGGACCACACCAAGACACATCATAATTAAAATACCAAGAGCAAAAGACAAAGAGAGAATATTAAAAGCAGGAAGAGAAAAACAGTTAATTACCTACAAGGGAGCACCCATACGACTGTCAGCTGATTTCTCAACAGAAATGATGCAGGCCAGACAGGAGTGGCAAGAAATATTCAACGTGATGAATAGCAAGAAGCTACAACCAAGAATAATCTATCCCGCAAAGCTATCATTCAGAATTGAAGGGCAGATAAAGAGCTTCACAGATAAGAAAAACTAAAGGAGTTCATCAACTCCAAACCAGTATTATATGAAATGCTGAAAGGCACTCTTTTTAGAAGAGGAAGAAGAAAAAGGTAAAAGCCAAAAAATTATGAACAACAAATACATATCTATCAACAAGTGAATCTAAAAATTAAGTGAATTAAAAATTTGATCAACAGAATAAACTGGTGAATATAATGGAATCAGGAGCACAGAAAGAGAGTAGACTGATAATTCTCAGGGGGACAAAAATCATAAAGCATCAAACAGACTGTGAAATTACAGCAGAAAGATTAAAGTTAGGTGAGGTAGATAAGTGATCAATCAAAGGACTTGTATGCATGCATATAAGCATAACCAATGATCACAGACACTGGGGGTTTGGGGTATGCCTCGGAGGGAAGGGGGCAATGGGGAGATATGTATAAACATTAATAAAAATTAATAAAAAGAAAAAAAAGTGAATAAGTTATTGAATAAACTGAATTACATACAAGTCAGTAAAGCAATATCCTGTAATATTTTAAGAGCAGTGAATAGAGTTGTTAAAGGTCAAATAAAAACACTTTTTTAGGCACAATCAGAAATCCAGTATTTTTAAAAATTTTTAATAAATCTTTATTGTTCAGATTATTACAATTCTTCCTCTTTCCCCTCCCCCCATATCTTCCCTCCACCTGGTTCCCACCCCACCCTCTGCCCTTACCTCCCCCACATTGTCCTCATCCATAGGTGTATGAGTTTTGTCCATTCTCTTCACTGCATGCCCTCTCACCTCTTTCCCCCTGAGAATTGTCAGTCCACTCCCTTTCTGTGCTCCTAATTCTATTATATTCACCAGTTTATTCTGTTCATCAGATTTTCATTTCATTTGATTTTTAGATTTACTTGTGGATAGATATGTATTTGTTGTTCATAATTTTTATCTTTACCTTTTTCTTCTTCCTCTTCTAAAAGAGCACCTTTCAGCATTTCATATAATACTGGTTTGGTGTTGAGGAACTCCTTTAGTTTTTTCTTATCTGTGAAGCTCTTTATCTGACCTTCTATTCTGAATGATAGCTTGGCTGGGTAGAGTAATTTTGGTTGTAGGTTCTTGCTATTCATCACGTTGAATATTTGCCACTCCCGTCTGGCCTGCATCGTTTCTGTTGAGAAATCAGCTGACAATCAAATGGGTGCTCCCCTGTAGATAATTAACTGTTTTTCTCTTGCTTCTTTTAATATTCTCTCATTGTCTTTTGCTCTTGGTATTTTAATTATGATGTGTCTTAGTGTGGTCCTCTTTAGATTGCTTTTTTTATTCTTTTTTCTTTTTTCTTTTTCAGTGGAGTGTTTTTTGCTTCTTTGTATTTCAAATCTTTGACTTGATTCTTGCGTTTCTCTAGTCTGCTGTTAGGTCTCTGTATAATATTTTTTATTTCAGTCAGTGTATGTTTAATTTCTACTTGGTTCTTTTTCATCTCCTCTTGGGTCTTGCTAAATTTACCTATTTTTTCTAGGAAATACATAAAAAAACCTTATAACCGTGGGTTTTGTTCTATGTCCAGTCATTTATTTTCCTCCATTTCTTTCATTTGTGATTTGTTCTTTAGTCTCCACATATTTCACTGCTTCCCTGAGTTGGTAGAGTAGCTTTGTGTGCTAGGTGTCCTATAAGGCCCGGTAGCTCCGCCTTCCCAGTTACCTGAGGTGGACTCTCATGGTGCATCCCTTTGTGGACTGTGTACAGCCTTGTTGTAGTTAAGTCTTGATTGTTGTTGTTATCACTGGGGGGGATTGACCTCCAAGCCAATTGGTTGTGAGGATCAGGTGTGTCTGCGCATGCAGGCTTGCCTCCAGAGCTCTGCCTTTAGTGCCCGTGTACACACGTGAGCTTCTAGAACTCTGCCTTTTGGTTCCCCTGAGTTTCCTTGCACTCAAGGGACCTGTATGAGTCTGGTTCCCCAGGGTCATGCCCAAAACTGGGGTTCAGTGCAGTTGGACCTGGATTTCAGTGTTGTTGTGAGGTTCTGTTTTCCTCCCGCTAGAGGAAGCCAGGCAAAATCAGCAGTCAGCCCTCTGTGTGTGCACTTTTGCACACACTTTCGCAAGCCCCCAGACTTCTGTCTTTCGCGGCTCCCCTAACTTTCCGTGCACTCCTTCCTTTTCACAAGAGTCCAGACTCCCCCTATGAGTCTCGCCTGGCGCTGTGGTTCAGCGCAGTCGGGAGTTTCCGTCTCCCTCCTGCTGCTCCGCCCGTCCTCTCCACGAGCTTGTCTCCGTACCTCAGTTTTTTACAGCTCCTCTGAGTCTTTGTGAATCCCTCTCTTTACTTCTAGTTATAGAATTTTCACTCAGCCAGCTTTCCTGTGGTTCTGGATGGTGTCCATCCTGTCATTTAGTTGTAGTTTTGAAATTGTGTGAGGCAGCAGCTTAGGTGTTCACCTATGCCGCCATCTTGGTTTCTTCACAAGTCCAGTATTTTTGAACTTTCATCCCTATTGCCTAAAGGTAACATTATTTCAGTGTGAGGTGCAGAAGAGAAGTTTGAGGAGAAAATGATCCTTTATATATATGTTTAATTCTTGAGATAGAAACTTGATTTCTATTTGTTATTTGGTTCTTAGAAGTCATTTAAGTAGTATAATTTTGATCTGAATTTATTTCTATAAAGTAAGTATTTTAATAAATTTGCTGCGGTTTTTTATTATACTTTTGACAGTTTTATATAATGAAAGAAAAGGAACATATTCCCAGTAGTCAAACATTACATTTATGTTGCCTGTATTTTTAATGTAGCTCTGATTTTGTATTTTGATGTTCTTATTTAATGTTATATATACTTTCTGTCAATATTTCTTTATTCTTAGTGATTGGATTATATTTCAATGTTATGAAATGAGTCAGATTACATTCTTATGAATGTTTTCTTTTTTAAAACATCATGCCTTGGATGAAAATTGCTTTGGAAATGTTTTATGTCTTCTCATGGAGTTCAGTGAAATATGATTCAAATAAAGCTATTTCATAGACAGTTTTTGAGATGTTTATTCCAAAATGGCAGTTATTATATTCACAATTCATTTTAACATTTGGCTGTGCACATGCAGACTTTCTGGGAATGAATCTGTCATCATTTGGGGTACTATCTTTATATTATTAACTCAATAAGGAATGTACACATGAGTGAACATGTAAATGTGCAATTGTCTTATCTCTTGAGCAAGTTTAGCCTGACTGAATGGAGGGGTCAGAACTGGTGAAATTGGACTAATGATATAATGGAAGGCCCCTTACGTTTAGGGAGGATTATAGCCAAGTGTATATTCTTTTATATGGCTGATAGAGTCAAGAAATATATGGGTTTTCTTAATGTTTCTCTCATTTTTAATTAATATTATTCAGTATGCAAGAGCAGCATGCTTTGATGTTAAGATTCTAGTTAATAGTATTCTGAATAATAGGTATTCTATCAAATATTCTGATAATCCGTAAGTGATTTAGATGATGATTATATGTTCTGGATTTCAGGCAAGTTGTTGTCCTAAAACTTTTTAGGAAAATAAATATAATTTTTCTAAACCAGAACAATGAGAACTAGATAATAACCAGTACTTGAAATATCATATAGCTTATTTTAATATATACCACTTAAAACTATATTTGTATGCACACAATGTGAATGTTCTTAATGCTATACAACTGTACTTAAAAAAATGGTTAAATTGGTAAATGTTATACAGTATGTATTTTAACTACAATAAAAAGTAGAAAAAATTTAAGAGAAAAAATAATAAATAGAAAAAAAGAAGTGGCAATCAAATGCCTTGAAAAGTTTTTCAGATCTAACAAAATATTGGAATAATTTTAAATAAGATTTTAAAAATAAGTTTTTTTCTTCTGGGTTTTTACATGACTGTTTTTTATAAAGACTTAATTTATCCCTGGAAATCTAAAGAAGCATCTTTTAGATTTTTTAACTTTCTATCAAACTTAAAAATGAGTTCATAAGGAAAACCATATTGCTTAATGATATTGTCTTTCATATAATTTTAAATTTCACAATTATAGCTAATATATGTTACAGTATTACTCAGCATATCATAAAATACTTACATATCATAAAACTGTCTTTGCTCCAACTTCCTCTCCTGTAAGTTATTTTTTAAAGGCTGTTAAAACAAAGGAGTAGTTATTAAGCCACCAGAGGGCGCTCCATGAACACATTTCAGTATTTTGCTTTTGATTTTAAAAAGAAACAAAAACTTTTCTCTTAATGTGGATGTTTTATGTCACCATATTTTTCTCTTCTGTGTAGACATAGTATTCTAAAAGTACCTGTGTGATGTTAGAGAAACAGTTTGATATTTTTATTTCACAAATATTTGAGTATCTAATACATAAGGCAATATGGAATATTAAAAGGTTAATTTAACGTATTGGAGGCCCAGTGCACAGGGGGAAAGAGGTGTCCCTCAGCCCAGCCTGCATTCTCTCCAAATTGAGACTCCTCGAGGTATGTCCGACTGCCTGTATAGGCATGATCCTGGTAGGATCATCGGACAGCCCTCTCATAATCCCGAACTGCTGGCTCCCAAGTGCTTACCTGCCTGCCTTCCCAATTTCCCTAACCACTTCTGCCTGCCAGCTTGATCACCTCCTAACCACTCCCCTGCCAGCCTGATTGATGCCTAACTGCTTCCCTGCCAGCCTGTTTGCCCCTAACTGCCTTCCCCTATGGGCCTGGTAACCCCTAACTGCCCTTCCCCTGCAGGCCGGGTCCCTGCCAACTGCTCTCCTCTGCAGGCCTGGGTCCTCCGCAACTGCCTTTCCCTGCAGTCTTGGTTACCCCCAACTTTCTTCCTCTGCCGGCCTAGTCACCCCTAACTGCCCTCCCCTGCAGCCCTGGTCACTCCCAACTGCCCTCCTCTGCTAGTCATCTTGTAGTGGCAATCTTGTATCCACATGGGGACAAGATGTTTGACCACCTGGGGGCAGCCATCTTGTGTGTTGGAGTGATGATCAATTTGCATATTATTCTTTCATTATATAGGATGACTTCTTATAACTTATCCTAGAGTTTGTAGGTATCTTATTTAAACATTCTCTTCTTATTCTACATTATTCTTGTTATTAACCTGTTTAAAAGCTGATCATTTACAGTAAGAATCTGTGATGCTTGCATTAATATTTTTAAATTGTTTGGTGTTTATAGTTCACCAATTTTGATACTGATACTAGACCTGCCACATAGGAGTGACCCGTAGAATTTGTCAATAGAATGCAGGCCTCAGGTCCAAAATTATGATAAAGCAACTTTTTGGGATACATACTTTCTAAAAACAGCTAAATTGTGATTATTAGCTCATTAAGGAATGTACACATGGGTGACATGTAGATATGCAATTGTCTTATCTATAAAGTATGTAGATAATTTATATATCATACAATTCATCCATTTGAAATTTGGAATTAAATGATTTTCAATATATTCCCAGAGTTGTGCAGCCATCATTGCAATCAATTGTAGAACATTTTTATAACAACCTAATTTCTTCCCCTTTAGCATTCACTTTCCATTTGTCCCCCACTTCCATACCCCTCAGGAACCACTAACCTACTTCTTTCTCTATACACATTTGCTTATTCTGGATAGCTCATATAATTGGAATCATACAATATTCGACTGGATTTTTTATTTAGCATAATGTTTACAAGTTTGTAGTATGTATCGATGTTGTAGCATGTATCAGTATTTTATTCCTTTTTATTGCCAAATAATATTCCGTTATATGAAAGGAATGTATATTTTTACAAAGCTTCTGAGTAGCATTTCCAACTGGTTTAAATTTTATATAATAGAACATATTTTAAAATGTTAACTCTGTAGTTTGTAAACTATGAAAAGCAATATCTACATTTGTGGTTTTTTCCCCTTAAACTTCCGTAACAGTGACCCCAGAGCTCTCTCTTGACTATTTAAAAACTGAAGAGTGCTCTCTATTAGTAGTGGCAAAATTATTTTAGTGGGTGAAGAGCAGGGACTTTTTAAAAGGGGATAGGATGGAAAGTAACAGAATCTACTAAACCTAATAAAGGTATTTTATGAAACTTTGGGAGTATGTGTATGTGTCTTTACTGGGTCTGGGTGTGAAATATATTTCTTACTGCTGGTTACTTTTAGGAAAAGCTTGAAAGCTACTGTTCTTTATGTATATCAACGTAGAAAACAAGTGCGGATACAAATGTAGATAACAAATCCTTATCTAATTTGTAGTTTTACTTTTTGTCCAGGCCCTTCAAACTCCATTGAAGAAAGTGAATCCTGGAGAAGAAAGGAGGAAAATGTTTGAGGTATAAAGACATCTGTCTGCTTATTTTAAAGCTTTGCAAAAATAATTAAAAGAAATAAAAGCTATAGAAAAACCTCCAAACCTTTCCTCCTTATTTCTTAAGACAAACAAACAAACAAACAAACAAACTTTTGGCATTTCTTTTTTACCTCCCTGGGCATACCTCTACCTCTACCTTTGGTGTACTAATTTTCCTGATATAATAGAAAAAGTAGAAACTATTATTGATAAAAAAAATGTTCTTTATTTAAGGAAGCAGCAAGAAAGAGAAGGTTGGAATTTATTGATAAAGCAAAGAAACAAAAAGATCAGGTAGTTTTTTTGCTCTTATTCTTCTTCCCTTGCCAAGTTGCAGATTATATTAATTTCAAGAGTTCTAAGAAATTTGTCTTTAAAATTGTTACAGATTAGTTTAATGAAGGCTGAACAGATGAAAAGGCAAGAAAAGGAAAGGGTAAGAGGATAATTCATTTTTTCTGGTATATTCCACTATCTCCCCACACACACTTTTTTTAAAAAAGAACACTGATTTCCATTTCATCACTAAATGTATTTTATGTATTTTATATTAAATACTTGAAATGGTGTTTTGTTTGTTTGTTTCTTTCCCCCCAAAGTTGGAGAGAATAAATAGGGCCAGGGAGCAAGGATGGAAAAACGTGCTAAGTGCTGGAGGAGGTGGTGAAGTAAAGGTAGGCACTTGATACCAATATAGTACTGCCACTCTTTTTCTAGTTTCAGTTGCTCTTTAAAATACATATAATTGGCTCTCTTTAGGTGTACATTTACATTTTATCTTGAATTCTTCATCATCTATTTTGAATTCTTAGTTTTTCTGCATTTATTTGATATGTAACTTGTATTGATAACTAATTTGTGACTGGTAATGGCTTATATTTTTTTATGTAAAGGCTGTGGATACAATATTCCTGCCAGAAGAATCTATTTAAAATCAGTCATATCAAATTTGCCTTAAATCCTCTGCAGCTTCATGTGTCCTCCAAGATTAAGTTTTCAGATGACCTATGTTAATCTGGCCCCTCTCAATCTCTCTAAGCTTCTTCTGTCCATCCATTTCTTACCATACATTGTATGCTCAAGACATGCTGAACTAAAGACCATACTTGTAGTTTCCTTATGGAGTGAAATCTACTTAAATTTTTCTTTATATTTGTGTTTTTCTGTATTTTATAGTAGCCTTACCTCCTCACTCTCATTCCTATCTCTAAACTTAAACAACAACAGGGAAGCTAATCATTAATTGTTTATTAAATAACTAGTTACCTAACTAACAATTTATGTAGATTTTTTATTTCAAACATTTGCTTTGGATAGATCCAGACTACTGGTATATAACTGTATGCAAATTACTTAAGTTTTCTGAGCCTTAAATTCTTATTTTTAAAAAATTTAAGAAGAGTTCCTGGAGCTTGGTTAGCAAGGTCTCATATGTTAATGTCCTGCTTCTTTCTTTGTTCTGCTAATATTGCATTTCCTCTTTTGTAGGCTCATACCTAAGATGGTCCCCAAAATTCCTGATCCCTGGTGTACATACTTTGTATTTTTCCCTCCCCTTGAGTAATGGTGGAATTTGTGAATATACTAGTATAGCAGTTCCTTAATTAGGCTTTATTTTATGGCAAACGGTGATGGTAGAGGCAATAGTCATTCCTGTGGTTTCATTAATATCTGATTCACGACTTCCTCATAGCAGCCTAGATGGGGAGAAGAAGGTTAGAGATAGGTATGCTTCTGCTGGCCTGGAAAAAAGCAATGAAGTTAGTGATCTCCTGGAGTTGGTAGTGCTTTCTGGCCAAGGAAAGGGTGACCTTAGCCATTACAGCTACAAGGACATGAACTCTGCCAAGAACCATTGATCTTGGAAAAGAACCCTGAGCCTCAGCTGAGAATTGCAGCCTTAGCTGAACCTTGGGTTCTGCCTGGTGAGATTCTGAGCAGGATACCCAGACTTCTAAGAAAGGGAAACTATAATATAATAAATGGATATTGTTTTAACTTTTTGTTTGTGGGCATTTGTTACAGAGCTGTAAAAATGAACACATTATTATTCCTCTGTATTAATTTGTACCATCCAATCAACTATTAGCCAACCCTTCTTTCAACTGAGTCCTCTTGACCCATGCTCATTAAACTTGATATTTAGGTACTGGATATATATTTGTAAGTTTGATTGATTACCATTCTTATTTCTATTCTTCAAAAGTTATGATGGGAACAAAAGCCTGCTTTGTCTAGTTTATGTAGACATATATGTTCTATCCTGACTTTCTTGAGTCACTTTTTCTAATTCTGCATTAGTATAGACATACAATCTTCAGTAGTACAATTTTATTTTAAAATTTCATTTACTATACTATCTACTAGGAAGTACAACTTATTACCTCCTGAATGATGAGGAATAACTCAGACAAAATTTGACTCATTTTAAAATAACCTCTTATCTGATTGGAAATTAAAGACTTACCAATCAGAGTTAGGCCCCCAGACATGGTCAAGTATTTCTATTTTTTAAAAATTTAATAAATCTTTATTGTTCAGATTATTAAAATTTTTCCTTTTTTTTTTCTCCCCCGTAGTTTCCTCTACCTGGTTCCTACTCTACCCTCTGCCCTTACCTCCCCCTTAATGTCCTCATCCATAGGTATACAATTTTTGTCCAGTCTCTTCCTGTACCCTCCTTACCTTTTCCCCCTGAGAATTGTCAGTTTACTCCCTTTCTATGCCCCTGATTCTATTATATTCACCAATTTATTCTGTTCATCAGATTTTTTATTCACTTGATTTTTAGATTCACTTGTTGAAAGATATGTATTTGTTGTTCCTAAATTTTATCTTTACCTTTTTCTTCTTCTTTCTCTTCTTAAAGAGTAACCTTCAGCAATTGATATATTACTGGTTTGGTGGTGATGAACTCCTTTAGCTTTTTCTTATCTGTGCAGCTCTTTATGTGCCCATCAATTCTGAATGATAGTTTTGCCGGATAGAGTAATCTTAATTGTAGGTTCTTGCTATTCATCACTTTGAATATTTCTTGCCACTCCCCTCTGGCTTGCATAGTTTCTGTTGAGAAATCAGCTGACAATCATATGGATTCTCCCTTGTAGGTAATTAACTGTTTTTCTCTTGCTTCTTTTAATATGCTCTCTTTGTCTTTTGCTCTTGTTATTTTAATTATGATGTGTCTTGGTGTGGTCCTCTTTGGATTCCTATTGCTTTGGGTTTTGTGTGCTTCCTGGACTTATAAATCTATTTCTTTCACCAGGTGGGAGAAGTTTTCAGTCATTATTTCTTCAAACAGATTTTCAGTATCGTGTTCTCTCTCTTCTTCTGGCACCTCCATAATTCTAATGTTGGTACGCTTGAAGTTGTCCCAGAGGCTCCTTACACTGTCTTCACATTTTTTGATTCTTTTTTTCTTTTTGCTTTTCTGGTTGAGTGTTTTTTTCTTCTTTGTATATCAAATCTTTGACTTGATTCTTGCCTTCCTCTAGTCTGCTGTTAGGTCTCTGTATAATATTTTTTATTACAGTCAGTATATGTTTAATTTCTAGTTGGACCTTTTTCATCTCCTCTTGGGTTTCACTAAATTTATCCATCTTTTCTAGGAAATTCTTGAAAAACCTTATAACCATAGTTTTGAACTCTATATCCAGTTGTTTGTTTTCCTCCATTTCTTTGGTTTGTGATCTGTTTCTTTGTCTCCACATTTTTGCTGCTTCCTAGAGTTGGTAGAGTAGATTTCTGTGGTAGGTGTCCTATGTGGCCCAGTGGCTCTGCCTCCCCAGTTACCTGAGATGGACTCTCATGATGCAACCCTTTGTGGACTGTGTGTACAGCCTTGTTGTAGTTAAGTCTTGATTATTGTTGATTTCACTGGGGGGACTTGACCTCCAAGCCAATTGGTTGTGAGGATCAGCTGTGTCTATGCCAGGAGAACTTTTGTGCTAGAGTCAGCCTTATGATACAAGACTTGCAAAATTGCAAAAGCCTCTGTGCTGGGCTTGGATGGGGCAGAGTCTCATGGCTGAACAGATAGCCTTGGCTTCCCATCAGCCCTGCCCTATACTGCCCCTGGATCTCACTGTCCCTTAGTAATTGCTGCAGCCCTCTCGGTGCACACCTTCAGACCTCTGCCTTTCCAGGTCCCCTGAGTTTCTGTGTGCTCTGGGGACTCATATGAGTCTGGGTCCTCAGCGACTCACCCGAAACTGGGGTTCAGTGCAGTCGGAAGTGGAGTTCAGTGCAATTGGGAGGTTCCCTCTTCCTCCTGCTCAGCTTTTTGCAGCTTCTCTGTGTCTCCATGAGCCCCTCTCTTTCCTTCTAGTTGTAGAATTTCCACTCAGCCAGCTTTCCTGTAGTTCTGGATGATGTCCGTTCTGTCATTTAGCTGTAGTTTTGAAATTGTTATGTGAGGCAGCAGTTTAGGTGTTCACCTGTGCCATCATCATGGTTTCCCCTATTGTCAAGTATTTCATATCATCAAGTCCATGATTAATATTGAAAGTTTGATTATTTTTCTTCTCCCTTTGTGTATATCTTTTTCTGTGCAATAAAATATCCTGTCTTTTTTTACTATCCTGTCTAAAGGTTTATTTAATCCTAAAGTTCATTTTTGCCAATGTTGTTTGATAACTAAATTGAGACAATTTTTCCAGTGTTAGACATTATGTATGTAACAGATTTCTGCTTCACTTTATAAATTCTATAATGCTGTCACTGAGCATTAATAAAGTAATTTATTTGCCCTAAAAAATTACTCATGCCTCTGAATCTATGTTAGTTTCTGTGCTTATTCCCAATGGGGTTTGAAATATTTAACTTCCTAGACCATTTGATTTATGAACAATTTATAAGGACTTGGAGGCTCAGTATAATGTTAATCAAATTAAGAAAATTCCCAAATTAAAGATGAAATAAAAAATAAATATTAAGGGAAGTATTTCAAAATTAATACTATTACATACCTCTAAATAATAAAGACATTCTTTATAGTATAAATAATCAGCTGTTTTTTTATTCTTTAGTGTCTGCAAAGTCTGGGATACTTTTGCTTTACCCATTTTGATGTATCTCTATGAATGTGTTTTTAGAAAAATTATGAAATATTTCATATATATAGTTTGATCATGTGTTGGATCATAATATTTAAGAGGCATATCTGTTGTTTCAAAATATATTGGGATACTATTCAGCAATAAAAAGGAGTAGGCTCTTAATACATTCAACAACATAGAACAATCAAAACATACTGAGTAAAAGAAACCAGACATGAGTACAGATTGCATGATTCCATTTATATGAAATTATAGATTGGTAGTTGCTGGAGTGGGGAGTGATTGGCTTCAAAGGAACATGAGGGGACTTGCTGGGGTGGTGGATGTGCTTTTGGTTGTGGTAGTGGCTGCACAAATGTATACATTTGTCAAAATTCATCAACCTGTGCTTTTATTGGGTGAAATAAGTGATTTTTCAAAGGTCATATTGCTTCCTTATTCTAGTACAGTATTTTCAATATTATTTTCAGTATAGGAATCTTCAGAAATGTTTACATACTTTTGTTTACATAATTTTGCTCAAGAAAAACATTGAAATACTCAAGTGAAGTTAAGAAGATATGCACACCAGACTAAATTCAAATAGTAAACTCTCTCCTAGAGAAGTGACTATCTTTCATCAGAATTCTAATTCTGATGCTTGCCTTGAGATTGACATTTTGGAGATGTGTGAGTAACACCAAGATGGAGTTTTCTGCTTAATTTTCTTACCTATTTCTAGCAACTTTCATCTCGCTATTCAGAGATCTTTAGTCAGTTATCAATATTTATTTTGAGCTGATATTTTAAAATTAATCTTTCTAATTTTTAAAAAATATATTTTTATTGATTTCAGGCAGAAGTGAGAGGGAGAGAGAAATAAAAACACCAATGATGAGAGAGAATCTTTGATTGGATGCTTCCTGCACACTCCACAATGGGCAACACGGGCATGGTGCCCTGATTGAGAATCGAACTGTGACCTCCAGATTCATAAGTCAATGGTCAACCTCTGAGTCACATTGGCTGGGCAAAATTAATCTTTCTTATAATATTTGCAGCCCTCTGTGTCAAAATGTTAACACACATTCTATCTCATAGAGTACACTGAAATTTCTTTTTATTTAATTCTAATACTTTCCTTTGTATTTTTTGTTATTCAGATTTCTTCCTTAAGATGTTATCACTTGGAAACTCTTCTTTACTGTCAGTGTTCTGGATTCTGTTCTCATCACTTCACAGAAATGTTTTTTTTTTTTAATGTTAGCACTCAAACTTTAGTCATAACAGTATGTCTTATTTTCAGTTCTTTGACCTCTGCATTTGAGGTCATTGGTTTCCTCATCTCAGTGATATTCTTCCACTGGGACATCTGCAACGTTATACACTTACTTCTTTTTAACTCTTACCTTTTTCTGATATCTCTATTTTCTAACTTTGAATTTTCTATGTGCTTGAATTCTTATATGTCTGAGGTTATATCCTTATGTTTTTGCCTTTATCCTTCGTCATTCCCATGGAGAATCCAGAATGCCCCTTAACCACTTATGCCAGGCCAGCTCAGCCAAGGGTTCAGTGATCCTGAGTGAAGGATTGAAGAAAAGATAGACAAAGAGAATATAGCTGGGTCTTGGTAGATCTCCTGTGCCTGGATAAGGACACAGAAAGACCCCAGCCTATAAGCTGAGGCTTTATTTTACAGTCAGAGACAAATAAAAAGCTGGTCAACATAGTTACCATGTTCTTGTGAGTTTCACTGGTTTTGGCAGCACTTGCTGCACCTCCTACAGCCCATTAGCTACCCAGGAAGGATTTAGGGGGTGGCCACAAGGTCAAGTTCAATTTACTAAGAGGGCTGTGCCCTCTAAGCTGGGACTTGTTTTTGGCTCTGCCACAGGTCAATCCTAGGCTGAATTCTATAGCTGCTCCCTACAGTCACTTACTTTTTAGTAGAATCCCTTTTATTTTTAGACTTCTTGACTTGGTGTCAGGGCAACAAGTCTTCTAATTATCCTCAACCTTGTTCTCTCTGTTATTCCTGTTTGTTATGCATAATTTGCCTTAACTGAACTTCTTAAAAACTGTTTTTGTATTTTATTCCTACTAGAAAGTTTATAAATGTTTTCTGTTGTTTATTATATGAACTCAAACACCCAGGTTTGATAGTAGTTAGCTGTATCTTCCTAATTCCTCCCCCTACTGCCAACACCCAAATATATATATTCATTGCTTATTTTTTTGGTTAATATAATATATCTTTATTGTCCAGATTACTAAATTGTTCCTCTTCCTCCCCCCCCCCCTCGCCCCCCTGCCATAGCTCCCCTCCACCCGGTTCCCACACCACCCTCTGCCCTTACCTCATCCCCCACCCCATTGTCCTCATCCATAGATGTATGACTTTAGTCTCTTCCTGAACCCCCCTTACCCCGTTCTCCCTGAGAATTCTCAGTCCACTCCCATTCTATGCCCCTGATTCTATTATATTCACCAGTTTATTCTGTTGTTCAGATTTTTAATTCACTTGATTTTTAGTTTCACTTGTTGATAGATATATATTTTTTGTTCCTAATTTTTATCTTTACCTTTTTCTTCTTCTTCCTCTTCTTAAAGAGTACCTTTCAGCAATTGATATAATATTGATTTGGTGTTGATGAACTCCTTTAGCTTTTTCTTACCTGTGAAGCTCTTTATCTGCCCTTCAATTCTGAATGATAGCTTTGTGGGCCGAGTAATCTTGGTTGTAGGTTCTTGCTATTTATCACTTTGAATATTTCTTGCCACTCCCATCTGGCCTGCATAGTTTTTCAGCTTTTTGTAGCTCCTCTGAGTCTCCATGAGCCCCTGTCTTTTCTTCGAGTTGTAGAATTTTCACTCAGCCATCTTTCCTGTGGTTCTGGATGATGTCCATTTTGTCTTTTAGTTGTAGTTTTGATATTGTTGTGTGAGGCAGCAGTTTAGGTGTTCACCTATTCTGCTATCTGGGTTTCTCCTACATTACTTATTTTGTTTTAATGCTCTGGCTCATTTAAAATCAATCTCTCTCTCTCTCTCTCTCTCTCTTTCTCTCTCTTTCTCTTTCTCTCTCTCTCTCTCCCTCTCCTCTCCCCCTCCTTCTCCCCATTGCTTTCAAGCTTTCAAGGCTGGGTTGAACAATGTATTTTCCAGAGTTTTTTCTTTAATTTTTTTATTTTTAGAGATTTTTCTTTTTACTTTTGAAAATTTTTTTTCTATTTTGTAAATTTGCTCAGTACTGACTGCTTTAGAGTATGCCTATGACCGACCATTCATTTGCCATAGCATGAAATATTTTTCTAGTTTTGTGATTAAGAATCTATATGGTGTTTTTGTTTCTTCTTTTTATACCTAGAGCATGTTTCAGTGGTGTTTGTGTCTTCATTGCTTGTTGAATTGAAGGATTTGGAGTATGTTAAATACCATATGCAAATGTTTTTGTTAAATATAATTTTGAATGTTACAAAAGCAGCTCTGCTTTTTTTAATAAGCTATACATATTTAAACTTAAAAGAATGGGATCTCATAAAATGTATACTAGAATCTTGTTTCAAAATATGTTAATTAAGACCAGATTTTTTCCTATTTACATGAATTTAGTGACATTTTATTTTTTTGTTTGTTGCATTAAATTATGCTTTATTGTTAGTTATAAAGCATATTACTTTTTAATTAATGATTATAATATAGTAGGAAGACATTTTCCTTAGGCAATATGTTTATTAATATTTTCAAATTAGATAATTGCCTTTTAAAAGTCAAGTGTTTTGTTGTTGTTTTTGAGGATGGTTTGGGTGTTTTAGGTATTATGAGATAATCATTTGAGAGTTCTTTTTTTGTTTGTTTGTTTACATTTCTAGGCTACCTTTTTTGGCAGTGGAGGGGCTGTGGCTCCATCATCTTTTTCTCCTCGGGGACAGTATGAACATTATCATGCTATTTTTGATCGAATGCAGCAACAAAGAGCAGAAGACAATGATGCTAAATGGAAAAGAGAAATACATGGCCGAAGGCTTCCAGAAAGGTAGGTTGTATTCTGTATAAGTTGCTTGTGCTTTGCTTCAGAGAAAGTAGTAAAAGTCCTTGTGCATATTTACCTAAAGAGGAGTATCACCTGGAGTACATTCAGGATTTCCCAGTGGGGTTGCAGTTCATCACTATTTCTCTAATACTGATGCTATTAGAGAAACTTTGAAGAGATTAAAGACCATGTATAACTTAAGCCAATGCAAACAGGTCAGACTGTAACGGTCCATAAATGCATCCTTGTTTGTAGTTTTGTTTTATGTCATGTCTGGTTTAGTATCTACACTTCGTGAATGTTTTCTCCATTGATTTCATTGACTTTTTTTTGCCTTCTGGGTGCAGTAATTTTCTTTAAGTGCAAATTTGGCCTTTAATTTGGCAAACATATAGCTCCTCAATTCAGCTTACTTTTCATAGCTTATTTGTATATTATAGACTGAATGTACTATTTAAAGGAACATGTGATAACTTTGAATTAACATATGGTTGTAATAACTTCATCCACTTGCTTTAAATAAATCAGAATATATTTAAATGGAATCACACTTCATGCAAAACTACAAAGCCATGATTTTTTTATCTTTCTTTTCCTCATCACTTAGAACTCCACTTTCGTCTTTGTTGTTTTGGCTTGTTTTCTCTTCACATTCATTTCTGATTTATGGCTATGATCCTGTTTATCAGATTTTTCTTTTCTTCCATTGAGTTAATTTAATATGGTAGCAATCAATAGTTTTAATTTGCATAGTTCCTTTTTTCATAAGTATGCAAACATGTTTTATAATTTATTCATTTTCAGAATATCATTTTGTGAAAACATTACTTCTTCCTTGTTATTTTAAGAATACTTTATGATTCTCCCAATTAAAAAAAATATGATTAAAGGTAGTTAAGTGGAGATAAATAATTGAGGTGAATATAAATTAACATCTATTATAATAAAAGCATAGTATGCTAATTAGACTGGATGTACTTCTGGAGGACCTTCCGGATGAAGCTGGGGCTGCAAAGAAAGCCTGGGTCACAGTTGCCAGAGGGAAGCCTGTACCGGCTGCCAGGGAAAGGAAGGCCTACTCTTGCACGTATTTCGTGCATCGGGCCTCTGGTTATTGAATAATGTACAGTAGCCTGAAATGCTAAGCTATTGTAGATTTTCCATTTTTGAGAAAGGAAGGCTATAAAGACTCACATATAAATGCCTATTTTTTATGATATGGCAAAGCAAATTTTAGGTGTGGCTTTTATCCCCTGGTGTTATTGATCTTTCTAGTATATAATTGTTTTGGCTTTATTTTGTTTTATTTTAGTCGAATCTTCCTATAGTAAGTATATATATATATATATATATATATATATATATATATATATATATATATATATATATATATATATATATA
>JAAGEH010000014.1:9582093-9654242 GCA_011751065.1 Lasiurus cinereus | reverse complement strand
ATATATATATATATATATATATATATATATATATATATATATATATACCCCTGTATGTCTGTTCCGACCAACTGACTGGCCAGTGCATATGACGAACACTGGAAATCTATATGCATATACTAGTAAAAGCCTAAGCGATCACACCCATCAGAATGGCTATCATCAAGGAATCAACAAATGACAAGTGCTGGTGAGGATGCGGAGAAAAAGGAACCCTTGTGTAATGCTGGTAGGAATGCAGACTGGTGTAGCCACTGTAGAGAATAGTATGGAGTTTCCTCAAAAAACTAAAAAATGGAACTCCCATTTAACCCAATGACCCCACTTCTAGGAATATATCCTAAGAAATTAGAAACACCAGTCAGAAAGGATATATGCACCCCTATGTTCATAGCAGCACAATTTACCATAGCTAAGATTTGGAAACAGCCTAAGTGCCCATCAGCAGATGAGTGAATTAAAAAACTGTGGTATATCTACACAATGGAATACTATGCTGTGGTTAAAAAAAAAAAAAAAAGAAGGAATTTTTACCATTTGCAACAGTATGCCTGGAACTGAAGAGCATTATACTAAGTAAAATAAGCCAGTCAGAGAAAGGTAAATATCACACGATCTCATTTATGGAATATAATGAACAACATAAACTATTGAACAAAAACAGATCCAGATATAGAGAAGCATAGATCAGACTGTCAAACCTCAAGGTAGAGGAGGGTGGGGGTAGGGGGAGAGATCAACCAAAGGCCTTGTATGCATGCATATAAGCACAACCAGTGGACACAGACACCAGGGTGGAGAGGGCATGAGCTGGTGGGGAGTGGGGGGAGGAAGAGGGCCAGTGGAGAGAGAATGGAAGGATAAGGACACATAAGTAATACCTTAATCAATAAAGAAAAAATAAAAGTAAAAAACAAACATAAGTGACCGCTCAACTGTTCAACTAGTAGCTATGACACACACTGACCACCAGGGGGCAGATGCTCAATGCACCTACATGGAAACATGAAATAGACTGATGCATCCCAAAGGGAATGGGGAGAGGGGAGCACGAGAAGAGATTAACCAAAGATCTTATATTCATACTAGAGGCCCAGTACATAGATTCGTGCACTGGTGAGGTCCCTCAGTCTTCCCTGCAAGGATCGGGCTGAAACCAGCAATCTGACATCCCTTTAGGGGTCCCGGATTGCACTGGGCTTCTAGTTTAAAAATGTTGACTTGTACATGCGTGATACATATAAAGCTCTCATTGGTGACAATTGCACACGTGTTTTTATCTGTCATTGCCGATCATGAATTTGTTTGTTTTTGTTGACATTCTGAAGCTGAAAGAAAGCAGCAGCATTGACAGAATATGTCTGAAAATCAATTTATCAGTCATTGTTTGTACCAATGTTTTTATATCATGCTTTTGTTGTTTTTATATCATGTCTGTTATTTCATGTTGTTATTGTATATTAATTTATATATTATTTTTATATACATTTTACAAATTCTCATGTTTGACATTTCTATTATAGAGAAAAGGCATATAGCGATATTAAAATATTTCTTCTAATTTCCTTTCAATGTGCATGAATTTGTGCACCAGGCCACTAGTATAAATATAAATGGTGGAAAAGTCTATAAATCAAAGCTATAGTACATATAACCAAGTTTTTATTTTATTTTATTTTTATTTTTTTAAATACAGTTTATTGATTTTTTTACAGAGCGGAAGGGAGAGGGATAGTCAGAAGCATCAATGAGAGAGAAACATTGATCAGCTGCCTCCTGCACACCCCTCACTGGGATTGTGCCCACAACCAAGGTATATACCCAAACAATGACTGATAAATTGATTAAACTTATTCTAATATCTCCCTGTATACCACATTAAGAGTAAAAACACACTTTTAGAGTGCTTACCTAATTTCCCTTGTGTTAAACTATTTATACACTCTTCGAACTTGAAAGCAACATATAACTGACCATGTACAAAAAGTAGGAATATCCCTACTCTGTCTAGAGTTTGCCCTTGTGATTTATTAGTAGCCATCATAAATGTTGGCATCATGGGAAACTGTCTTTGAATTAATTTAAATGGGAGGCTAGTATCAGACGGGGACAAATATCGTGTGACAAATCAATTCTTGGAATCAAAACAAACTTCCATAGATCTTGTTAATACTTTAGCTTCAATTATGTTAGGTCCCAATCGCGTGATAATAAACTTAGCGCCATTACAAAGGCCTCTTTTAATACTAAGATTTCCTTCTATTCCCACCTTGCTGAGAGTTTTTATCAAGAAAGGGTGTTGGATTTTGTCAAATGCTTTTTCTGCATCAATTGATATGACCATGATTTTTATCTCTCAATTTGTTTATGTGATGTATCATGTATATTGATTTGCAGATATTGTACCATCCTTGCATTCCTGGGATGAATCCTACTTGGTCATGGTGTATGATCTTTCTGATGTACTGCTGGATCCAATTTGCTAGAATTTTGTTGAGGATTTTGCCATCTATGTTCATGAGAGATATTGGCCTGTAATTCTCTTTCATTGTGTTGTCTTTGTCTGGTTTTGGTATTAGGGTGATGCTGGCTTCATAGAAGGAGCTTGGAAGTGTTCCTCCTTTTTGAATTTTTTGGAATATTCTGAGGATAAATTTTAACTCTTCCTTGAATGTTTGAAAAAACTCCCCTGTGAAGCCGTCTGGCCCCAGGCTTTTGTTTGCTGGAAGCTTTTTGATGACTGCTTCAATTTCTTTCATAATTATTGGCCTATTAAGATGTTTAGATTCTTCCTGATTGAGTTTTGGAAGGTTATATATTTTTAGGAATATGTCCATTTCCTGCAGGTTGTCCAATTTGTTGGAATAGAGTTGTTCATAGTATTTTTTAACAATCCTTTGTATTTCAGTGGGGTCTGTTGTTATTTCACCTCTTTCATTTCTGATTTTGTTTATTTGGATACTCTCTTTGCTTCTTGGTGAACCTGGGTAGAGGTTCATCAATCTTGTTTATCCTTTCAAAGAACCAGCTCTTGGTTTTGTTGATCTTCTGTATTGTTTCTTTGGTCTCTATGTCATTTATCTCCGCTCAGTTTTGTCTTTTAGTTGTAGTTTTGAAATTGTTGTGCGAGGCAGCAGTTTAGGTGTTCACCTATGCCGCCATCTTGGTTTTTCTTTCAGAACTTTTTTTTTTAAAATAAATAAATGGGAGATGTTGACATAACCACAAAACAACGTACATCAAGTCTGACGTAACCCAGGACTGCCTGTACTTGGAATCTATTGAGATTCTTCTTTAATTAGTTATAGTCTAAAATAATTTTATATATCTATAAGTAGAATTAATTAAATAAATCTAAGAGTAACCTTGTTAAGATTTGGAATAATAGTATAGATTTTATTTCCACTTAAAACAGTAAAGAATTTGTTCTAAGACACTAATATACATGTAGGTATTCATTATAGAGAAAGGTTTTATTTCATATTAGCCTTTTTCCATATTCTGCAACAAAGAAAAGATTTAGAATAATTTTTAACTCTATGGAATATTTAATGTTCAGCATTTCTGAAATTGCTATTTACCTATATTATCCAGGCAAAGGGGGCAGCTAGCTGTGGAAAGAGCTAAACAAGTAGAAGAGTACCTACAACGAAAATGGGAAGCAAGGCAGAATAAAGCTCGAGCTGAAGGACATATGGTATGATTTTTTTCTTTTGAGGTTTTTGAACATATTAGTATTCAAAGTGAAGGTCTGGAACAAGGTAGGTATAAATAAAAAGAACTATAGTCTTTTACAAACATTTCCTCTAAACATAGGCAGAATGTAAAGTTGTGATGTATCTTATTTAACTCCTCTTCTGCTATATCTTTTAAAGCTAGAGTAAAATTCTGTTTTTGGTTTAATTGGGAGTAAGTTCATGGCTGTACCTTTCCTTTAAAAAAAGCTAAAGTAAGTGTAGCAACCCAGACATTTATAGTGAATAAGTTAGTTTTTATATTATTGCCCATTTTATTTCTCCATATGCTTTAAATACTTTTAAGTAGCAGAGAATGTAAAGAAAAAAATAAATAAACATTTGGATAAATTACACATTTACTCAATAGCAAATTAGAAACAAAGTGTATTAAAAATTATGACTTGTAGAAGTACACACTGATTATTTCTCTCAGCTCAGCACTTCATGAAGCATCATGCTCACATAGGAAATAGGTCAATTATATGGTAACATATTTTGATTAGACATATCTACTGTAAGTTCATAAATGGTATCTTTATGAATGCAGTTATTCCAATTTAGGATATTTTTTCTTTGAAATATGTCATAGAAAGATAGCTAAGTTTTTTAATGGTTACCCTGCTAACAAACAGTAGTTTATATTTCTCTAATATTTGGATTTAATCTTTATTTTTATGCTTCTTATAGATAGTAGAAGAGGTCCTCCAGCATTTTCCCTTGCCCCATACCTCCCATGTTAACAGCATCAGGAATTTTAGTTACAGGCTTTAATTTAAAATGTTTTAAAACAGTTATTGGAATTATCAAGATTTACAGATTTTTTTTTCTCCTGTAGCATTGTTCCTTGCATCCTTCTATTCTTCCTTTAGTTATATTTCTTCATGCTGGAGAATGTCTTCTGGTAATCTTTTTTAAGAGAAACATTGCAAGATTTGTTGGGAAATGTCTTTATTTTGTACTTGTTATTAAATGATAATTTGTAGTGCTGGTCTGCTGGTGAAATTGCTCTGTGTTTGTCTCAACAAATATTTTTCTCTTTTTTAAAAAGATTTTTGTTGCATATAGTATATTGAAAGTTTTTTGCTTTCAGTACATTAAAGATATCACTCTACTTATCGTCTAGCATGTCTATTTCTGACCAGAAGTTTGCTATTATTTACTATTTTCTCTAGATGTAATATGTTTGTTTTTTTCCCCTCTTATAGCTTTTAACACTCTCTCTTTATTTCTGGAAGCAATTTAATTATGCTTAGGTATCTTGATGTACTCTTCATGGTTATTTTCTTGGGGCTCATTTAGCATCTTGTATCTGGGTTTATAATATTTATCAAAATTTGGAAAAATTACAGTCATTATTTCTTCAACAAAATTTTTCTGTTCTCTCTCTTCTTTCTAGGAATCTCAGTACCCATATATTAGACTATGTGATGCTCTCTTAACAGTTATGTTCTGTTCAATTGTTTTCACTCTTTTTCCTATGTTTCATTTTGGATGGCTTCTATCACTATATCTTATTGTACATTAATTTTCTTCCAGTTTATGTAATCTGCTTTGAATCCCATCCAGATATTATATATTTTTACCTCAGATATTAAATTTTTTATCTCCTAAAGTATATTTAGTTAATTTTAATACTTATGTCTGTCTTTATAATACTTATTATTTTCTTTACCTTCTTGAACATGTGAAATATAATTGTGATAGCTGTTTTAATGACCTTGTATATTAATTCTGTTTTGTTTATCATTCCTGAATCTATACCTGGTAATTTGTGATTGGATACCAGGCATTGTGAATTTTATCTTTCTTTTTTAATATATTGGGGTTTTATCCTGGGATGCAGTTAAGTTGCATGGAATAGTTTGAGTCTTGCAAGGCTTGCTTCTAGCTTTGCTAGGCAGGTCCAGAACAGACTTCAATCTAGAAGTAATTTGGCCCCTTGCTGGGGCAATACTCTTGAGTACTTAATGCCCTGTGATTGGAGGTCTTTCCACTCTGGCTGTTGGAAGAATTAAACATTCCCAGTCCTAAGTAAACCTGCGATATTGTTGACATTTATGCTGTTGTCATTCAGCAAGAAACTCAGAGGAAATCCCCTACAAATCTTTAGTATTCCTCTCTGTGCAACTCTCTGTTCTTTGGTACTCCATCCTGCAATTTTAGGTGATCTTCAACTTCTCAAGTTCTGACTGCTGTTTCTCTAACTCAGAGAAACTGCTAAGCTCTGTTTCGGGATGTGTGCTACAGTCTAGAAGATATATAGTCATTTAACCACTGCCGCAGGCATGATATAGCACTATTCCATCAGCTCTTAAAAGTTTCTTCATCTCACCACAAGAAAAAAAATATTACTACTATATGAAATGATGGATAGTAACTAAATTTATTGTGGTATTCATTTCTCAGTATATACATATACACAAAATCATGATGTTGTATACCTTAAACTGATGCAGTGTTATATGTTGATTATATCTTAATAAAATTGGAAGGAAGATTTTCCTTGTGCCCCTTTACAGTCAGTCTACCACCAGCCATAGGCAAACACTGATCTGTTTCCTGTACTATAGTTTTGTCTTTTCTGGAATTTTATATAAAATTATCGGTCATATGGGCTATAATTTTTTAGGATGATGTTTGTCAGTAGTCTGTTCTTTTTAAATTCTTGAGTCATATTTTATTGTATGCTTGTACCACAGGTTTTTTTTATTTATACTTCAGTTGATGGACATTTATGTGCTTTCCAAAAGAGATGCCTTTAAACTCGTTGGAGTAACATGAAAATTGCATTCACTCACTTATATTAATAAGTATAATTGACTAGCCTGTCCTCCCTGGGGAGGGACCCCTTTTTACTGAGTTGTAATTCTCTCCTTATTATATCTAATTTAGCTAGTGAATGTACTATTTCTACACTCAAGCTTCTGAGCAGTGCTGGACAAAATTAAAGCTCTAATGATTAATGTGAGATCAGTTTATGATTTCTGATTTCCACCAAGCTTTCAGTCCTACACAACAATCATTTTATAGCTTCATGGTCAACAGCCTCTCTTATTGCCCACTATGGGAATTTTCCTAAATTATTTTGTCCTTCATCTTTCTCTATGTAAATAATTATTTTACTTTACAGAGAAAATTAAGCTTAAGAGTCTCACATTTTCCCAGATATTCTGCCTCTATACTTATAAATTTATCTATCATGGTACTCAATCTTTCTTTGTTTTCTCTCGTCTCTGAGAAGACTATAACTTCCTCTGTTCAAAAGTAATCTTTCCCACTCCATTCAATTTGTTGATTATAGTACTGATATTGTTAACATTTATCATATATTGGGTGCTTACTGTGTGACAGATATAGTTATAATTCTATGTTCTTTACTTTTAATCTATAATGATTGGTTGAAGTGAATTTTTATGTAGTTAAATCTATGTTTGTGTGGATTTTTTAATCCTTTCTAATAATTCCTGCCTTTTAATAAAATGTTTATGTGTTTATTGATTTTAGAGAGGAAGGGAGAAAGAGAGAGAGAAAGAAACATCAGTGTGAGATGGGCTGCCTCCTCCATGCTCTTAACTGGGGACTAAACCCACAATCTGGGAAATTGCCCCTACCCGGAATCGAACTGGCAATCTTTTGATGCATGGGGCAATGCTCAACCAACTGAGCCACACAGGCCAGGACAATTCTTGCCTTTAATTGGTGGGAATGTAATTATATCATATAATTATATTGGTGTTTAATGTAATTATATCATGTTATTACATTTAATTACATTAAATATAATATTGATTTATTTAGATTTAGGTATAACGTTTTATTGTTTGTTTTCTGTTCTCTCTGTTTCTGTTTCTCTTTCTAAAATCTTGCTGACTTTAGGCATTTTGAATACTTCTTGTTATTTAATTTCATTTAATCTTTGTGATTTTGGCTATAACTTTCTTTTATATCTTTTAGTGGTTGATAGCAGGATTAAAAAAACAGACTTCACTTTTCACAATAAACAATAATTTACTTCAATTAAAATGTAGAAATCTTTTTATCATATAGGTCCCTTTACTCTCTTCCCTTTAAACGTTTTTTGCCATAGTTGTTTTGTATATTACATATACATTTACACACAATTTAAATCTCCATCAGGCCATGTTATAATTTTTGCTTATAACTTCAAACATATAAAAAACTCAATAGTACAGGAATACTTTGTAATATGTACCAAATATTTACTATTCCTTCATTCCTAATTTTCTAAGTTTCCTTCTTACCATTTTCTTCCATATGAAGAAATTTTATTATTTTAGAACAGGTGTACTGGCTATAAATCCTCTTAGTTTTATTTTTAAACAAAAATTTTAAACACCTTCATTTCTAAACAATATTTTTGCTGGATGAAGTATTTTGGGTTAACAGTTTATTTCATTTTTCTCTTTGAAAATGTTACTTTATAGTTTTTGATGAGACTACTACTCAAATTCTTTTTCTCTTATAGGTAGTGTCTTATTTGTCTCTAGATGCTCCAAGATTTTTTTCTTTGTCTTTAGTTTTCAGCAGTGTAATTAAGTTGTCTCTGGGCTTGGATTTCTTTAGGTTTATTCTGTTGGTGGTTTGTTAAGTTTCTTGAAATTGTAGGTCTTTGCCATTTTTGAACCATTATTTCTTTAGCTATTTTTCAACAATGTACTTTTTCTCTTCTCTGGTTCTCTGATGACATGAACTTGTTCCACAGGTTTGTGAAACTCTGCTCATTTCTTTTCTCTTTGTTATCCAGTTAGATCATTTCTATTCTCTTTTCTGGTTCATTACTTTTTCCCTTTTTATACTCATTTTACTTAATTTAATCCATTTAATAAGTGTTTTGTTTTGGTAATTGTATTTTTATTTTGTGTTTCTATCTGTTTTCTTTTTCTATCTTCTCAATGTTTTCTAATACCTTTTATTTTAACCTTTTTTTTTTTTACCACTGCTTACTGCTGTTCAAGCACTTTTTTTGTGTGTGTGTTACATGTATACATATCTCCCCATTGCCCCCCCCCCTCAAGCACTTTTATAATAGTTTCTTTTGGATAATTTTACCATCTATGTCATCTAATTATGTTTATTGTATATTCCCAAAGAAGTTGAGATTTTTAAAAATTTAATCTTTATTATTTAGCTTATTATAATTGTTCCTCTTCCCCCTCATAGCTCCCCTATACCTGGCTCCCACCCCTTCTGCCCTTACCTCCCTCCCATTGTCCTCATCCACAGGTGTACGATTTTTGTCCAGTTTCTCCACACACTCCCCTCACCCCTTTCCCCCTGAAAATTGTCAGTCCACTCCCTTTCTATGCCCCTGATTCTATTATATTCACCAGTTTATTCTGTTCATCAGATTTTTTATTCACTTGATTTTTAGATTAACTTGTTGATAGATATGTACTTGTTGTTCATAATTTTTATCTTTACCTTTTTCTTCTTCTTCCTCTTCTTAAAGAATACATTTCAGCATTTCATATAATACTGGTTTGGTGTTGTTGAACTCCTTTAGTTTTTTCTTATCTGTGAAGCTCTTTATCTGATCTTCAATTCTGAGTAATAGTTTTGCTGGGTAGAGTAATCTTGGTTGTAGGTTCTTGCTATTCATCACTTTGGATATTTCTTGCCACTCCTATCTGGCCTGCATAGTTTCTCTTGAGAAATCAGCTGACAATTGTATGAGTGCTTCCTTGTAGGTAATTAACTGTTTTTCTCATGCTGCCTTTAATATTCTCTCTTGTCTTTTGCTCTTGGCATTTTAATTATGATGTGTCTTGGTGTGGTCCTCTTTGGATTTTTTTTGTTTGGGGTTCTGTGTGCTTCCTGGACTTGCAAGTCTATTTCTTTCACCAGGTGGGGGAAGTTTTCAGTCATTATTTCTTCAAATAGGTTTTCAGTATTTTGCTCTCTCTCTTCTTCTGGCACCCCCATAATTCTGATGTTGGTATGCTTAAAGTTGCCACAGAGGCTCCTTACATTATCTTCACATTTTTGGATTCTTTTTTCTTTTTTGCTTTTCCAGTTGAGTGGTTTCTTCTTTTTGTATTTCAAATCTTTGACTTGATTCTTGCATTCCTCTACTCCAGCGGTTCTCAACCTGTGGGTTGCGACCCCTTTGGGGTCCATCAACCCCATCACAGGGGTCGCCTAAGACCATCAGAAAACACAGATATTTACATTACGATTTACAACAGTAGCAAAATTACTATTAGGAAGTAGCAAAGAAAATAATTTTATGGTTGGGGGTCACCACAACATAAGGAACTGTATTAAAGGGTCCTAGCATTAGGAATTTTGAGAACCACTGGTCTAGTCTGCTGTTAGGTCTCCGTATAATATTTTTCATTTCAGTCAGTGTTTGTTTAATTTCTAGTTGGTCCTTTATCATGCCCTCTTGGGTCTTGCTAAATTTATCCATATTTTCTAAGAAATTTTTGAAAAACCTTATAACTATGGTTTTAAACTCTATATTCAGTCGTTTGTTTTCCTTCATTTCTTTCATTTGTGATATGTTCCTTTGTCTTCGCATTTTCGCTGCTTCCCTGAGTTGGTAGAGTAGCTTTGTGTGCTAGGTATCCTATATGGCCCAGAAATTGAGATTTTTGTGGTTTCTCATATGCTGATTAATTTTGGATTGTGTCCTGGACATTGGGAATATTATGCTATTAGACTCTGGATTTTGTTTAAACTTTATGGAGATTATAGATTATATTTGTTTTAGCAGGCAATGGGCTTGTAGACTCAGGCTGCAAGTTCCTAACCCTTTTTTTGTGTACTGTGGTTCTACTTACACTTTCTTTCTCATAGCTTTACAATGCCCTTCAGATCCTCTCCATGTGTGTACTGCCTAGTGAGGTCTGTCTGGGGTCTGGATAGAAGTCTGTTTCTTTATTCCATACTTTGCTATGCAGAACAGGATTATATCTACATACACACAGGTAATAGGTGAGCCTAGGACTTTATAAATAACTTATGGGGTCATTTTTCTGATGCCATAGACTTGAAGCTTTCCTATTCTCTGAGGCTTCAATTTTTTTAGTCTAGGTATAAGACTCATATATCTAGAATTTTACCATTTCTGGGACCAAGAGGAGGAGGGAGGAAAGGAGAGGGAGAAAAGAAGAATGGAAGGGGAACAGGTTTTGATTCTGCCTTCTTGGAGATTTAGTGTCCCAGGATACAAAACTTGTCTTTCCTGAGTTTTAGTTCCCATAAGCTCCTGTTGCTGTCTCAGCTCTCATCACAGTAGTGAGTTTTCCTGGGGACTGTGACACAAGAGAAAGGGAAAAAAGAGGAAAAAAAGGAGGGATATTTCCTACCTGATCCCTAAGTTTTCCCTGAGAGCCACTCCTACTTCTTAAGCCAGAGCAAGGAAGTTTCTCTCATCTCTGTCATTACCAGAGTGCTCAGTTTCAGGAGTTTCTCCAAGTTAGGTTTAGGTAGAAGATAACTGTGTTTTTTAAAAAGTGGTAAATTCTTCACGTTTGCTAATACGGTACTTTGAGTTCTGGTATTCTCTAATTTTCCTGCTGATTTTTCTTTATAGAGTACTTAGATTTTATGGAGATTTCTGTAGATTTTATAGTTACATTCATATGAAATAAGGGCAGCATGTGCTTATTTCATCTTATCTGAACCTCATCCTTACTATTTCCAAAACTAAATTTATGTCATTGTCTTCAAACCCACTGGCCTTCATATGTTACCCATACTGCTGTAGAGAATCAGCATCAAAGATGGCTTGATGTTGAATTTTCTGGTTTGAGTTACTGGGAATTCAAGACATCTTTTGGTATCTCCTCTCTGTCACTATCCCACCCAACTCATATCCAGTCAGTAATGAAATCCCGTGTTTTCTACTTTCTGAATATCTCAAATTCATCTTCTCCTTTCTATTTTTATTATTTCTGCTGTAGTTGAGATAATTATCTCTTTCTAGTTCTCTCATCTCTTTACTTCTAATCTTGATCTAGTCTAATACATCTTTTACTTGAGCTGACAAAGTGATCTTTCTAAGGCAAAATTGAACACAGTGCTCATGTGCTTAGAGTTATTTAGTGGTTCTTTATTGCTTTTAGAGTAAATTAAAACCTCTCCAGCTTAGCACAAAGCTTTCATCCTTTGGCTTTCTCACTGCTCTTGATTTCCCTTTCTCCATTACCTTCTTTATCCCTTAAACTTTAGCAATATCAGACTATTGCGGTTCCCTGATACTGCCATTTGTAGTTTTTACCTGCCAATTCTATCTTCCTTATCTTCTTGCAGAGATAGTTTATGGTACCTTTCTCTTGCCTCATTGGGGAAAAGGAAACAAGTTTTCAGTACCATTGAATTAGTTCTCTACTGTGGACGAGATGATCATTAACCATAGAATTGGAATAAAATAATTACTATTAATATACTCAGCATGTAAACAATTGATTCTATGCAACAAGAATGTATTACACATCTAGCCTTGGTTGATGTGGCTCAGTGGATAGAACATTGGCCTGTACACCAAAGGGCCTCATGTTTGATTCCTGGTCAAGGGCATATACCTCAGGGTGCAGGTTTAATCCCAGGCCCAGTCTGGGCAGTGTGAGAGGCAACCAATCCATGTGTCTCTCTCTTATGTAGATGTCTCTCTCTCCCTTTCTCTCTCTCTCTCTGTCTCTCTCTCTCTCCCCCCTTCTCCCCCCTCTCCCTCTCTCTTCCTCTCTCTCCTTCTCTCCTTCCACACACCTTCTCTCCCCATCTCCTTCTCTTCCTCTCTCTCTTTCTCCTCTCTCCTCGTTTCTCTCTCCATTCTCTCTCTCCCCTTTGCCCACTTCCACTCTCTAAAAAAAAAAAAAAATCAATGGGAAAAATATCCTCCGGTGAGGATTAACAAAAAATAAGTTAAAAATTTTTATTGATTTCAGAGAGGAAAGGAGAGGAAGAGAGAGATAGAAACATCAATGATGAGAAATCATTGATTGGCTGCTTCCTGTACATTGGACTAAGCCTGTAACCCAGACATGTGCCCTTGACTGGAATAGAATCTGGGACCCTCCAGTCCACGGGCTGACGCTTTATCCCCTGAGTCAAATCGGCCAGTTAAAAAAGAATTTATTACACATCTATATTGCGTAAGGTATTATTAGATACTTAGGATAAAAAAATAAGGCATGACTCCCTTTCAAGAGTTTATCAGCACTAATTAATTAATTAGGAGAGAATGAGAGGAGTATTGTAGACAACTCATGGAGTACCTACTTTGAAAGCATAATCAGAAAGCCATTGGAATAGTCACTCAGAGTGATATACCTAATTCACTCAACCTTGTCATAAGACCTCCTTAGCCCAGCTTTGTTGATATTGGGAAAAGAACATTTAAAGTAAATCCACATTTGGTAGTAAAGAGTAAGAAAATATTTTAATTAGATATTTGCCTTGAAAAAATAATTTAAAAATACTTTGTCTCACCGAGACCGGTTTGGCTCAGTGGATAGAGCGGACTGAAAGGACCCAGGTTCGATTCCAGTTGGGGGCATGTACCTTGCTTGCGGGCACATCTCCAGTGTGGGGCGTGCAGGAGGTGGCTGATCGATGTCTCTCTCTCATCGGTGTTTCTAACTTTCTATCCCTCTCCCTTCCTCTCTGTAAAAAAATCAATAAAATATATTTAAAAAAAATAAAAATAAATAAAAATACTTGGTCTTATATTTATCATAATTTTTTTATATTTGCAAATATGTATTTGGAAAATAATTTGGGGAGGATTATAATTTTTCTGACAGGATTGTATAATGAATACATTATTATTATCAAATTTAAGTTCTGGCTATAAGGCATATTGTTTATTTACATATGATTAAAAAAGGAAAAATGTGTCGAAACCAGTTTGGCTCAGTGGATAGTGTGTTGGCCTATGGACTGAAGGTTTCAGGTTCAATTCCAATCAGGGATCTGTATCCTGGTTGCGGCACATCCCCAGTGGGGGGCGTGCAGGAGGCGGCTGATCGATATGTCTCTCTCTTATCGATATTTCTAGCTTTCTATTCCTCTCCCTTCCTCTCTGTAAAAAAATCAATAAAATACATTAAAATAATAAAAATAAATCTCACTATAAAAAAACTATTGATAAAAAAGGAAAAATGTTGCCAATTTAACTTGATATAGTGCTTTTTATCACTTAACTTTTATTTTATACTTTTTGAAATACTTCTTTTAGAGTTATTTTTTATTATATAATTCTTGTGCTACACAAAAAGGAAAATATGAGATAAATTGATAAAGTTATTCATTCCTAAATCTGCTTTACATTTATAATTTGACTTTTCAGTCCTTTCTTTATTACATTAGAGTCATTGATGCTCATATTTTCTCAAATAATATTAGCTTTCATGCCACCAGTTGGATTGATATTTTAACCTTTCTTTAAAAAAGTATTCTAAATTTTGTCCCTGGGATTTTTCTTTCAAGGAGTCTGTACCAGTCTGTACATTTTGTTGTTGTTTTGTTTTTTAATATATTTTATTGATTTTCTACAGAGAGGAAGGGAGAAGGATAGAGAGCTAGAAACATTGATGAGAGAGAGACATTGATCAGCCACCTCCTGTACACCCCCTACTGGGAGTGTGCCCGCAACCAAGATTCATGTCCCCGACTGGAATCGAACCTGGGACCTTTCAGTCCGCAGGCTGATGCTCTCTATCCACTGAGCCAAACTGGCTTTGGCCAGTCTGCACGTTTTAATGCTAACACTTTGGCTCTTATTATCTTATTAGCAGGAATCAGTGGAAGGCTTTTAACAACTGCTGGGACTCATTTCTTCTTGAAGAAACCTTCAATTTTTTAAAAATTGAAATTTTGAGGGATTGTGGTTGTTTAGTTATAATACCAAAAAAGAAAAAAGAAAAAAACTAACAAAATTCATAAATTACTCAGGCAGTAGCATATGTATTGTAACTCCTGCCTGGCCAATAGTTCATAGATTATAACATTCTAGAGGCTCAGTGCATGAAATTTGTGCATGAGTAGGGTCCCTTGCAGCTGCCGGCCTGGGTTTCCCTTCCCCCAGCCACCTGCCTCGCTGGCTGGGACAGGGACGGCTGGCCCCATCCCCTGGTTGAACTCTTGGTTGAACTCCTGGTTAAACGTCTGGTTGAGGGGACAGTTTGCATATTAAGATTTTATTATATAGGATTATAATATGTCATTGAAATAATGATAAGATGCACTCATGTGAAAAAGAATTTATGTTGATGAAAGATGCTATATCCTTCAATTTTTAAAAAATATATTTTATTGATTTTTCACAGAGAGGAAGGGAGAGGGATAGAAAGTTAGAAACATCGATGAGAGAGAGACATCGATCAGCCACCTCCTGCACGCCCCCTACTGGGGATGTGCCTGCAACTAATGTACATGCCCTTGACCGGAATCGAACCTGGGACCCTTCAGTCCGCAGGCCGATGCTCTATCCACTGAGCCAAACCGGTCTCGGCGATATATCCTTCAATTTTTGTTTTTTTAGGTTTTACTTTTACAACATTGTAAATAGGGAGCCATTTAAAAAATGGCTGAGCCTTTGTCAGTTTTCCAAAGACCTTTTCTTAATTTTTAATACACAAACTATTTTCAAAGACTAATAACATAATTCTTTGTATTTTCTTTCTGTCATACTTATAGATGATTTTGCATGTAATCTGAACAATTTACCAATATCACTGTCTTCATTTTCGTGAAATTCTTCATCTTTGGCAAGATTAGCAATTTACTTTGTCAGTCAGTTTGTATTAGGTATGCATTATATTGTCAAATCTTTACAACACCCAACAATCAGGGAGAGATTGACCAACCGAGACCTTGATGTGTTGAATGTAACAAAAACACTGGTATTAAGTAGGGTTGGAGTAATATATGGGGACTAATTTTATACTGGTCATTAATGCAAATTTTTGAGTTACGACAACTTTTGCTTCTCAATTCAACATTATAACTGATAAATATCTTGTATAATAACTGTACCTATAATACACTACAGTGATGAATATCCTATATAATAAAAGCCTAATATGCTAGGTGTCTGGTCATCCAATCATCCATTCAAACACTCAAAGTGTAATATGCTAATGATATACTAAGGCCACTCAACCACTCGCAGTGATGTGCACTGACCACCAGGGGGCAGATGCTCCAACTAGAATGTTAGCTTGCTCCTGGAGTCCAGCAGATCTGGTGCTGAGTGAGATGGGCCGGACATGCCCTGGAGCCTTCCTGTGGTCCCTCCCTGGCTGGCCAACCTCCCTCATTCCTCACTGGTCCTGATTGTGCACTGGTGGGGTTCCTCAGCCTGGCCTGTGCCCTCTGGCAATCCAGGAACCCTCAGATGATGTCGGAGAGCCAGTTTTGGCCCCATCCTGCAAGCCAGGCTGAGGGACCCCACTGGTGCATGCATGCACTGGGCCTCCAGTTTAAAATAATAACCATGATTCTTAAAGAGAAATATGTCAACATCAGTAATTTAAGGCAGCACATAATATTTTGCCATTGGTACATATTAGTACTCATGTTATATTTGTTAAGAGGTTATGTCTTAAACCTTTTTCTAATACTTTTAAAAATCACATTATAAATAAACCTAAATAGTTATGATTAAGTTCTGGATCTTAAAGATTAATCCTCTAGAATTGGAAAATTACCACAGTTAAATTATTTGATCAAGGAAATCCTAGTAAATCATAATATGAGTTCTGTGGCAAATGAAGTCAAAGTTCCTGACCTCTGAATAAACATTTGAAACTTATATAATTTTTAAGTTGACTTGTAATTTAAAGAAACCATGGATTTTAAGTTATTTTATATACTTATGAAGGAATTCAAAATTTTCTGTGTTTGGATAACTGAAATTTAAAAACTATATAGATTAGAGAAACTCTACAAAGAAAGACTTCAATGCTTCATTCCATTTCACTGCTAAATATGATACCATGGTAAGAATATAACATAATTTGTTCTTTCATTCATCCACTTTAGTACATCTGGGTAGTTTTAAGTTTTTGGCTATAAGAGTAAACTTGCCAAGAACACTTGAATACAAGTTTCTAAATGAATATAAATTTTCCTTTCTCTGTGACATATATTCAAGTGCAAACTGCAAGGAAATAATACTGAGTAAAAACAGTCAATCTCAAAAAGATATATACTGTATGATTCCATATATATATGTACATATATATAATTTGTGAAATATAATTATAGAGTTGGAAAATAGATTAATAGTTGATGGTTGTTAAGGATAGGAGTAGTGAATATGGTTATGAAGTGTTACAGAAGTGATATACAATTAAGTATCTTGATTTTGGTGTTACACAAAGCTATACGTGTAATAAAATTACATTGATGTAGTGATACAAATATGTGCGTGTATAACTGCTGAAATCAAGCTCTATGGTTTGTACCAGAGCCAGTTTTCCTAGTTTTGATAATATATTATAGTTATGCAAGACGATAAAATTGGAAGAAGCTAGATAAAAGATGTGTAGACTCTCCCTGTACTTTTCACCTTTAATATTACAAATTAAAATGTTAAAAAGATTTCTTCAAAATAACTCAGATATGTTTTACTTGTATTTTTCAAATGCCATGAAAGGAAGATATAATCTATATCAGTATCCAGTTTGCTACCCACTCTCCTATAACTCTGTAGATATTCCCATACTTCTTTTTAGAGTTCACCTCATATCTTTAACCAGCCTTGCCTTTTCCTTGTTTTTCCTCACTTCACCTTCCCCACCCTATGTTCTGTATCCCCAAAACTCAAGTAACTGACATGTTAATGCCAAGATCTTGAAGAGAGGAGGAAACTGAGTGGGTAGAATCCTTTTTTTCAGGCTGGAAGAGGGGGAAGGCAGAACGTGCTCATGTGTTCTGGCACACCCATGAAGTGGGTAGTATTATTATGCCAGTCTTACAGCAAGTTTACTAGTAAGTAATTTTGCTGAAAGTCAGCAGTGGTTAGGTGGCATTGACAAATACATGAACTGCCAGACTTCACAGCCTGTCACAGTCTTAACCGTCACAGAATATTGCCCTTTTACCACTCTGATGAGTGCCACTCTGGGAGCTATATACAAAAAATGGTATGGCAGGTCACACTTAACTGACTGAAGGAGGCGTGGGTAAAGCTTTCCTGGGGTGAGAAGTTTGGTTTGCATTTTGGAAAATGAGTTAGCCATTTTGAGATGATGAGATGATAGTCTGTAAACCACAAGTAGTTGTCATGGCTAGGATGTAGGCTTTATGATTGAGAGATGAGACTGTAGATGCTTTATCTACTGTTCAACAGAAAGTGGAATATATTTTGAAGATAATGGATTTATGAGGGGCTCAGTGTGAAAGAGAATATTAGAAAGGTTTCTCTGAGTGCATTGAGACTGGACTGGGTGAGTGAATCAGAGGGTGGGGGAGGAGTGAAACCAGAGATGATAAGTTTAGGAAGCTCTTCTGGAGGAAAAACTAGAGATAAAAATTATGGAGTTATTGTAAGGTAGACTTAGTATTTGGTAGTCATTTATTTTAGGCAGATGAGACAGAGAGAGAGAAAGTAGAGAAAGAGGTAACTCCTGCCTTTCTGACTTGGATATCCATCTGTGATCAATAACTGAGGTAGGAATAAGATCATGTAGTAAAAAGAATGATGAAGTCAGGTCTATAAGTAATTTGAAGAATCTTCGCTACATAAGACCATTGTCCAGATGTCAATTGTATGTTAGTATACACAGAAGTTCAAGAGAAAAGGACTGTGAGGTTGGTTTAGATTTGGGAATTGGCAACATATGTTAAAGCCTGTGAATGAGAAAGTAACGAAGGCCAGAGAATGAATCTCTAGAAAATATTGACATTAGCAATGAGCCAAGAAGAGAAAAGCCTGTGAAAAATAGTGAAGATTGGAAGATCTCGGGAGAGAGTGCTGTTTTAAATACTGAAAGAGAAGAGAGGGTTTTGTTTTTTTTATGTATAAATTATAATTCACTATTTAGTGGAATGTTATGCATATCATGTAGTACGTTAAAAATAATATTTTTAAGAATAATGAATGTAGAAAGAAACTCTGAATATTAATGTTAATTAATATTAAGTGAAAAAAGTGGGAGTACTGTAAAATTCCATTAATTTTTGTAAAAATAAGTGTGTGTAAATTCATACATATACATAGAAGGAAATTTGAAAGGTAATATTTTTAAATGTTGCCTGCCAGGTAATAGAATTATGAATTATTTATATTTTCTTCACTTTATAAATGTTGTACAGTGAACATACATTATATTTATGAGAGAAAAGAACGCTTATGTAAATTTAGTAGATTTAGCCCAAACTAATTTTCAGTGGAAATGTTAAATGCAAAATATACTCATTTGAATTGTGAACTAGAGGTCATTGGTAACCTTAGGAAATTTTCAGACACAGTGAGATCAGAAAACAGATTGTAGTGGGTTAAAAAAGGAATGGCAGACCGGAAAATGGAGGTGATGAGCATAAAAAGTACACAAGTTGATAAAAAGACATTAGATGAGGAAGTGAGACTGAAGATATTTTTTAATTAGGAGGAACATGAAACACAATTATGTGCTGAAGGAAGAGAAAATGGATAATTCAACAATCTATAATACTTTTATTGAAGGGTACTAATTTCTAGTAAGGTAATTATCATGTTTATGATAAACTGATAAAAAATGAATCAGTTTGTGATTGGCTATGATTCTTCGTAGTATAGTAATAGGACGTGTCCGAGTGCAAAAAGTTTAAGCTCAAATAGTTTGTATTGTGTTTGTATAATTAGTATGTAAACAAACATGTAGAAATGATTGGCCCTTTGTAGAGGAAATTTTTGATATGGGGTTCAGCTAACCTCCAAAGCAGTTTTAGAAACCTGTTTACTTATATGGCTAGTAAAAACATATCTGGTCTCTGTTTCAAATAATTATCTATGGGGTTTAATTGCTTCCTTCTGTTGTCACTGAATATGTTGGTTAAACTGATAGAGGAAAACGCCAGGGTTTGTTTTCAGTTTATCAGCTAGAAATAAATGACCAGTATGAGCCAAAAGAAATAAAGTGGCACCTGGATATTCCTAGGTAAGATGCTGATATAGCCGTAGTCATTCTTTAAACTTAGTACATTAAATGATGAACAGGGAATCCTGCAAAACCTGGCAGCTATGTATGGAGGCAGGTCCAGCTCTTCAAGAGGAGGGAAGCCAAGAAACAAAGAGGAAGAGGTATGCTTCCCGCATGTTCGCTTCCTCCGTCACATAGCCGTTTTTGAGTTTATTGCCTTCCTTTCCTGCATGGTTTAAATGCTCAACAATTATTTGAGGATTTTTGTAGGTCTATAGGGACCTGTTAATATTTTTTTGACTGACATACTGTGTCATAATTTTGCCCCATAACTGTTATTTGGTATCCTGAGTTCAATTTCTTTTCTTTTGATAAAATTAAAAATTTGTAATTGCAATGTATTTCTTTTCAGAAATAAGTTGATCTAAATTAAAAAATTGAAAGCTAAGATTTTGAAACTTTTATTTGTGGTGTTCAGATTAATCCTTTCCTTTAATTTAACAATGATTTAGCAGTAAAAAAAAAATGTTGGAATTTTTTCTTTTAAATTAAAATGTGGTGTTTTTTTTTTCTCCTTATAGGTTTATCTTGCAAGGCTGAGACAAATAAGATTGCAGAATTTCAATGAGCGCCAACAGATTAGAGCCAAACTCCGTGGTGAAAAGGCAGGTTGACATTCAATTTTAGAAAACATAATTGAATGACATTATAATAGGTTAAGATTTAAAATGCAACACAAAATCTGATTAAGACAGTGAAAGTCAAAGGCCAGAAAACTCTAAAAGGGGATAAAGTAAATCTTGTTTAAAATTGATAATACCATTATTTGTTCCAGAAGAATTCTAAGAGGAAAATATAAATAGTACCCATTGACCTATTAAGTGCTACATTTTCTATCATTCGCTTTTTATCTTTTTCCTTGTTGTACATAAGATTTAATTGTGAGAACAAATTAGTAACAATGAACAATTTACCATTTTACATAGTTAGATATTAGTTTATTCATATTCTCTGTACCGAATTTGAAGTTCTATCCTAAGTGGTTTGCTTCTCTACTTATTTTACAGAAAGCAGCTGATAATTCGGAAGGACAAGGAAGTGAGGAGGCTGACATGAGACGTAAAAGAGTTGAAGCTCTTAAGGTATAGACTGCAAATGGTTTTCTTAGAGAAAATTGAAACCTTAGATAGAGAATTGTGTTAAGCCTTTTGTAGTTCAATCATCGTATTCTCTTGCCTTAATTTTTCTTTCCTCTTTATCCCTCAACTTTTGATTTCTAAGAAATAGCACTTTTTCACTCTTTGTGTCATATTTCTGGAGATAAATTTAATGAAACCATGGTATAAATACATTAAATCATCACACAGCTAACCTTAAAAAGGAAAAATGGTAACCTTATAAATAAAAAATGTAATTGTTCACTTCTGTAAAAAATAATAAAGTTCGTATATAATAATTATCATTTATAATTTTCACAGTTATATTTCCATTAGAGTGTGCCTGCATTTATTTTCACTCAACAAACATGTATTGAGCAGCTGCTGTTTGTTGAGCCCTGGTTTAGGTGCTGGAAATATAGAGTGAGCTTACATTTTTATTCTAGGACACCAAACACGTGTGTGCACACACATTTCTTTTTGGGCTAAAAAGTAAATATTTGTATAGACCTGGAAAACACACACTCTTATGCCCTTCTTTCTGGTACCTAATTTTATTTTCAGGCCCAAGCAAATGCGCGTGCTGCTGTACTAAAAGAACAATTGGAACGAAAGAGAAAGGAAGCATATGAGAGAGAAAAGAAAGCGTGGGAAGATAATGTAAGATTTAGCTCATTCTTAATCCTGGTCATGTTAATACCCTTGTATCTCTTGCTGCGTAGTATGTCAGAATTACAATTTTGTAACTCTATTTTAAAAAATTCTCATTAGTTCTTTCCCTCCCTCCCCTCCCTGCTCTTCTCTCTGTTGTGCACGCGCGCACTCTCTCTCTCTCTCTCTTTTTCCTTTTTAAGGATGATCTGTTATTTTGGGGTTTGATTTGAGGTGAGAATCTAATTTATTTATTTATTTTGTTATTGCTAATCAAAGTCCCATCATGTATTGGCTACACCTTCCTTTGATTTCTACTTTTTATAGTGCTACCTTTAAGATATGTTAAGTTCTATTATACTAGAGAAAGTATCTATAGCAAATATGCATCATTCTTTTTTCTGCTCCATTCTTTCTATTTTACCACATTGAATTAGTAATTATGAATTTAGAATATATTTTAATTTCTAACAGTTTGTCCCTCATTTCTTTTTAATGTATGTTATTCTTAGTTATTTGCTGTTTCTTTATCAGATATATTTTAGGATAATTTTTTAATCCTGTTGGAATTGTGATCATTATTTCCTTAAACCTAACAAATTAGCTTACGAAGAACTGATATTTTTATAATAGTTTTTAATCAGGTGTATGTTAAATATCTACATTACTCATTGTTTCTTTATCTCTTGCACAATTTTTAACTCACTAGAGGCTCACTAGAGGTGCATGAAATTTGTACACAGGGGTGTTCCCTCAGCCCAGCTTTCACCCTCTCCAATCAGACATCCCTCTCGCAACTTGGGACCACTAGCTCCTAACCACTCACCTGTCTGCCTGCCTGATCAAACCTCACCCCTCTGCCGGCCTACCTGATTGCCTGTAACTCCTCTGCCTGCCTGCCTGTTCGCTCCTAACCTCTCTCTGCCTGCTTGCCTGATTGCGCTGATCACCCCTAACTGCTCCCCTGCCAGCCTGATCATCCCCAATTGCTCTCCCCTGCTGACCTGATTGCCCCTAACTTCTCTCCCCTGTCAACCTGGTGGCCTCCAACTGCCCTCTCCTGCTGGCCTGGTGGCCCCCAACTGCCTTTCCATGCAGGCCTGGTTGCCCCCAACTGCTCTCCCCTGACCGGCCTGATCTTGCCTTCAACTGCCCTCTCATGCCAGCCTGATCTCGCATCCAACTGCCCTCCCCTACTGGCCTGATTTCCCCTAATGCCCTGCCGGCCTGCTCTCACCCTCAACTGCCCTCTCCTGCCAGTGTGATCGCCCCTAACTGCTCTGCTTCGGCCCCTACCACCATGGCTTTGTCTGGATGGAAGATTGCCAGTCGACCTGGGCTAATTAGCATATTAACATTTTAATAGTATAGATAAATTATATAGGATAGAATTGCTTAAATGGGGGGGGGTTTCAGCAGGAGGAGATACTCTTGGCAGACAAAAATACATGATTCCTATAACTGCACTGGTAGCCAGCCATATGCACTATACTGCCAAACCTATTATTAAAAACTTAAACTGCTCTCTTACACCTTACACCAAACAGCTGCTGCACTTAAAACTCCTCCTAAGTGCCCCTCTTAGGTTCTGCCTTAGAGTTCACCACATTAAGTTCTGATTGGTTGGTTTCTATGCCAGTCGGCATCAAAAGCTCTGCCTCTTAGGCAGCCATTGGTTCCTTGCAGTTCACCCAGATTTGGTTCTGATTGGTTGATTTCTATGTCAGTCAGCGTCTCAGGGCCTATCTCTGAGTATATCTCTGGTCCTGATCTGCAGCCACCATGGCAGCTGTGGATCAGGCCCTAATTCTCTCTCTGGTCCTATCTCTGGGCCTGATCCTCAGCTTCTACCAGCAGCTGTGGTGGTTGTAGATAAGGCCCTGCCTCTCTCCAGGCCTGATTCACAGTCGCCACAGCAGCAGTGAGATTTTTAGGTCTCCAACCTGGCCCTGGGCCAGAGGTTAATGACCTTGCCGTGCCTACCTTGCCCCACTCATCCCTCCACTGCCTGCTGGCCACCAGCCTTGCTTTGATAGGAGCCTGTGGGCTGTGGGGGAGGGACCTAGTGGTGCTCCATGCACTTCCTGGTGATCGATCATCTGTTTGGTCGTTTAGGTCATGACGTCACCTGACCTTTTATTATGTAGACTAGAGGACCAGTGCATGAAATTGGTGCATGGGGGGAGGGGCGCCTTAGCCCAGCCTGCACCCTCTCTGATCGAGAACCCTCGGGGGATGTCTGAACCCTCAGGGGATCTCGGGTATTGGGCCTAAACTGCCAGTTGGACATCCCTCTCACAATCCTGGACCGCTGGCTCCTAACCACTTATCTTCCTGCCTGCCTGACTGCCCCTGATTGTCTCTGCATGATTGCCACTAACTGCTCCCTCCTCTTACCCCCCGCTGGACTGGTCACCCCATGCAGCCTGCTGTTTGGTTGTTTGGTCACCCCTCATTGCCCCCTCTGCCAGCCTGGTTGCCTGAAAACTGCCTCTCCCCCCGCCAGCCTGGTCACCCCTCAGTGCCCCCCTGCCAGCCTGGTTGCCTCATGCATCCTGCTGTTTGGTCATTTGGTTGACCTTCACTGCCCCCCTGCTGGCCTGGTTGCCCCACACAGCCTGCTGTTTGGTTGCCCCTCAGTGACCTGCTCCCCGCCCCCCCCCCTCCGCCACTGGCCTGGTTGCCTCACACAGCCTGTTTGGTCATCCATCTGGTTGTTTTGTTCATGACGGCCCATGGTTTTTTATATATATGGATGCTTGTTATATTTCTTGTAAAGGTTATTTATTGATAGTTTAAAATTCCATTTCTGTATTTATAGGTTTCTTTTTCTGATAGAATATTGCTGATATTTGGAGAAATTGTTGTCGAAGACTATGTCATTGGCAAATAGTTATGATATACATCATAAAAATAATCTCTACAGTTTATTTACTATTTATTTTATGTCAGGCACATTATAACCATGCCACATGTATTGCTTTGTTTAATCTTTACGGCTTTACAAAGCAGATATTGAAAGGGTAAAGCAATTAGATGAGGTCACATTGCCAGTAAGCACAGAACAGGGATTTGAAACTGGGTTTACCTAGTGTTGAGGTCTTTATTCTTATGCACTTCACATTGACTTTTTTCTGCTTTTTTGAAAATTGCCTCCCATTTTATTCATAACTGCATTGGCCAGAACTTCTAAGACAATGTTAAGTAAGAATAGGGATACTATTTTGTTTTCTGTTGTGTTTGGTAAAATAGTAAGAAATAGGATTTTATCTCTAGATTTTACAATTTTATCAGAAATGTGATTTAGAATTTTATCAAATGTCTTTGTGCATTTGTTAATGTGATTTTTGAAAATCCACTCATTGATGTAATATGGAGGTAGTGTCTCTTCTTACCAGATTCCTAGTGAGAAAGAAACATTTACCTATATAAGAATGAGTGAAAGAGAACTCCAGAATTCAGACAACATATTCAGAAATCTATGCTATGGTTAAGTCAGAGTCTATATCTTGAACATGATGAGTTCCTCCATCATTGCATTTTACTCTTTATTGTATATTTTATTTCTATCTTTGTCCCATTCTTTCAACCTGCCATACAGGCCTATAAGGCTGGTGGAAAGATCCCCATCTTTCACTACCTCAGAATGTTCTTATCCTTAGTCTTGCCATTAATCTTATCTATTTAAATAGACACATTATGAGCTCAATTTAGAATCATGCTCCTTGTTGCAAATATCACTGGACATTAACAGTTTCAAAAATCTCTGCAAGATATGTTTACTTAACATCAATAGACATAAGAACACAAAGAGAATTAGGATACTACTTATACTGAGGTCCCTATTTCAAAGCTGCTCCTCTATGGTCTTCATAGTATGACCTTAACTTCCCCTAAGCCTCTGGAGCAAAAAAGTTTCAGAGGTGGTGGTTCTTATAGTTTAACAAGTACATTTTACAAATTATGTCCAACAGTGATTCAGCTCTGAGTGGATGCTTTATATCCTATATAATAAAACACTAATATGCAAATTGACTGAACGGTGGAATGACTGGTTGCTGTGATGTGCACTGACCACCAGGGGCAGGTGCTCAACGCAGGAGCTGCCCCCAGTGGTCAGTGTGCTCCCACAGAGGGAGTGCTGCTCAGCCAGAAACCAGGCTCACCGCTGGCAAGGGCAACAGTGGGGGTGGCAGCCTTTCCTGTCTCCGCTGCGGGCAGGTGGTAAGGAGCAAGGGGTCCAGACTGTGAGAGGGCAGCCTGAGGAACCCCCTCCTTGCAAGTGCATGAAATTTCATGCACTGACCTTTTAGCTCTTATTATGTAAGGCCTAAGCTGGCAGTTGGACATCCCTCTCACAGTCTGGGATTCTTTGCTCCTTACCACCTGACTGCTTGCTCCTTACCACTTGGCTCACTACTCCTTAGTACTGCCAAGGAGGTGGGAAGGCTCCTGCCACTGCTGCTGTGCTCACCAGCCATGAGCCCGGCTTCTGGCTGAGAGGTGCTCCACCTGTGGGAGTACACTGACCACCAGGGAACAGCTCTTATGTTGAGTGTCAGCCCCCTTATGGTCAGTGCACATTATAGTGACTGGTCTTTCTGATCATTCTACTGTAACAGTCGCTTATGCTTTTATTATATAGAGATCATATTACTGGACAGTTGTAAACCTGCAATAGTAGTAGCATAGTTCTATTTTCTCATATGACCAATTGAAGTCAATGCTTTTTTCTTATCAGAAGGCTGTATTAGACCTCATTATACCCATCCAAGATACTTTCAAGAGCATTCATATACTTACAGTGCAGCCTAAGAAAAACTCCCCTTAAAGTCTTTGCTTTTCAAGCTACATAAAACCAGTGTAAAACTTTTTTCTCTGTATATATCTTCTTTTTAATGGCATATATGCCTTAGGTAATTGTAAAGTGCACAAATGACAGGTGTATGATTATATTATTGATAGGTAATACTACTTGCTGGTTTGTATTTCCTCACGATCCTTCAGAAGTGTTTTTATGGTGGCAGCATTAAACTGTGGTAATGAGCCTGGCTTTTGAGATCTAATAGGCAAGGGACACATTTTCACTTGAGGAGGTTTCCTGGCTTTTTCTAGCCGAGGGATAGGCAGGTCATCTAAAGTAGATCAACTGAATTCTCTCCCAGGGCGTGAAGCTTGAGAAGAATATCACAAGATTTCAAGTTGGAGTTTGTTTAATGCTGTAAGAGAACCTCAAGAAAATAACAGATTGGTTTCTGTCACCTAGATTTTGCTACCCAGGTTTTTGGCAGATTCCTTTCGCTTCTAAGTTCCTACTTCTCTTTTTCCCCTCCGTTCCCTCCTCCCTTTCTTCAGAATTAGTTTCTATTGCTTTCAACCAAAGAAGCTTAAGTGATTTGCCATGTCAAATGTCAGCAGAGTACCTGGTGAATAGTAACACAAAATAAATTCATTGAGAATTCTGTGGCTTATGATATTTCAGTTATGCATAGAGAACTGTTCTGTAAACATTTGTTTACTAACAAAAGGAGGCTAGAAAGAGATCAGATTTGTGATTACTAGAGTTAGTGATTGGGGAAGAAGAAATGGGTGGTCAAAAGATACAGACTCGCAGTTATAAGGTTAATAAGTATTAGGGATGTAATATACAACATGATGACTATAGTTAACATTGGTGTATGATATATAATATATAAGAAAGTTAAGAGAGTAAACCCTAAGAGTTCTTATTACAAGGAGAAAGATTTTTTCTTTCTTCTTCTTGTATCTATATGAGATGATGGATTTTATTGAAACTTATTGTGGGAACCTCTTTCCACGTCCCACGTGGTTCAGGGTTCCCAGTTCAGGGTTCAGGTTCTGAAAGAGGCCGCACGCAAATGAAATGAGAGACTAGAGAATATTAATTTGGTGATATTGGGGGGCTAGGCGGGAGCCTTCCTCTAGTGGAAAGGACTGCCACTTGTTCTGGCCTTTTTCTCCCTTTTATTAAGGCTTTGGGACACACCCCTAGCGTTTAGGCAGGAAATAACAAAACAGAAATTAACATGAAACAAACAGGTAGAGGTTGCTTCAGCCAACAATGTTTCAACTAAACAGTGAGTGATTAGTTCTGACCTTTCAGAGCAGTTAAGGTTGACCAGCCTTCTGGCCTCCTGTTTACATCCATTTAGTAAGAACAATGTTTGGTTTCCGACATCTCCCCCATTTTCTTTCCTCTAAAAAATCTTGCATCTGCAGACTAGAAATAAATATTAAGAACAAAAAATAAGACAAACAACAATGACTATGCTAAGAGGTAAATGAATAAGTCTATAGTATCTTTCTTTCTGGACCAACAGTCTTTTGAGTCCCAGTTTCAATGTCCAACAGTTTTTTGAGTGTACATGTCAGCAATGATATTTCAGTTCTGGATGGTGGAAAAATGGTGGCAATGCAGGTCTGACCCTCGCTGGTTTTGTCCTGGGCAACCTGCATCGATGCACAGCTGCTGACTGTTAGGATGGCAAGGTGTCCTCAGCATCTTCCATCTCTGGACTGTTTCTCCTCTCGTCCTCATAGCTGGAGCATTCTCTGTTGTAGGAATTCACATGGTCTTGGAACTGTTTTTCTGAAAATATATAAACATTCTCTACCAAAAGTTAGTAAAGGAATTTTTTCTATAAATTTGACTTTGGCTCCTTTTTATTTTTGCCCAAATGATTTTCCTTTGGCTTATTTTAATACTATATATGTTTTTCATGGGTGTCTTGCTGTTAAGTAAAAAAATTTTTCTAGATGTAATTTGCTTACAGGAAACTTTTCCTTACATAATATTACTGTACTATCCCCCCTTTTTTGATTTAATTATGAGGCTTTTGGAAAATTTTATAATGCAAATATGACTGCTTTATATTTATTTCATGTTAAGTAATTTTACCATGCAATGAACTACCAATAGAAATTTGAGTTTATACTTTAGGAACAACTTTTTTCCAGTACAATTAAATTTTCTTGAATATTCACCTATTTCAATTAACCAATTAAATTAATTTGAAAATTTAACTATTATTTTATTGTTAAATTTAATATTCTAACAACAATCTTAGTTTTATCTTGTAAATATTAGTGGAAAGGATTATTTGCATTCTTGAGTAGGCCCTGAGCATTCCTGGTGTTAAGTTGGATTTAGAATATAGGGCAGCTGTCAGCCAAGTCTGTCTGTTGCTGGGTCCCAATCTGAGCTGCACCAAATCTTTGTCTGTCATCTGTGTCCCGAACGGAGCTGGGCCAGGTCTCTGTCTTGTTACCTGGGTCCCGATCGGAGCAGGACGTGGGAAGTGAAGTAGCCATAGGGCAGGAGACCTCCATCAGAAAGGGCGAAGGTTCAAACCCCTGCAATGTTGGGGGGGGTGAGGATCTGTGCCTCACCTCTGTTGATCCCCAAGTTTTCTCCTGATGGCCCCTCTGCGACTGTGCCTGTCTTAGGTTATTCCTCCCCTGAGGAATCTTACCCGTCACTGGCTAACCAGCCATCCTCCGGGGCCAAGCAGGTTGATGTGAAGTTCAGCTCCGTCTCCTTGGTAGCCAATGGCCTTGTGGCCTCCATGCCCAGTACCTGCCTTGGGATCCCCTCGCCTGCTGGCAGGGTCCCAGCACTGATCATATATCTTGGAGAACCCAGGTTTCTTTTCCAGGGAGGGCCCAGCTCACACCACTGGGTGAGAGACAGATTCATGGTACCAGCCAACACGAGGCTTCAACCTCAGCATGAACAGAAAGCTCAGGCGACAGCTGTGGGAGGGTCCCTCTTGGAAAAAAGAGCAAGAAAAGCCTATGTAGAATGCTCAAGTGCCTTCTCACTGCCTTAATCCCTTTTATGTTATTTTTTAAAATTGCTACCAGATATTCAGAGAATTAGATTGTAAGTTTGTTTGGGATATTTGTCAAAAAAATTATAATGACATTGTAGAATAATATTATGTAAGGATATTCTTTTGTTCTAGGCCATGGCAATTCAATTTCAAACTGGCTATCAATTTCTTTTTGTATAGACAAAGTCTTAGTTACTTTATTAGAATACTTAATCAAATTGCTTACAAAAACATTGGCTCTTTATTTAACTGAAAACTTTGATTTTTATTTAAAAAGCTAATTTATTAATTAAAGTAGGTATCTCAATTTAAAAAGCAAAAGAAATTTAGTAAATGTTTATGTCTGATTCACAAGCCACAAATGTTGCCCCGCCTCTAGCTTAAGAATACAGGTGGCTTTGGGCTTTTTGTCACTTTAAATTCTAATGTTGGAATTTTAAGAAATATTTACTTAATTTTGCCCTTCTTAGAGACTACAAGAAACAGGGGAATCAGTACACCTAAGGGTTCTTACCCATGAAGGATCAGGAATATAAGTCAAAAATACTTCCCCAGGTAATATTACCATACAGCTGATAACTGTTGGCTATTGCAAGAAGTACATTCTTAGGTGTCTGTACCGTTCTCTTTACCATGCTCCCGGTGACATAGGACTCCAAATTCCTGTAGGAATAGCTTGTAGAGCAATATCAGGAGTCAAAGTGACTGTTATAGTGTTGTTAAGATCCAGGCCTGCGCTTCCTGGAGTTGCTGGGATGAGGGAATCCACTGTGGGCCTTGCAGGACAGGTTTCCCCTATTAATAACGGGACACCCCTCTGGCCGTTTCCCAGTGGTTGACCATACCCTATATCTTGATTTAGAGGCTGCCCATTTCTATTAAATTTTGATTTACACTGTCTGGCCCAATGGTTACCTCTCTGATATCTAGGACACCGAGAGACTGGATCTCTCAGAGGCTGAGTGTTTATGCCTCTCCCTAGAGTGCTACCTTGTGTCCTTCTTAGAGGCCAAAACCTTTACAACATTTAAAATATAGTTATTAATTCTTATTTGATAAAGTTTTCCATGCAATTTCAAGTATATTAAATCGGTTAAATTTAAGAAGATGTCCTTTAAAAAGAGGGAACAAATTTCTTGTATTACTCTGAGCCCATGAAGCTTTACAAGAATCATCTCTGTTAAAGCCTTGAAATTTTAACATGGAAAAAACCATCAAATATATATATTCATATATGATTTAAAGATTATAATATTTTTATAATTATCTTAAGATATCAATTATATTTTTAAACTGTCAGTTGGGAACCACAGAATTAATCCTTTTATATTAGACCAATCAACAATGTATTTTGAATTCTTAATTATTAGAGAAATTTTATTTTATTTTCTCCCAATTTAATTTGCATTTAGCTGAAAATCTTGATTAATAACACAAAATCTTCTCCTTTTGGTTCCTTTACGCCATTTTTTTAAATTAATTTTTTATACATATCTCCCCATTGCCCCCCCTCCCTCCCAGGCATACCCCAACCCCCCAGTGTCTATGTTCATTGGTTATGATTATATGCATAGATACAAGTCCTTTGATTGATCTCTTATCTACCTCACCTAACTTTAATCTTCTTGCTGTAATTTCACAGTCTGTTTGAAGCTTTACTGTCTCTGTATCTATCCTTTTGTTCATCAGTTTATAATGTTCTTTATTATCCCCCAATGAGTGCGATCATGTGATGCTTCTCCTTCATTGACTGGCTTATTTCGTTAAGCATAAGGCTCTCCAGTTCCAACCAGGTTGCTGCAAATGGTAAGAATTCCTTCTTTTTAATGGCAGCATAGAATTCCATTGTGTAGATGTTCCACAGTTTTCTGATCCACTCATCTGCTGACGGGCACCTAGGCTGTTTCCAAATTGTGGCTATTGTAAATTGTGCTGCTATGAACATAGGGGTGCATAAATCCTTTCTGATTGGTGTTTGTAATTTCTTAGGATAAATTCCTAAGAGTGGTATTACAGGGTCAAATGGGAGGTCCATTTTTAGTTTTTTGAGGAAACTCCATACTGTTCTCCACAGTGGCTGCACCAGTCTGCATTCCCACCAACAGTGCACAAGGGTTCCTTTTTCTTCACATCCTCGCCAACACTTGTCGTTTGTTGATTTGTTGATGATTGCCATTCTGACAGGTGTAAGATGGTATCGCATTGTCGTTTTGATTTGCATCTCTCGGATGATTAATGACTTTGAACATGTTTTCATGTGTCTCTTGGCTTTCCTTCTGTCGTCTTTTGAAAAGGTTCTATTTAGGTCCGTTGCCCATTTTTTTATTGGATCCTTGATCTTCCTTTTATTAAGTTGTATAAGTTGGTTGTAGATTTTGGAGATTAAACCTTTATCAGTGATAGCATTTGCAAATATGTTCTCCCATGCATTGATCTTTCTTGTTGTTTTGTTTATGGTTTCTTTTGCTGTGCAAAAGCTTTTTATTTTGATGTAGTCCCATTTGTTTATTTTTTCTTTAGCTTCCATTGCCTTTGGAGCAGTATCAGTGAAGAAGTTCTTTCGGCATATATCTGAGATTGTGCTGCCTGTGGATTCCTCTAGTATTTTTATGGTTTCCCTTCTAATGTTTAAGTCCTGTATCCATTTTGAGTTTATTTTTGTATTTGGTGTAAGTTGGTGGTCCAGTTTCAATTTTTTGCATGTATCTGTCCAATTTTCCCAACACCATTTATTGAAGAGGCTATCTTGGTTCCATTGAATGTTCATTGCCTCCTTTGTCAAATATTAATTGAGCATAGTGGTTTGGGTGGATATCTGGGTTCTCTATTCTATTCCATTGATCTATATGTCTGTTCTTGTGCCAGTACCAGGCTGTTTTGAGAACAGTTGCTTTGTAGTATAGCTTGAAGTCTGGTATTGAGATCCCACCTACTTTATTCTTTTTTCTCAGAATTGCTGTAGCTATCCGTGGTCTTTTTTTGTTCCAGATGAATCTATGAAGAATTCTTTGTAGGTCTGTGAAATATGTCGTTGGTATTTTAATGGGTAGTGCGTTGAATCTGTAGATTGCTTTGGGTAGTATGGACATTTTAATGATGTTGATTCTCCCAATCCATGAGCATGGTATGCTCTTCCATCTGTTAACATCTTCCTCTATCTCTTTTTTCAGTGTCCTGTAGTTTTCTGCATAAAGGTCTTGTACCTCTTTAATTAGGTTTATTCCTAGGTATCTTAATTTTTTTGGTGCGATGGTAAATGGGATTGCTTTTTTAGTTTCTCTTTCTATAATTTCACTGTTAGTGTATAGAAATGCCACAGACTTCTTAGCATTAATTTTGTATCCTGCTACATTGCCAAATTCATTAATTAAGTCAATTAGTTTTGGAATGGAGTCCTTTGGGTTTTTTATGTACAATATCATGTCATCTGCAAATAAGGACAGCTTTACTTCTTCTTTTCCAATTTGGATGCCTTTGATTTCTTCTTGTTGTCTAATTGCAATGGCTAATACTTCCAGTACTATGTCGAACAGGAGAGGTGAGAGTGGGCATCGCTGTCTTGTTCCTGTTCTTAGGGGAAATGGTTTTAGTTTTTGCCCATTGAGTATGATGTTAGCTGTGGGTTTATCATATATGGCTTTTATGATGTGGAGGTATGATCCTTCTATTCCCATTTTGCTGAGAGTTTTTATCAAGAAAGGATGTTGGATTTTGTCAAATGCTTTTTCTGCATCAATTGATATGACTATGTGATTTTTATCTCTCAATTTGTTTATGTGATGTATCACATTTATTGATTTGCAGATATTGAACCATCCCTGCATTCCTGGGATGAATCCTGCTTGGTCATGGTGTATGATCTTTCTGATGTACTGCTGGATCCGGTTTGCTAGAATTTTGTTGAGGATTTTGGCATCTATGTTCATGAGAGATATTGGCCTATAATTCTCTTTCATTGTGTTGTCTTTATCTGGTTTTGGTATTAGGGTGATGCTGGCTTCATAGAAGGTGTTTGGTAGTATTCCTTCTTCTTGAATGTTTTTGAATAGTCTGAGGAGGATAGGTTTTAATTCTTCCTTGAATGTTTGATAAAACTCTCCTGTGTAGCCATCTGGACCCGGGCTTTTATTTGCTGGAAGCTTTTTGATTACTGCTTCAATTTCTTCCATAGTTATTGGACTAATGAGATGTTTGGCTTCCTCCTCATTGAGTTTTGGGAGGTTATATTTTTCTAGGAAAATGTCCATTTCTTGCAGGTTGTCCAATTTGTTGGAATTGAGTTGTTCATAGTATTTTTTAACAATCCTTTGTATTTCCACAGGGTCTGTTGTTATTTCTCCTCCTTCATTTCTGATTTTGTTTATTTGGGTCTTCTCTCTTTGCTTCTTGGTGAGCCTGGCTAGGGGTCCATCAATCTTGTTTATCCTTTCAAAGAACCAGCTCTTTGTTTTGTTGATCTTTTGAATTGTTTCTTTGGTCTCCAAGTTGTTTATCTCCGCTCTGATCTTCACTATTTCCTTCCTTCTGAGTACACTGGGCTTTTCTTGTTGCTCACGTTCTAGCTCTTTGAGTTGTAGGTTTAGGTTTTATTACCATTATTTCCTGTTTTTTGCAGTAGGCTTGTAGGGCTATGAACTTCCCTCTCAAGACTGCTTTCACTGTGTCCCATAAATTTTGTATTGTTGTGTTGTCATTGTCATTTGTTGCCATGATGTTTTTTATTTCTTCCTTGATCTCTCTGGTTACCCAGTCATTATTTAAAAGCATGCTGTTTAGTCTCCATGTGTTTGATTTCTTTCTATTGTTTTTATTATAGTTGATTTCCAGTTTTATGCCACTGTGGTCTGAGAAAATGCTTGATATGATTTCTATCTTCTTGAATTTGAAGAGACTTTTCTTATGACCCAACATATGATCTATCTTTGAAAATGACCCATGTGCACTGGAGAAGAATGTATATTCTGTGGCTTTGGGGTGAAATGTTCTGAAGATGTCAATTAATTCCATCTGGTCTAGTGAGTCATTTAGGATTGATGTTTCTTTCCTGATTTTTGTTTAGAGGATTTGTCCAATGGTGACAGTGGGGTATTAAAGTCTCCTACTATGATTGTATTGCTGTCAATCTCTCCCTTAATATTCTCCAAGAGTTTTTTTTATGTATTTAGGTGCTCCTATATTGGGTGCATATATGTTTACCAGAGTTATTTCTTCTTGTTGGATTGTTCCCTTTAGTATTATGAAGTGGCCTTCTTTATCTCTTGTTATGTCCTTCACTTTGAGCTCTAATTTGTCACATATAAGTATTGCAACCCCAGCTTTTTTTTCATTTCCATTTGCCTGAAATACCATGTTCCATCCCTTCACCCTCAATCTGTGTGCGTCTCTTTTCCTAAGGTGGGTTTCTTGCAGACAGCAGATATATGGATCATGTTTTCTTATCCAATCGGTTACCCTATGTCTTTTGATTGGAGCATTTAATCCGTTTACATTTAAAGTTATTATTGATAAGTACTTATCTGTTGCCATTTTTAGTCCTTACCCCCGAGTTCCTTCTTCGCTTCCTCTTTCTTTTTATTACAGCAGACCTTTTAACATTTCTTGCATTGCTGGTTTGGTGGTAATATATTCCCTTAGTCCTTTTTTGTCTGTGAAGCCTTTGATTTCACCTTCAATTTTGATTGAGAGTCTTGCAGGGTACAGTATTCTTGGATTCAGACCCTTCCTTTGCATGACTTTGTATATTTCATTCCATGCCCTTCTGGCCTGAAGAGTTTCTGTTGAGAAGTCAGTAGCTAGTCTTATGGGGGTTCCTTTGTAGGTAACTTTCTGTTTCTCTCTGGCTGCTTTTAAGATTCTTACTTTGTCGTCGGTGTTTGCCAATTTAATTATAATGTGCCTCGGTGTTGGTTTTTTAGGGTTCATTTTGCTTGGGACTCTGTGAGCTTCTTGGATTTGAGTGGGTTTTTTCTTTTCTATATTGGGGAAATTTTCTGTCGTTATTTCTTCAAACATGTTCTCTAATCCTTGTTCAGTTTCCACTCTTTCTGGAACCCCAATTATGCGGATGTTATTTTGTTTCATGTTATCCCAAAGTTCCCTTAGACTCTCCTCTTGCTTTTTAACTTTTTTTTCTAGAAGCTGCTGTACTTGGGTATTTTTTCCTACCGTGTCTTCTAGCTCACTGATGCGGTCCTCTGCTTCTTCTAGTCTACTTTTGATGCTTTCTATTGAGTTCTTTATAGCAGTGATGTCATTATTCATTTCTTCTTGTTTATTCTGCACCTCCTCTAGTTTCTTCTGCATTTCTTCTTGTTTATTCTGCACCTCCTCTAGTTTCTTCTTCATTTCTTCTTCATGCTTCTTCACCTCCTCTAGGTTCTTATTTATTACCTCTTGGCTCTTACTCATATTGTCAAATTTGTCTTCCATTCTTTTCAACCACATTATGATAATTTCTCTGAACTCTTTCTCTGGTAGGCTTATTTGTGGTTCTATTTCGTTTACTTCCTTTTCCGGTGAAACCTGCCTTTCTGTCTTTTGTGGGCTGTTTCTTTTTCTTCCCATGGTCTTTCTTCTGTGGGTGTCTGGTTATGTAGTGCTCTCTCCTACGTTGATTGAAAGGCACATACTACAACACGACCAGGTACAGCACACAAGGCACTGAGTAGAAATGTATTCAAGATGTTAATAATCACAAATAAGGTGACCACCAATGAAGGACAAATTAGGGGTAAATAGAGAAAGAAGAAGAGGAAAATGAGGAAGAAAGAAAAGAAAGAAGTGTCAAAATCAAATTGGGAGAGTGAGAAAGAATAAAAATAAATAAATAAATAAATGAACAATAAAATAAAATAAGAAAATAAAAAGGAGAAAAGGAGAAGGAAAGAGGAAGAGAAAAAAGTCAGAGAGAAAAGAAAGTGTATAAGAGAGAAAAGAGGAACAAAATATAGATGTCAGGAGACAACTTCAATAGAACAGTCACTAATCCCAATAAAGGCCAGCAACCAGTACCTAGAGATTGATGCAAATTGCAAATAGCAACTGGTATCGAGGGAGATGAGGGAAAAGAGAGGTAGAAAACAAAGCAAGCAAAAAGCAAAATAAAACAAGTAGAATAAACTAAAACAATCTCTCAAAAAATTTTTTCAAAAAATCGATATAATCACTTTTCAGGCAAATAGCAACAAAAGGACATAGAGAAAAAACAACTTTTTGGCTAGTGAAGACAAGAGGGGAGAGGTTTGTGTGGACTTGTAGTAGGGGATTTGAAATTAGATATATAAATGGGGTGAAATTTTAACCAGGTAAAGAGAAAAATAGGGAGAATCTAAAGTTGGAAATGGGAAAGAGAAACAAGACAGCAAAATGGGGAAAGTTAGGAGGAAATTGTTGGCATAAAGGTGGAGTTGAGTTGTAGTAAAATTATGCTAAAGGGAAGATGAAAATAGAATGTAGAACTCTAACCCCGAAATAAAATAAAGAGAAAACAAAATGACACTTTTTTTTTCCAAAAACGGTAAAGTACTAGTAGTAATTAATACTACTAGTTTAAAACAAAAATGTAATAATTATAAAGGTAAAATCAATTGAGGCAGAAAGAAAAAAAATATTCTTTTAATTAAAATATGTGAAAATGAAAAATAAAGAATTAAAAATTAAGAAAAAGAAAAAAGGAAAAAAAAAAAGAAGAAAAATAGAATGGTCCTTCACTTCCACTATTATTCTGCTTGGCACTCCTGTTTCCCAGTAGGGGAGGTATTGCAGTTCCCTGTGTTCCCCTCTTGGTGTTTTAATCTCTTTATTCTCTTGTGGTTATGCGAGAGTCAATTTGTGTGTCATCCATTGGGTGGCAGTGTTTCAGAATTGATCTCTGAGACAAAGCACAGGACCTCTCTAGGCTGTGCTCAGATCCTGCTACTCTGTGGTTCCCAAAACCAGTTTGTGGGGGTTTTGCAGCCTGGACACTGCAATAACTCCCAGGTTGTCCCTCTGCCCCAGAGAAAAAGAAAAAAAAAAAAAGAGTCGTTTTCCAGAGCTCTCCTCTGTCAACAGCTCAGAGGGTTTGCCTTCACACTCAGGGATCACGCCCTGACTACCTCCTCGGACCTCTCCAGAGGCAGCTTTCCCGCAGCCCGGCTCCCACAGTGTGCGAGTCTCTGCCCTGCGGGGGTAGGAGACCGCACCCTGGCCCAGGCGAAATCTGACCCTTCCGCGCGCGCGCGTGCGCAGTGTGGATCTCTGAATCCTCAGTCTGCGTGTCTGTGCTGCCTGGGAAGCTGTGCTCTGGGTCCCCGGCTGCTCTGTGGGTGCCTCCGTCAGCCGCAGCTTTCAGACCTCAGCAGACATCCACCTCCCCCTTAAGTCAGGCGCAATCTGACCTTTCCGTGTGCTCTGTGGATCTCTGATTCCGCCAAGTGTCTGCGCCGATTGGAGAGCAGAGTTCTGGGTCCCCGGGTTCCTGGCTGCTCGATGGGTGCCCAGCCGAAGGCTTCAGAGCGCCGCAGACATCCACCTCCCACTGCAAGATGGCTCCGGCGGACAAAAACCCAGTGGCAATGGGGCTGCCTGGCCGGGAGAGCCCCCTCCAGCAGTTCCCCGCCTTCCCCTGGAGGACAACTGACTCCTAGCTTGCCAACAAACACTCCCAATGCAACTCTCAGCCGCTCTCTCTCCCTCTGCCCAGCGACAAAGCTCCAGACACGTCTGTCTACTCCGCCGCCATTTTCTGCCTTTTTTCTACACCATTTTTCTTAAAAAATAACCACCAGTTCTGGGTTTTTCTTTTTCTGCAGCTTTTGCGGAGAGATTCTAGCTTAAAACCCCATCTAATATGTCCAAAAAGGTGGACAGTTGCACGCATTTCTTTTTAAGCCGGGCTTCTCTCCTCACTAGTACAAAAATTCCAGACACATTTCTAAATTTTTAAAACTTTTTCGTGGCGAGAAAGGAGACTTTGGATTAGTATACTGGGAGAGTGGACTTTCATACTGGATTGCCACAGTGTCTCTCTTCCTCCACATCCTGCTTACTTCAGGGAGGAAAGCATCAGTAACAGATCTGGCCGAATTTCTTTTCATGCTTAAAAGATAAAGACAGATCTTAAATTTTTTCTTTTTTTTTCACTTTCCAAAGTAATAACTAGCACCAAATTTGGCCAAGATTAGCATTTCCCTGCGATTTCTCTTATAATTTTTAAATGAAACCTTCAGTAATCTCATTACAGGAGAGCAGAGAGCCTTGCCCTCTCCTGCCACCTTTGAATTTCTCCACACCAGAGGCGGTTTCAGCAGTGGAATTTCACTTATTACAGATTTCAGATTCCAAATGTAAACTAAGATTTTAATTTGAACAGGAAACCACATTATTTAAACATGCAAACCAAAAGTCTATAATAAAGTTTACTTTATATTTATAACCCAATTCTTCCCCATTAGCCTGGCTGCAAAAAACGTTCCCACCCTACTTACAGATCGCGACTCTGCAGTTAATCCATGGGCTTTGCGTACGTTGAATTCCCCTCACCTTTTCCTAAGTGAATCTTCCCTCACCATTTTCCTTGGTGGATTTTCCTTCCTTCGCTCTTAGGCGAATAATACCTTCTCCTCCAGAAGTCCCGCGGTCAGGTGCCAGATGTGGGCACCTCTTTCCACGTCCCGCGTGGTTCAGGGTTCCCGGGTCAGGTTTCGGGTTCTGAAGGAGGCCGCTCGCAAATGAAATGAGAGACTAGAGAATATTAATTTGGCAATATTGGGGGGCCAGGCCGGAGCCTTCCTCTAGTGGAAAGGACTGCCACTTGCTCTGGCCTTTTTCTCCCTTTTATTAAGGCTTTGGGACAGACCCCTAGCCTTTAGGCAGGAAATAACAAAAACAGAAATTAACATGAAACAAACAGGTAGAGGTTGCTTCAGCCAACAATGTTTCAACTAAACAGTGAGTGATTAGCTCTGACCTTTCAAAGCAGTTAAGGTTGACCAGCCTTCTGGCCTCCTATTTACATCCATTTAGTAAGAACAATGTTTGGTTTCTGACACTTATTGTGGTAATCATTTGACAAAATATGTAAGCCAAACTTTTATGCTGTATACCTGGAAATCATACAGTGATGTATATCTATATCTCAATAAACTGGAAGGAAATGAGACTGGGAATCTAAACATCTGAATTTCAGTCTGCTCTGCCAGATAACCTGTTTGGGGAACTGGCTTAATGTTTCTGGGTCTTTATTTTCTCATCTCCTAAATGAAGGGCTTGATCTCTAATGTTGTTTAGTCTAAATTATCTAATAAGTCTTCATAATGTAAGTACTTAACTCCAGATTAGCCTACATAAAATGGAATAAAGTTATTTTACTGAGTAATTATGTCAATAGAAAGTCTAACAGCATAATCTAGATATAGTATAAAGGGCTTTATATGTATATATTGCCCATTGCTCTAATTTAGGAGTGATTATCATAGTATTCACAGTTGGAGTTAGCATTATTAAACCTTCTGAAATATTAGTTAAAAGTTTCACTATATAAATGTTGTTGCATTTTCCTTCAGTAAGACCACATATCTTTCCTTGAATTCTCAAACTTCTTGGATCTAACAAATGGTAAAAATGGCTGCCTTAATTATTAAATATTTGGCATGTATACCCAGTTTTATAAGTTTTTAACATGGTGGTACTAATTAGGACTTTAATATGGAAATTAATTTTCATGTACGATGATAAGATTCCACTTCTCTCCCCGCCACCCCCCACCCCACTCTCCCGATAATACAGATTTGTGGTTACTAAAGGTTATTTGGCAGAGATTCCTTGTCCCGTTACTTTATACTTTTGTCTTCTATGAAACTTTGTTTTGTTTTCTTAGTTGAATAAATTTAACTTTTGTGTTGTTTGTCCTATTGGACAGATTTTCTGAATTAAGTACTCAGTCTAATGTTTTCTCTTACGACAAGATCATGTTATTATCTTCTATCTCAAGATCCGTTAACATAGAAGAATAGCTAGCTTTTCTCAACTAGCATATATACTCATATTGAGAATGAAACATATAAGAAAAAAATTCAGTTTTAAAAATGCATACATTTAATAGTTAAAATTCAGTGAAAAAATTGAATTAGAGAAATTCTGTCTTAGGATAGAGACTACATTTTGAATACGATATGTTCCTTTTTAATTGTAGTTAACTGTTTCTTGTTATTTCATTTTTATTTCTTTATCCTATTTTTTGTGCCTGTCATATAGGTCTGTCTATAGCAGTGGTTCTCAACCTGTGGGTCGCGACCCCTTTGGGAGTCGGACGACCCTTTCACAGGGGTCGCTTAAGACTATTGGAAAACACCTATTTCCCATGGTCTTAGGAACCAACACACTGCTCCTCAGTGTAGCAAAATGTAGCAATGTAGTTTACTGTTGTCATATTAAGACTGTTACCCATGCTACACCACGATTCAAGACAAAATTTCATTTATTTGTAATTAGAAATAAATATTTCACAATATATAATTACATATTGTTTTTGTGATTAATCACTATGCTTTAATTATGTTCAATTTGTAACAATGAAAATACATCCTGCATATCAGATATTTACATTACAGTTCATAACAGTAGCAAAATTACAATTATGAAGTAGCAACGGAAATAATTTTATGGTTGGGGGTCACCACCACATGAGGAGCTGTCTTAAAGGGTCGAGGCATTAGGAAGGTTGAGAACCACTGGTCTATAGGCTTCCTCCAAGATTGAAATACTTCCCCCTTCTAGCTCCCTTTTCCTTAGACATTCTTATAAATGCATTATAGCAATACTAGTTCAGAAAAATTACTCATATACAAATATCTTTATATTTTTGGTCCTTTAGAGACAAGAGTTTTATGAATTTGATAAAATTGCATGTGGAATTGATCTATATTCAAAATATGAAATCAAGCCATTTAATATTTTTGAACGTATGTTAAATCTTTATTGATCATTCAGCATTGAGAGATGAAATAGTATTTGCATTTATCTATGCTTTAAGAGAAAGATAAACTGATAGTTTCATAAGTTTATAAACCTGGCTTCACTGTTTGGTGAAATTTTGAGTTTTCCCTTATGGTGGCACTGCGGTTAACATTTAGGCAAACAGAATAATTGACATAAAATAAAATCAGTTTTACATTGATAATTAAAAACTTTTTGTGGAAAAGTGGTGAATTTATGAACTTGGAGAGAAAATGTCTAGAGCAGTGGTTGGCAAACTGCGGCTCTCAAGCCACATGCGGTTCTTTGGCCCCTTGAGTGTGGCTCTTCCACAAAATACCACGTGTGGGCATGCATGTACAGTACTATTGAAACTTTGTGGCCCATACACAGAAGTCGGTTTTCAGCCTGGGCGAGTCTATTTTGAAGAATTGGCGTTAGAAGAAGTTGAAGTTTAAAAAATTTGTCTCTCAAAAGAAATTTCAATCGTTGTACTATTGATATTTGGCTCCGTTGACTAATGAGTTTGCCGACCACTGGTCTAGAATAAAAGATTTCTAAAGCAATTTGTTTTTTTAACCTGGTTTATTAAACTTTCAGGTCAATGTATTATTCTTGTTGCAATTTTTTTAAAAACTATGGATTTTGAAAAACTGCACAGAATGAAATACGTATTCTGGACTTAAGTGTATGACCAATTTTGTAACAAAATTTTTTGTTTTGAGATTTTATACTTTTGTCTTTTATGAAACTTTGTTTTGTTTTCATAGTTTAATTAATTTAACCTTTGTGTTGTTTGTCCCATTGGACGGACTTTCTGAATTGAGGTCTGCACCTAATGTTTTCTCCTATTATTACAATGAAAAGTGTGTTACTATCTTCGGTCTCAAGATCTGGTTAACACTGAAGAATAGCCTTAAGCTGAATTCAGGTTATAAATCATATGTTGATGATGTTTACACAGAAGGCCAAAGTCCTACTGTGTTAATAAGTTAATGATATGTGTTAACTTGGGTTATAATGAATAATGTTGCCATGTCTCAGTAGTTATCCCAGATTACCTTTAAATTTTCAAAGAACTGACTTAGTTTTGTTATTTGTTTTGTAACTATTATAGTTAGCAGGATGTTCTGTTGATCTTAGTTCTTTGCTTTAAATTTCAAATGTCTAAGTTTCTTTGCTTTCTCGTTGTTTTAGCTTCTTCTGATTTGTTTAGCTTAATTGACCCAGGGAGACACTAGTATATGTTTGATTATAGTATCTAATAAAGAGGGAATATGCTAATTGACCCTCAAGTCATTGCAAAGATGGCAGCACCCACATCCAATAAGGAGGGAATATGCTAATTGATTGCCACACCCTCAAAGATGGTGGTGCCCAGTCCTCTCAGCCCCACTGGGGTGGCAAACATGCGGCAAGGCTGAAGTCCCCCAGTCCTCTCAGCTCCCCCCGCTGCCCAGGGCTGCCCAGCCACCCAGACTGTCCAGGGCCACCTGAGGTCAGGTAACTAGGACCAGCCTAGGATTGTGCTACCGGCAGTGGCAGCAGCAGAGGTGCTAATCGCCGGTTGCCTCCTGTCCCTGAGGGCTCCTGGACTGTGAGAAGGGGCTGGCTGGACTGAGGGACCCCCCTCCAGTGCACTGGGCCTCTAGTAGAACATAAGCATTTACTGAAGGCTGCTGACAGTGATTATTACAAAGGTACCAATAATATTGTCTTATACATTAGTTCAAATATATCTTAGATCATAGACTGCATATTAGTTATTAGCCATATACAAATATGTCAGCCAATCAGATTTTAATAATATAAAGTGCAATTTTAATAGTAATATGTGAAACATTTTCTTCATTAAAGTATCTTCAATTGATTAAAAAAAGAGATTTGCTTCTGTGGGCACAAAGATGAGTAGTATGAAGAGAATTTAGTAGACATTGTCTGCCTTTTAACATAATTTTAGCAGTGTCCTAAATGTGATTATCTTTAGTCTCATACTGTAAGCCATACACTTTATCAGTATATATTTTTGTTTCTGTTACTTTTGTTTTTTTCTTAAGGTTGAGATTAATATAGAAATATCTCTCAAGTATAATTTACATCTTAGTAATATAAAGTCAAGATAAAGGATTTTCAGTCTCTTTTGCCATTCTTTAATACCTACTAAGTATTCCCAAGAGAATTTAAAATTTTTCTTAGGCCATGAGTCTACAATTTCCGAGAGTTGTGCCAGTGTTTTGTTTAAGTGGTATAATAATTATGTGTGCATATGAATAAACATTTTAAAAAGTATAGATGAATGAAGTTATAATTAGTTGGAGCAGTAGGCATATGGGTGAGTTTTTTTTTTTATTATGAGTTTTCTTAATGTTCCTATCATAGGTATCTACCCAATGTTTTTTGAGATACTCTTTATAAGTATAAATGCAAATTGTATCATAGGTTGAAAAGGGAAATTGGTGCTCTTCTTTAGTAAAATTGGTTAAATTCATACTATTTTTCTTGTTTAATTATTCATACAATTAAATTACTCTATCATTTTTTAAAATCTTAGTTTTCAAATTTTTATAATGTAAAGTATTTTCTTTCAGGTTTCTGCTGCTTATTGACCTCTGTGTCATAAAACCTTCTTTTGTAGTACAAAAACTTTAAATTCTGATTGTTCATAGATGAGAGGTCTTGTTTTTATTTTGCTTTGTACAAGTTTCTTCATTTCATCAGGTTTTAAAATCAGATTTTTAGTGTTTAAGCCAAATGACTTTATTTAATAAAATCTAAATAGATGTTTGCTGAACTATAATAATTGCTACCATTTATTACACACACAGCTGTATACTTTAAATGTAAATTATCACATTTAATCCCTATATCAAAGAGACAATGACTACAACATTCCCATTTTAGAGAGAAGAATTTTGAAGTATAGAGAGGATAAGAAACAATGAAAACAATCACAGAGTTAGTGAGGGGGAGTTTTGGACTTTGAGTGTAGACTTTTCCCATTCAGTTGTTTTTCATGACTTCCTTAAACAATAAATAGCCATTCAAGCTGGCTACTCTTGAAGGCCACTCAAACTATCTTCCATCCTGGCTTTTTCATCCATTTTTTTCCTGTTGTTTCTATTTTGTTTGTTTTTCCCCAGATCATTTAACACACATCCATCTACTTTTATTTCTCTATACCACACTGATTGATTTGTGTGTTCCCCTTTCTCTTCTAGTTTATAATCCTCCTAGAGAAAGCATTGTGTCATTCATTTTATTTTGTTTTTCTTTGGTTTGAAATTATTTACTGTCATTAGTTCTGGTCTACAATATATTGGGTTTCCCTCTGCCCCCAGGTTTACTGAGATATAATTGTCAAATAACATTGTGTAATAAGATGTACAGCCTTATTTGATATATGTGTAGATACTGTGAAACATTTACCACAATAAGGTTACTTAATACATCTATCATCTCACATAGTTTTCATGTATCATTCATTTTCAATATTCATTATCTAGCATTGTGCTTCACACTTAATACATCTTTGAATGTATTGATAAATTAATTTTAATTGGATATTGTATATTTGTTTTCTCACAAAATCATATCAAACTTATTCATTAATAGCAGAAATCATTTTTAAAAATCATTTTTAAGTGAATTGGCATAAAACAACTATTAAATATGATACATAGTAGAGAAATTATTACTGATTTACAAAATAACAACAGAATTTGTACATTTAAATTGTTTCCTTCAAAATAATCATTTATATCAATGGTCAGCAAATTCATTAGTCAACAGAGTGGCCAACTGCGGCTCACAAGCTGCATGTGGCTTGTGAGCTGCAGTTTGCCGACCACTGATCTAGGGAAATAACATTATTCTAAAAATGTGGCTATTTGTTCAGATCTAATTGGAGCTTGTTTTTATTTCCTCAAAATTTATGGAACCTTTTTTGAATATACTCTATGATAAGATAATCATAAAGCTTCAAAATATTTCTATATAATCTTTCAAGATTATAATCATTTGTGAGAACTCTGATTTTTAAAAAGTTATCCTAGCTAATAAAAGAGTAATATACAAGTTGACTGTACCTCCACTACACTCACAAGCCACGCCCACCAGCCATGCCCACCAGCCAATCAGAGTGAGTATGCACATAACCCAACCAAGATGGCTATGGCCACAGAGAGTGCAGGAGAGAGGCCTGGGTTGCCCTGGCCATGGAAGAAGCCAAGCTTTATGCACATCCTGGCTGGCTGAAGTTAAGGCAACAAAGTTTCAGTGGCTGTGCCAGCAGAAGGCTTAGCTCTGCTCCAGGCTACAAAGTTCCAATTGTAGAAGAAAAATCCCAGATATCAGGGCCTCCGCTTGGGTTGCTATGGGGTGTGGCTGCCCTGCAAACCACACAGGCCCCTCACCCAGACCACCCAATGCCCCAAGGGAACACCCACTCTGATCCAGGACACCCTTCAGGGCAAACCAGCTGGCCCCTACTGTGCAGCAGGCCTCTATCCTATCTAATAAAAGAGTAATATGCAGATTGACCATCACTCCAACACACAAAGATGACTGCCCCCATATGGTCAAAAGATCCTGTCCCCATGTGGATACAAGATGGCCACCACAAGATGGTCAGCAGGGGAGGGAAGTTGGCAGGACTAGGCCTGCAAGGTGGGGAGGGGGGGCAGTTGGGGATGATCAAGCCTATAGGGGAGGGCAGTTAAGGGTTACTAGATGGCAGCGGAGGGAAGTTGGGGAGTTCGGGCCTGCAGGGAAGGGTAGTTGGGGGGAATTCAGGCCTGCAAAGGAGGGCAGGTAGGGGTGACCAGTCCCACAGGGGAGGGCAGTTAGTGGCAAACAGGCTGGCAGGGGAGCAGTTAGGCATCAATCAGGCTGGCAGGGGAGTGGTTAGGGGGTGATCAGGCTGGCAGGCAAAAGCGGTTAGGGGCAATCAGGAAGGCAGGCAGGTGAGCAGTTGGGAGCCAGCAGTCGTGGATTGTGAGAGGGATGTCCGACAATCCTGAGGGCAGTTGGACATCCCTCAAGGGGTTCCAGATTGGGGGGAGAGCAGGTTGGGCTAAAGGACACCTCCACCCCATGCATGAGTTTTGTGCACCAGGCCTCTAGTATATAATACTATATGTCTGGTGCACAAATTCTTGGGGGTCCTCGGCCTGGGAGGGTCCTTGGCCTGGCTGGCAATTGTGACTGTTAGGAGGCTGGCCAGGGGAAGGAACTCCAGGAGGTTGGCCAGCTGGTCAGGGGGCTGGCCATCCAGGGGGAAGGGGCTGTGGAAGGTTGGCTGTGGGAGTGCACTGACCACCAGGGGCCAGCTCTTCATTGAACGTCTGCCTCCTGGTGGTCAGTGCACATCATAGCGGCTGGTCGACTGGTTGTTCGGTCGTAACAGTTGCTGTGGCTTTTATGTATATAGATATTTTAAACATCAGCATACTTTCTCCACAATACTGAAATACTGAACTATGAGGTTAAAACAGTATTTTCTTATTTCTTATTTTTTTTTATTCCAGACCAATTTTTATAGCAGTTTTAGGTTCACAGCAAAATTAAAAGGAATGTACAAAGGTTCCCCATATACCTTGTGCCTCACACATGTATAACTTGCCCTATCATTACCACTCTCTGCCAGGTACATTTGTTATAATTGATGAACCTACACAGACACATCACCATCCAAAGTCCATAGTTTACATTAGGTTTCATGCTTTGTATTGTATACTCTATGGGTTTGAGCAAACGTATAATGGCATGTATTCATCATTATAATATCATGTAGAGTATTTTCTCTAGCCTAAAAGTCTCTGTATTCTGTATATTTATCGCTCCCACCACCTTCACTCCCCTTCCAACCCCTGGATCTTTTAAAAATATATATGTGTATTTTTTTTTATTGATTTCAGAGAGGAAGGAAGAGGGGGAAAGAGAAAGAAACATCAAAGATGAGAGAGACTCATTGATTGGCTGCCTCCTGCATGACCACTACTGGAGATGAGCCCGCAACCCGGGCATGTGCCCTTCACCGGAATTGGACCTGGGACCTTCAGTCCACAGGCTGATGCTCCTTCCACTGAGCCAAACCAACTAGGACTCCACTGATCTTTTCATTGTCTCTGTAGTTTTGCCTTTTACAGAATGTCTTACGGTTAAAATCATACAGTATTTAGCCTTTTCAGATTAACTTTCACTGAGTTAATATGCATTTAAGTTTCTTCCATGCCTTTGCATGGCATATTAGCTCTTTTTTTTTTTAGCACTGAATAATATCCCATATATATCTATATATAAACACCATTTTTAAAATCCATTTACCTACTGAAGGTCATCTTGGTTGTTTCCAAGTATTACAAATTATAAATAAACCTGCTGTAAACATCTGTGTGCAGGTTTTTACATATTTTTTATTGATTTTTTACAGAGAGGAAGAGAGAGAGATAGAGAGTTAGAAACATTGATGAGAGAGAAACATCAATCAGCTGCCTCCTGCACACCTCCCACCAGGAATGTGCCTGCAACTAAGGTACGTGCCCCTGACCAGAACCAAACCTGGGACCCTTCTGTCCGTAGGCAGACACTCCATCCACCAAGCCAAACCGGTTTCGGCAATGTGTGCAGGTTTTTATGTGGACATAAGTTTTCAATTCCTTTGGGTAAATATCAAGGCATATGATTGAATCACATGGTAAGACTGCTTGGTTTTATAAGAAACTATCAAAATGTCTTCCAGATTGAACGTATCATTTTGCATTCCCATGAGAAATTAATGAGAATTCCTATTGCTCCACATCCTCGAAAGCATTTGCCACTGTTGGTGTTTTGGATTTTAGCACTCATGATAAAGTTCAATGGTATCACATTGTTTTAATTTGCAATTTCCTAATGGCATATGGCATGAAGCATCTTTTCATATGCCATTTGTACACTTTTTGGGTGAGGTGACTTTTCAGTTTTGTCTATTTTTAAAAGGGGTTATTTGTTTTCTTATTGCTGAATTTTAAGACTTCTTTATATATTTTGGTTAACAGTTCTTTATGTGTTTATATCTTGCACATAACTTTTCCCAGTCTGTGGCTTGTGTTCTCATTCTCTCAGTTGTGTCATTCACAGTAAAAGTTTTTAATTTTAATGAAGTACTTTTTATTAATTTTCTCTTTCATGGATTGTGCCTTTGGTATTCTATCTAAAAAAGTCCTTGCCTAACCCAAGTTCATCTAGATTTTCTCCTATGTTATCTTCTAGGAATCTTATAGTTTTGTGTCTAACTTTTACATCTATGATAGATTTTGAGTTAATTTTTGTGAAGAGTGTATGGGTTGTGTCTAGATACATTTTGTTTGTTTACTTACAGCACCATTTATGGTAAAGACTGTCTTTGCTCCATTGAGTTGCCTTTGCTCCTTTGGTAAAGATCAGTTGACTGTGTTTGTGTCCTCTTTTTCTGAATTCTGTTCTGTTCCATCTATCTACTTGTTTATTCTTACACTAATGCCATAATGTTTTGATTACTGTAGCTTTATAATAAGGCTCGAAGTTATTTTCAAATTATTTCTCTTTTCCTTCAATACCATGTTAGATAGCTCTATCTTCTCTTTAACAACATATGCTAGCATAAAATGAAAGTCCAGAAGATTAAATATTAGAATTGTATCACTACCTTATGCTTAGAAGATACTCAATAAATACTGCATGTGAAATATATTCTCACCAGAAATTTGTGTTTATTGATTTGAAAATGAGGTGAAAGTAAGGAGCAAAGTTGCTGCCATATTAATCTGACCATACCTATAAATGCCATTTCCTGTTATTATTAAAGTTTCAGAATCTAACTTTGCATTGTTTAGAGTCTAAGTGGCAAAGCAAAAAAATGAACACTTATATAATAAATGATAGTTTAATGACATAAATCTTACTGTGCATAATAGTTCTTCCATTCTCATTTATGTTGACATTTTTATAATGAGGGCTCTTACATTCGGTGATTGATGTTAAACTTTAAGAAGATTGTACCAAACTTGTACAAATTACAGGAACATTTTCAAGTATAAGATTAAGAAATATTTTTTCTTCCCTGAAATGGTTTTTTCTCTCATTAAATGTTTTAGTGTATTAAAGTGAGGACTAATATTTAGTCTTTTAGAAGACAGTTTGTTTTTAAAAGCATTTAATGAAATACTGTTAATAAAGTATTAAGGAATTATTTGGTACTACATAACATAATAATATTTACATCTCTGAGGCCTGAGATGTTTCTCTTCATTCACTGATCTTTCAGGATCTAGCACATTGCCTACATCATGAAAATTGAGGAATGGAGAAATTATATGTGAATAGAATGTATAAGCAAACAGTGATCTTATATATATCTTCATATAGCTTTTATATATATCTTCATATAGCTATATAAATTCCCAGTGTGTATTTAAATTCTTTATTATAATTGGTATTTAAAGGAGTAAAGTGTTCTGATATGTCTCCTTCTTTGGGACAGCATGAAGCAAGTGGCTCGCCATCAAAGCATCATATAAGACCTGTTATTTCTGTGACTTCAGCCTTGAAGGAAGTGGGTATGGTAAGTTTCCTAAAATTTAGAACTCTTTAAAGTCAAAAGATTATTAAATTTAATGAAATTATATTAATTTCTAATGTTCTATTAGGTTTTTCTAGGGATAAAATTACCTAAGATTTTTGTGTCTGCTCTACTCTGAATTCTGGAGCCTTGCTGCTCATAAGTTTTATATCTACGACCACCTGGTAGATAAAACTATTTTAAAATTATTCTCCCTCTTTTACTTTAAAATAATATTGAACAAATAAAATATATGTACAAATGTAACAAAAATAAAGCAAAAACATTTTTATATCCCAGCTTTCATAATTAACAAAGGAGTACTTTTTAAGAAATAATATCTTTGGTATTTAAAGTAATTAACTCTAGGAATAAAATTGAAGACATGTTTACATTTATTTTCATTATTTGGGCATAGCAAATGTTAGAGGAGTCAGTATAATTACAAATAATGCGTTGGTTATTTCTTTTACCTTCTATTTCTGAATCTGTATTGCCATATGGATAGTAAAACATAGGTATGTGAGTGAGTATAAAGATTAAGCTCCGAAGAATGTGCCAGTTATCCATCTGCAATATGAAAACTGTCTACGGTTAAAAGAAATGGGCTCATGATGTGGAATTTCAGTTTAGAATTCATTAGACAGAAGGGGAAAAGTCTCCTGAACTATATAATACAACACATTAACCTGATTTCTCCTCTCCTGGTAATTAATGTCTGTGCCTTTTTATTGCTGAGTTTCATTAAATTTTTGTAGACAACACTGTTGTTATTGGTGTGCCAATTTTTACAGTCTTTGTGTTTGTCTTGAAAATAGGACTGAGTAGGAAAAGACAGGTTTCTTAGTCATTCTTAAAAACTTCATAGTTTTTCTTTAAGTAGGATTAGTCTCTTTTCTTCCTGATAACAACTTTGCATGTGCTACATTGTTCACTTCAACTTTAGACACCACTGTGTGGTTCCCTCCTGGTACCCAGTCTCACATCTCAAGTAGCTGTGACCTCTCTGGTTGTAGTGGCTGCTAATTCCTGACTTCTGTACTGGGTAAAAGGCTCTTTGTCTCATTACATGTATTGCTTTAAAACTGACCACTATACTTTTTTGCATTTTTCTCAACTACTACAAATTAAGGTTAATTCATGTAACTAAATGGTTTTTCTTTGTGTTTTCTTGGTAAAAATTGCTTACTTATTCTTTAAAAATTGCTATTCCATACTCTGAGTCTTCCATATGTAGTTTGCTTTCATAACTACTAATTTCTTCTTTTCTTATATGTAAAAATTCTAGGTGTCTAAGATTGCTATGATTTTCCTAATCAAAAAATAGAATTTGTATAATCTTGGTACATGGGCTTAGAACTCACTATTCTTACTCTTTTTACCTAAAAAAGCCAGTTCTCAATTATGTTTAGTAGTATTGCTTAATCAGCATACATATGTACATGAAACAAAGAAAGCTTCAAAATGACACAGCCTATCTTGAATTACTTTATTCATCAAAACTTTCCTTAGCTCTAATTAAGAGCCTATATGAATTAATTTTCTTTTTATTTCTATTACTGACTTAAAATTACCAAAAAAGTCGGGTGCCAAAGAGGGATAAGATATAGTTAAATAGGTAATCATTAATCTAAAAATATGACAAGTAATTGAGAATTGGCCCTTTTACTATATATTTAATCTGTTACTTGATCATATTTAACTATTTCTCACTGCTGATAATGTGGGAAGTTGTGTTAACTTTTACAGGAATAAAATAACTCACAAGGAACAATTTAATGAAAAACAAAAATTAAAAAAAAAGAAACAAAAATTTTGAGGTGGAATTAAAATAACATTATTTCTCACTCTGAAACTATCTGTGTTTTAAAGGACAGAAGTTTAACTGATACCCAGGAAACCTCAGAAGAAATGCAAAAAACTAACAATTCCATTTCAGTAGGTATAATTTTTCCTCCCCCTCCCTCAATCATTTTACTTAATCATATACATAATAAAATATAGCATTTTAACTGTTTCAGAATAAACGAGAAATACTACGGAGGTTAAATCAAAATCTTAAAGCTCAAGAAGATGAAAAAGGGAAGCAGTGTCACCCTGATACGAATGAGGGAATTGTGCGTGAAAATGCCGAAGAGCATGAAAAAGAAAAGTTGATTTCACCTGATCGCAAGAAGTGGGAGGCAGGAGGTCAACTTGTGATTCCTCTAGATGAGTTTGAATTGGATACATCCTTCTCTGCAACTGACGGTATGTATGAAAGTGTTTTTATCCTATTTTGGCATAGCACACTCTGAGGGAAAGAACACATTAGAGGGATTGGAAGAAATTCACATACTGTTATATTGAAACGTGGGGGAAAAGATTTTCAACCTTAAGAATAGCAAGGATTTTTATTTAGAAGTGTAAATTGTGAGAGGGGAGACTAATGATATATACTATTTAAATTGTATTACTTTAACACTTTCTAATCTGTTTCAGGAATACTTCTTGATAAGAAGTAGAGTAGTACATTTCAAAAATATCAGAAAAGTCCCTTAGGCATTTAGCAGGAGCATTAAGAAGATCTCGTTTAATAATATATTTATTCAGCAATATTTATGAGCACCTACTATTGTCTTGCATTTTCCTAGGTACTAAATAGAGATATAACAGTGAATGAATGAAGTCATATATGCTCTTTGGAGTTTATATTCTAAAAGAGCAAGGCTGACCCCTGTCTAACTAAAGTTTTAAGTAATTTTTTTAATAGACTATTTTTGTAGAATTCTTTATTGGAGAAAAGCCCAAAGATTCCAAAGCATTTGTTTACTAATTTTAACAGTTCTTTAAAAAAAAAATCTTTATTGTTGAAAGTATTACATATGTTCCCCTTTTCCCCCAATTGTCCCCGTCAAACATGCCTTCCACCCTTGGCCCCTTCTCCCCCCCCCTAACCCCCCGCCTAGGCCTTCACTACCCTCTCGTCCATCTCTGTCCATGGGTTATGCATATATGCATACAAGTTCTTTGATTGACCCACTCACCCCTGCCTTCCCTCTGAGATTCCACAGTCTGTTCCATACTTCTATGTCTCTGGATCTATTTTTTCCATCAATTTACTTTGTTCATTAGATTGCACATATGAGTGAGATCATGTGACACTTGTCTTTCTCTGACTGGCTTATTTTGCTTAGCATAATACTCTCCAGGTCCCTCCATGCTGTCTCAAATAATAAGAGATCCTTCTTTTTCACAGGTGCATAGTATTCCATGGTATAAATGTACCACAGCTTTTTTTCCCACTCATCTAATGAGCACTTTTGGCTGTTTCCACATCTTAGCTATTATAAATTGGGCTGCTATAAACAAAGGCGTGCATACATTCTTTCTGATTGGTGTTTCAGGTTTCTTAGGATATATTTCTAGAAGGGGGATCACTGGCTCAAATGGCAATTCTATATTTAATTTTTTGAGGAAACAAAAAATGAATTCCATTATATGCCACATACTGCTTACAATAATGGTTAAGACATATTCTCTCCACTCAAGGAGATTAGGGTCTATTGGAAAAGGAGGCAAGAAAAGAGGCAATTCATTATAATTGATAAGTAACATGGGAGAAAATAATCACAAGGCACTGTAAGAATATGTCTCTCGGGCCATAAGTCAGTCTGGGGAGAGCTAAGAAAATGATTTTTGGAAACGATGTGCTAAGGAATAAAAAGTGTTAGCTAAGAGAGAAACCAAGAGATGGTGACATAGTAAACACCTGAACTTGCTGCCTCGCACAACTACTTCAAAACTACAACTAAAAGACAAAACGGACAACATCCAGAACCATAGGAAGGCTGGCTGAGTGGAAATTCTGCAACTAGAAGAAAATAGAAAAGCACACTGAGACTTAGAGGAGGTGCGGAAATGAAGTGCGGAGATACGGAGGCATGCACACTCAGAGACTGGCAACTGAGTACACTGTTGTTTTTTTCTTTTTTCTAAATGTTAATAAATCTTTATTGTTCACATTATTACAATTGTTCCTCTTCTTTCCCCCCCCTATTTCCCCTCCACCTGGTTCCCACCCCACCCTTTGCCCTTCTCCCCCACCCCATTGTCCTCATCCATAGGTGTATGATTTTTGTCCAGTCTCTCCCTGCACATCCCCTCACCTCTTTCCCCCTAAGAATTATCAGTCCACTCCCTTTCTATACCCCTAATTCTATTATATTCACCAGTTTATTCTGTTCATCAGATTTTCAATTCACTTGATGTTTATATTTACTTGTTGATAGATATGTATTTGTTGTTCATAATTTTTACCTTTACCATTTTCTTCTTCGTCTTCTTAAAGAATACCTTTCAACATTTCATATAATACTGGTTTGGTGCTGATGAACTCCTTTAGGTTTTTTCTTATTTGTGAAGCTCTTTAACTGCCTATCAATTCTGAATGATAGCTTTGCTGGGTAGAGTAATCTTGGTTGTAGGTACTTGCTATTCATCACATTGAATATTTCTTGCCACTCCTGTCTGACCTGCATAGTTTCTGTTGAGAAATCAGCTGACAGTCAAATGGGTGCTCCCCTATAGGTAACTAACTGTTTTTCTTTTGCTACTTTTAATATTCTCTCTTTGTCTTTTGCTCTTAGTATTTTAATTATGATGTGTCTTGGTGTAGTCCTCTTTGGATTCCTTTTGTTTGGGGTTCTCTGTGCTTCCTGGACTTGTAAGTCTATTTTTTTCACCAGGTGGGGGAAGTTTTCTGTCATTATTTCTTCAAATAGGTTTTCAGTATCTGGCTCTCTTTCTTCTTCTGGCACCCCCATAATTCTAATGTTGGTACACTTGAAGTTGTCCCAAAGGTTCCTTACACTATCTTCACATTTTTTTATTCTTTTTGCTTTTCCAGTTGAGTGTTTTTTCTTCTTTGTATTTCAAATCTTTAACTTGATTCTTGCTATCCTTTAGTCTGTGTTAGGTTTCTATATAATATTTTTTATTTCAGTCAGTGTATGTTTAATTTCTAGTTGGTTCTTTTTCATCTCCTCTTGGGTCTCGCTAAATTTATCCATTTTTTTCTAGGAAATTCTTAAAAAACCTTATAACCGTGGTTTTGAACTCTATATCCAATTGTTTGTTTTTCTTCATTTTTTTTCGTTTGTGATCTATTCTTTAGTCTCTGCATATTTCGCTGCTTCCCTGAGTTGGTAGAGTAGCTTTGTGTGCTAGGTGTCCTATGTGGCCAGTAGCTCTGCCTCGCCAGTTACCTGAGGTGAACACCTTGGTGCACCTCTTTGTGAACTGTGTGTACAATCTTGTTGTAGTTAATTCTTGATTGTTGTTGGTATCACTGGGGAGTATTGACCTCCAAGCCAATTAGTTGTGAGGATCAGCTGTATCTACACGTGTGAGCTTCTGGAACTCTGCCTTTTGGTTCCCCCGAGTGTCCATGCACTCTAGGGACCTGTATGAGTCTGGGTCCCCAGGATCTCGCCCAAAACTGGGGTTCAGTATAGTTGGACCTGAATTTCAGTGCTGTTGTGAGGTTCTGTTTTCCTCCTGCTGAAAGAAGCCAGGCACAATCAGCAGTCAACGCTCTGTGTGTGCACTTTTGCGCTCACTTTCGCATTCTCTTTCGTGAGCCCCCAGACCTCTGTCTTTCACAGCTCCCCTAAGTTTCCGTGCACTCCTTCCTTTTCACACTCACAACTCCCTCTATGAGTCTCGCCTGGAGCTGGGATTCAGTGTAGTTGGGATTTTCCGCTTCCCTCCTGCTAGAGGAAGCCAGCTAGACCCTCCTCTCCCTGTACTCTCCACGAGTGTGTCTCCATACCTCAGCTTTTTATAGATCCTCTGAGTCTTGTTGAGTCCCTCTCTTCTAGTTGTAGAATTTTCACTCCGCCAGCTTTCCTGTGGTTCTGGATAGTGTCCAGTCTGTCTTTTAGTTGTAGTTTTGAAATTATTGTGCGAGGCAGCAGTTTGGTGTTCACCTATGCCGCCATCTTGGTTTCTCTCTGTTGTTTTTTTAATTGGGAGGGAGACACAAGCTCCCAACAACTCTGAACTCCAGTTCCAGGCGAGACTCTGGGGACCCAGACTCTTACAGGGAGAAACTGGACTGTCTGGCATAAAGCTGAAACACTAGGGTGGCTTTTTCTCAGAGGTGCTTGCAGTGATTACCGTGGGACACTGAGACTGGGACTTCTTCTAGGCAGTGCTGACAGTCAGCCATTGCTGTTTGCTCTGCCCTGTTGATTTCCTGACACCCAGCTCCACCCAATTTACAACCCCATCCAAGCTGTGCACAGAGGTTTTTGCATATGATGGCCTGGCCTTTTGCAATCTAAAATTACCTAACAAACTGCAGCTGGGTTAGAGAGTCCCATAACTTCCAAAAGAAGGCCCAAGGCCCTACAGCAGCTTGCATTGCTTCACAGCTAGACCTCATCTGGACACCTCCAAACTCCAAACAAAAAAGAGGAGTCTGCATATCTCTCTATAGCTTATGTTGGGTGGCCTCAAGCAAAGGCTAAATTTGCACCTCCTTGGAGATCCAAGCGCCAGTGTACCCAAGGGTCAGAGTGGGACCATGCAGATTACAGCTTTTCAGACCCATAAGGGACATACTCTGGGGGCAGACTCAGTGAGCACCATAAACCCACTGAAGCAAGTCTTGACTCATAAGTGTGTCTCCAGCACAGAAGTTCTCTCATCATAGACACAACTGATCCTCACAGCCAGTTGGCCTGGAGGTCAATTTCTCCCAGTGATACCAACAACAGTCAAGGCTTAACTACAACAATATTCTGCACACAACCCACAATGGGGTGCACCGAGAGTGTCCACCTCAGGTAATTGGGGAGGCTGAGCCATGGGCCTTATAGGACATCTAGCACACAAAGCCACTCAGTCAACATAGGGAAGCAGCCAAAATGCAGAGACAAAGTAACAGGTCACAAATTAAAGAAATGGAGGAAAGCAAACGACTGGATATAGAGTTCAAAACCACGGTTATAAAGTTACTGAAGAATCTTCTAGGAGATCCTCGAGGATATGAAAAAGGACCAACTAGAAATTAAGCATACACTGACTGAAATAAAGAATAATATACAGAGATCAAGCAGCAGACTAGAGGATCCGAAGAATCAAGTCAAAGATTTGAAATATGAAGAAGCAAAAAACACCCAACCAGAAAAGAAAAAGAATCCAAAAATATGAAGATAATATAAGGAGTCACTGGGACAACTTCAAGCATACCAACATCAGAATTATGGGGGTGCCAGAAGAAGAGAGAGAGCAAAACCTATTTGAAGAAATAATGACAGAAAACTTCCCCTACTTGTTGAAAGAAATAGACTTACAAGTCCAGGAAGCCCAGAGAAGTCCAAACAAGAGGAATCCAAAGTGGACCACACCAAAACACATCATAATTAAAATGCTAAGAGCAAAAGACAAGGAGAGAATATTAAAAGGAGCAAGAGAAAAACAGTTAATTACCAATTAGGGAGTACCTATACGACTGTCAGCTGATTTCTCAACAGAAACTATGCAGGCCAGAAGGGCGTAGCCAGTAATATTCAAAGTGATGAATAGCAAGAACCTACAATCAAGATTACTTTACCCAGCTATCATTCAGAATTGAAGGTCAGATAAAGAGCTTTACAGGTAAGAAAAAGCTAAAGAGTTCATCAGCACCAAACCAGTATTATATGAAATACTGAAGGGTATTCTTTAAGAAGAGGAAGAAGAAAAAGGTAAAGATATAAATTATGAACAACAAATACATATCTATCAACAAGTGAATCTAAAAATCAAGTGAATTAAAAATCTGATGAACAGAATAAACTGGTGAATATAATAGAATCGGGCATAGAAAGGGAGCGGACTGACAATTCTCAGGGGAAAGGAGTGTGTTGGGTGTGATGCAGGAAAAGACTGGACAACAATTGTATACCTATGGATGAGGACAGTGGCCGGGGGTGGTAGGGGTAGAGCGTGGGGTGGGAACTGAGTGGAAGGGAGCTATGGGGTTGAAAAAAGAGGAACAACTGTAATAATCTGAACAAGAAAGATTTATTGAAAAAAAAAAGTGTTAGCTAAATAAACCAAAGCCAAGCAGAGTGTTGGTAGCAGAGAATTAGTAGGACTGAAAAGTACGAGAGCATGTGAAGCCCAGGGAATGGATATAATTCAGCATGGATGGTAAAGTTCAGAATTCAAGACATATAATGGCAAGCAAGAAACCTTGGAAGAGGTAAGCAGGGCCATATCATGAAGGCTCTATACACTGGCTCTGTTGAACAGTATGAGCTTACCCTTACTGAGAGAGGTCTTCCATTTATGGTTTTCTGGCACATTGAATCCTGACTGGCCAATAATAGATGGGGGGTGGAGGAGGGGAACTAATGGTACCACCAGAGTGGTGGTACTTTGAATTTTTGTCCTCTTCCCTAATCTATCTGCTACTGTTTATATCCCAGAATTCTCAGATAGCTTATGCATTTCATCCGGGCTTCTACACCTCCTTGGAGATCCAAGAGCCAGTGTACCCACAGGTTGATGCTTACTTCATCTTCCCAAGATTTTTTTTTTTAATACATTTTATTGATTTTTTACAGAGAGGAAGGGAGAGGGATAGAAAGTCAGAAACATCAATGAGAGAGAGAGAGAGACATCGATCAGCCGCCTCCTGCACACCCCACACTGGAGATGTGCCCGCAACCAAGGTACATGCCCCCGACCGGAATCGAACCTGGGACCTTTCAGTCTGCAAGCCGATGCTCTATCCACTGAGCCAAACCAGTTCCGGCATCTTCCCAAGATTTTGAAATACAATTATCTAAAGAGGTTTCAATACTAAGAAAATTAATCATTATAATTATCTGTGTAATGGCAATTTCTGGTATTTTTTAATGTCTTTGTTTAGGTTCACATATCCATGTAGTATCATTTTCCTTCTGACTAAAAGACTTAATATTTTTTGTAATTTAGGTGACAGATTCTTTCAACTTTTTATACTAAAAAGTATTTCACCTTAACTTTTAAAAGTTATTTTCTCTGGGAATAGAGTTCTAGGTTGCTAGTTTTTTTTTCTTTCAGTGCTTTAAAGATGTTGTTCCATTGTGTTCTTACTAAAAATCTGATTCTTTGTGCCTCTCTATATAACATGGCATTTTTTGATGATGTGTCTTGAAATTGTTGTTTTAGATATTTTTCTCATTTGTTTTGGTTATTTAGGCAATAGCACAATCCAGTATCTGATTCTATCTTACTCAGAATTAAAGAGTCCTTGAGACCATTTTTAGAGGCCTTATACCAAAAAGTATTGATAACTTTGACTGAGTTGCTGAAAGTTGATAAAGAAAAGAGGACATATGTAACATATACTTGAAGACAGGCCTATAATGGCTTTATATGAAACTCTTCTAGGAGTTTGTCAGAGAAAGAAAAACTTTGAAAACAAAATGAGGAACATTTAGAGTTAGGAAAATTGAGAGTTTGGCCCTGAGGAAGAAGAGAAGACTTCAGAAAGAGCGATGACAAGTTGAGGGCTAAAACATTTACACTAGTTTTGTTCAGAAAGGGCATTGTGATCTTGATAACAGCAGTGTCATTAGAATGCCAGGGATAGAAATAGAGCCTAGGAATGAAGAAGCAAATGGAAGGTGAGGAAGTAAAAAAAAAAAAATTTAACTAATGGACACAGACATTGGGGTGGTGGGAGTTTGCCCGGGATGGGAATGGCTGGGGTGGGAGTCAATCAGAGAAAAAGGAGACATATGTAAATCTTTAGACGATAAATTTTTTAAAAAAGATTAGAAACCTTTTAAGGAAGCTGAGCTATGAAGGGCAATAGAGGTATAGATTGGTGTTACTTGGTGGCAATTTAGAGTCAGTGAAACTTTATGAAAAAAGAGACTTGAAAATATTTTATGTTAATTAGGTCAAAGTATATCACATCATTCTCCCATTTTAAAACAAGTGATTTCCATGGCAATTAGAACAAAAATCCAAAGTCCCTTTGATAGTCCACTAGGCTCTCCTGAGGTTTTCCCTTGCCTGTTGACCTATCTATCTACTTCTTTCTACCTACTCCTTACTTCTTTTCTAACATCTAAGGTCTTTCTTTTTCTCTTATTCCTAGTCTTCATTCTTAGTATTGATATGCTTTATTTATTCTCAATGCTTTTTAGATTTTCTCAGTAAGCTTTGGTTTTAGTAAATTTGATTATGTCAGATCTTTATGTCATTTTTCTTCATGTTTCTTGGGTTTTGTTGAGCTTCTTGGATTTGTGAGTAGTATATCGTTTTCATCAGATTTGTTTGCCATTATATTTTTCAGCCCTCCTTTCTAGATGTTCAATGTGGATCTTGTTAATGTTTTCCTTATCTGTGGGTATCATCAGCAGTCTTGTTTCTAGTTTATGGAACATATGGAATTCAGTCATAATGACAGTTATAAGCGTCCCTATCTACAAATATCATCTCTGTCATTTTGGGGGGTTGGTTTTGTTAATAGACATTTTTTCAATTTAGTATAAGTTGAATTCAGCTGCTTTTTAATACAGGCTGGATAAATTTTGTTTGGAGGCCAAGCAGTTAATTTTACTTTGATGGGTGCTATATATTCTTGTGTTTTTGTAAATATTTTTGTTCTTTTTGTTCTGAGACACAATTCAGTTGTAAAACGTTTGACCCTTTTATGTCTTGCTTTTAAGCTTTGTTAGATGGAGCCAAAACAATGTTTAGTCTGTACCTAGTTTTTCTCTCTTTACTGAGTCAAAAACCTAAGTAATGTACTTGATGCCTTGTGGATTATAAGATTTTCTTTTCTAGCTGGTGTAAATTCCAAGTATTGCTTTCTCTATTCCTTTGGGGTGGTCTTTTTTCTAGACTACAGTAATTTCCTCACACATGTGCTGATCATTATTCAGCTTAAGACTTGAAGGGACTCTTTACAGTTCTCCTGAATTCTCTGTTTGTATAGTTTTCTACTCTTCAGCACTCTTCTTGCCAATGTAAGCCACTTTTGCCACCCTAGACTTCCAGTTCCACCACCTCTGCTCAGAAAGACCACCAGTTCCACTGGTTTTCCCACCCTTCATTGAAGAATGTGTATTATATACTAGTATATATTTTCATATGAACATTCAGTTTTCTAGTTTCCTTTTATTAAAGAGACCCCAAACACATATTACATTGCTTTGGCATCTTTTTCAAATACCAAGTGGCTGTAAGTTATAGGTCTATTTTTGGGTTCTCTATTCTTTTCAACCATCTTTTTTTTAAAATTGGTTTTCTGTTGGTAATCTTTTTGACTGTACAAACTGATTATTACCTTCTAATTTGCAGGTACTTACTCCCATGGAACAAAATTTGTATCAGTAAATATTTGGGTACCATTGAAAGTTTATGACTTGTACCCCATATTATTTGAAATTATATTCTACCTATTACTGCTAGATACCTAAGTGCTAAATGTATTTTTCACAAACATTCTGAAAATTTAAAGTTCAATAGATAATTTCCCATATTTTTGCTTTCCTAAATTTTATTTTTCAAGTTTACTCAAAATTATTATTGTCAAAAGAAAGTGTCAATTGCCTACTTAAGATATATAAGAAAATAAAATTTCTTAGAAATACTTTTCTCTACTTTTAATACATAAGTATATTTAGCTTAGGATTTGTTTTTTATTCTCTTCAATTAAATTCATAGAAAAAGTATTCATTTATATTTTATCTTTTTTGTGCTCTCCCAATAATTGTTTTTTTTAATTTTCTCAAGTAAAAATTTTATAGAAACATAATATATATTTTTATTTTTATAGTCCCTAAAACTACAGTTTAATTCTTTAGTATTTAAAAAGTAATTATAGATATATTTTTATTACTAGTATCAGTTGTTTCTCTTTTATTATTCATCATTCATTTCCTAAAAGTCTTTTCTTCATCATCATCATCATCATATGCTCTTTTTGATATAACCTTTATTTCTCATGAAGCACTCAGTTGGATAGAAGACCATGAATCTGCCTTATCTACTAGTCTTCTATACTAATAAAAGGGTAATATGCTAATTCTGGGAGACCTTCTGGACAAAGCAATGGTGGCAGGACTAAGGCAGAGGTGGTTGGGGGTGAGCAGGCTGCCAGGGGGAATAGCTGGGGGTGATCAGGCCAGCAGTGGGGGGAATTTGGGGACAAGCAGGCCGGCAGGGGGATAGTTGGGGGTGAACAGGCCAGCAGTTGGGGGCAGTTGGGTGCAAGCAGGCCAGCAGTAGAGAGAAGTGGGATGTGAGAAGGCTGCTGGGGGGAAGTTGGGGGCAAGAAGGCTGGTGGGGTGGGGGGCAGTTGGGAGTCAGCAGGCCAGCAGGCCAGAGTGGTTAGGGGAGATCAGGCAGGCAGGCAGATGAGTGATTAGGAACCAGCGGTCCCAGATTGCAAGAGGGATGTCTTACTGCCAGGGATCGGGCCTTAACTGGCAGTTGGACATCCCCTGAGGAATCTCAGATTGGAGAGGGTGCAGGCCAGGTTGAGGAACACACCCTCATGCATGAATTTCATGTACTGGGCCACTAGTCCTATATAATAAAAGACTAATATGCTAAGTGTCCAGTCATCTGTTCAACCAATCAAAACATAATATGCTAATGATATGCTAAGGCCATTCAACTGCTTACTATGACATGCACTGACCAACGGGGGGCACAGATGCTTTAACTGGTAGGTTAGCTTGCTGCTGGGGTCTAGCTAATTGGGACTATATGAGATGAGCCAGACAGGCCATGGAGCCCTTTGCAGCTGGCCAACCTCCTATGTCCTGCCCCAGCCCCGATTGTGCACTGGTGAGGTCCCGTGGCTTGGCCTGCGCCCCCTTGCAATTTGGGACCCCCAGGGGGGTTGGAGAGCTGATTTTGGCCTGATCCCACAAGCCAGGCCAAGGGAACCCCACTGGTGCATGAATTTGTGCACAGGGCCTGTAGCATATATATAAAAGCCTAAGCAACTGGCTGCCTGGCCAATGGGGCAGTAGCTATGACATGCACTGACCACCAGGGGGAAGACACTCAATGCAGGAGCTGAAACTCTAGGCATGGAAACATGGAACAGACTGATGAATCTCAGAGCAAAGTGGGGGAAGGGCAGGAAGAGATTAACCAAAGATCTTAAATGCACACTAGAGGCCCAGTGCATGGATTTGTACACTGGTGGGGTCCTTCGGCCTGGCCTGGTCCCTTTCACAATTTGGGACCCCTTCAGGAATGTTCAAGAGCCAGTTTTGCCCTGATCCTCACAGGCCAGGTCGAGAGACTCCACCAGTGCATGAATCTGTGCACCAGGCCTCTAGTAATGCTAAATTATGTTATTTCATTGAAATCATATCTTTTTCTTGTAGGACATACAGTGGGAGAAGTTATTAAATTAGATCCTGGAGGATCTCCAAGAAGAGTCTGGGGAAAAAGCCCTACAGATTCTGTTCTAAAGATACTTGGAGAAGCTCAACTACAGCTGCAGACAGAACTATTGGAAAACACAACCATTACAAGTGGTAAGCATAAATTAGTTGTTGTTCTAGACTGGAAGTAATATTAAAAATTAAACTAAAAGCTGTGATACATTTACACAATGGAATATTATATAATTGCAAAAAAGAAGAAACCCTGGAAATCATTATGCTAAGTGAAATAAGCCAGTCAGAGAAAGACTAATACCATATGATCTCCCTAATATGTGGAATCTAATGAACAAAATGAACTACAAAGCTGGGTATGTTCCCTGAACAGGAATTGAACTACCACTTTTCAATGTTTGGAACAACTCTCCAACCAGCTAAGCCAAACTAGCCAGCTTTTGCCCTTTACTTAATTGTATTGTTTGTTTCTTACTGTTTGTTTCTAGGAATTCTTTATATATTTTGTTTAATAGTCCTTTATGTATTTACTAGAAGCCTGGTGACAATTTGTGCATGGGTAGAGTCCCTTAGCCTGGCTGGGGCGGGTGGGGGTAGGGGCCACAAGAGGTTGGCCGGCCAGGGGGAGAAGCTGCAGGAAGTTGGCTGTGGGAATGCACTGACCACCAGGAGGCAGCTCTTGCATTGACCGTCTATCCCCTGGTGGTCAGTTCGGTCGTTAGATTGTTTAGGCTATTATATATATAGATGTCTTTTGCAAATAATTTTTCCCCGTCTGACTTGTGTTATTCTCAACAGTGTCTTTCACAGAATGAAAGTTTTTAAACTTTTTGGGAAAGTTTTTAAGTTTAATGAAGCACAGTTTATTAATTCTCTCTCTTATGGATTATGCCTTTGATATCCTATCTGAAAAGTCCTTGTCAAATTCAGGATCATCAGGATTTTTTGCTGTTAACTTACAGGAGTTTTATAGTTTTATCAGTTTTTGAGTTAATTTTTTATAAAGTGTGTAGGGTCTGTGTCTAGACATTATTTTTTGCCTTGGTTTGTTCAGTTGTCCAGCATCATCCTATATAATAAAAGCCCAGTGACCATAACAGCAGAATGATCATTCGACTAGTTACTATGAGATGCACTGACCACCTCTTGGTCCCTTTTTGTGGCCTGCAGGCTCCAATTGCTGATGGCAAACAGGGAACCAGGGTGTATGGTGGGGGATGCACACAGCACCAGGCCAAGGCCCCCATCCCACCGGTTACCCCATACACAGAGGGCAAACTATGGCGGAGGTAGGGCCAGCGAACAGGTGGGAATGGCCAACATCTCGGTCCCTCCCCTGGCCAATAGGCTCCCATTGCCAGATGGTGAATGGAGAACTAGGGTGGGTGGCAGCAGGGGATGGGGCTGGCTGTCGGCAGCCAGGAAAGATGGCCCTGATTGCAGGCTAGGCCTAGGGACCATACCTGCACCCAACTTCATGCACTGGGCCTCTAGTCTATATATATATAAAAGCCTAAGTTAGATTACCAGATGACCAGCCAGTAGCTATGACGTGCACTGACCACCAGGGGGTAGACGCTCAATGCAGGAGCTGCCCCCTGGTGGTCAGTAGGCTCCCACAGGCAACCTCCCATAACCCCTTCCACTGGCCAGCCGGACCCCCTTTTCCCTGATTAGGACTGGGCCAGGTGGCCTGATTGGCCCCAATCACTGGCCAACTGAGAGACCCCACCCTTGCATGAATTCATGCATTGAGCCTCTGGTATGTACATAAAGTTCAAAGAGTGTAAGGATTTGATAGGAAAATGATAAAAGATTCAAGGAAGTCATAGCATACAGATGAGGATTGAAAAATAGATATGGTTTGTACCAATCCATTTTATTAAAAGAAAATATTTACCACATCCAAGCATTTTTTTCAGGACTTTAAGGAATATGCTAAACAAGTCACAGTACAGGCTTTATTTAAAGCATTTGTCAACTTACTGGGGGGAAAAAGGATATAAACAGAAAAATTCAGTGTGTCACTCTTTGGTTTGGAGACGTGGTAAGCTAGCATAATGTGCAAGTACCAAACCTTGATTACAACCTGAAAGATGAATAGAAGTTAAAGCTAACAGAGGGGCAAAGGATGAGAGGTTATATGTATAAAATACTGTATGTGAAAGAGAACATTATATATTCAGTTAGCTAAAAGAACATACATATTACTTCAGGATATAGTGTTAGACTTGAGTAGGAAGAGATGAGGCTTGTGAGGCAGAGAATATATAATGGTGTAAAAAATGCCAAGGAGTTTGCATTTTCTCCTAGTTTAGTGTGACAACTAAAGGATAACATGATTAAAATTGTATTTCAACCAACTGAGGAGTCTAAAATAAATGAGAAAAAAGTACCAAGTCTGTTTTGATAATTCAATTCATAAAGAAAGTGATCTGGAATAAAAATGACATTACATTCCTCAACAGAAATACTAGAAGAGAATAGGGGAATTTCATAAACATTCTAAGGGTAAATTCTTTTCAACCTACTATTATATACCAAGGTAAAGTTTCAATTATGTATCAGATGAGAACATGTTTTTCAAGAGTGGAACATCTCAAACCTTACTCTCCATATATTAAGAAGCTACTATAGGATGTTATCCACAAATAATAATAAATAAAATGAGGGGTTAAACAAAAAGGAAGAAAGGGAGGGTGGACAGGATGCATGGTATGAGGTAAAAGGAAAAGGATTAAAAGAAGGGAGATTTAGAATCTAGGAAAGAGGAGATGTAATGAAAGACAGAAATAGATTCCTACTCTTGAGAATAAAGAAAATTCCAAATAGAAGGGCAGCTTATACAATTAGATTAAGAAGTTAAGAGATCTCTCTAAAAAGGAAAGAAGGAATGACTCAATTATCTCCTGTGCTTGACCATATTAGGAGAGACCTATAGCAATGTTTTCCTGTTAAATACTGATGAAAAATTAAATTTAAAAAGTAACTGCATTAAAAGATGAGGCAACTGGTAACTTCAGAAGAAAGGTAATATATGAGAATGAAAATCTAATCATATTGTACAATATAGGTTAGCATAACAACATTTACCAGAAAAATGATGTAACTATTTAACATTGATTTAATGATGAATTTTAGAAGAGAAGAATCATATGTTTGGGGAAAAAGATGATTTTATGAAAGAGTTAAATTTTCTTCTTTTGTGTTTTCTACTATATAATATTAGAAAGCATTCATTATGTAGCAGTAAGAATTATATAACAGGAAAGATATTTAGAGAATGCAAAATGGTTGTGACTATGATTATTGAACATTTGCAAGGTGGAAAGGGAGGAGTAAGGTATTAATTATTAATTTCTAATTTATAACAGAACTTAATCAGTAATTACCTGTTATAAGAATGCAATTTTTGAACTTTTCTCTAAATGCTATTACTGGTAAAACACTTTGAAAATGTAACATGATTTTTTCATTTTTATTGTTTCAGAGATTTCTCCTGAAGGGGAGAAGTACAAATCCTTAATTGCTGGAGAAGAACAAGTAAATTGTATTTCACTTGAAATGAACCCATCAACTACTATTGATTCTTCTGTTGAGAAAAACAGTCCAAAGTTTAGGGAAGTGTCTCCACAGTTGTCTTTGAAACCAGAAGGAAATGTGAATGGTATGTGTTAAAGGGTCAAAATGATCTGTAGTTAATTGAATAATACTTTAATCTGTTCTTTTTTTTAAGTTTCTAATATTTTAATGTGCCTATGAATCTCCAAGAAGGGGATATGCTATACATCATTTACCAAATTCATTTGTCCATGAAATGCTTGAGGCCATCCATGTCTTCCTCAGGAAACTTTTGTATCCTAGAAGGAATTATTTTGTGTGTTTTTTCTTCTAAATTCTCCTTATAAACCAAACATTTCTTTTTTCAGTCAATCTCTGTCTTGCACTTTGTCAGAGACTATTAGAAAAGGTAGCTGGCACTTTAACATTCTGCTTAGATAGTTCCTTAGCTAATCACTGAGTTTGTTAAGAACATTTTCTCTTCTTATTTTCAGAGGTACCAAATTTTCTGCTGCTATATAACAAGAAACCCCTTTTCCCTAGCCCAGTGGTTCTCAACCTTTCACTTTTTTTCTTTTTTTTTTAAATTAAATCTTTATTATTCAGGTTATTACATTTGTTTCTCTTTTTTCCCTCCTCCATAGCTCCCCTCCATCCGGCTCCCATCCTTCCCTCTACCCTTACCTCCCTCCCGTTGACCTCATCCATAGGTGTATGATTTTTGTCCAGTCTCTCCCCGTACACCCCTCACCCCTTTCCCCCTGAGAATTATCAGTCCACTCCCTTTCTATGCTCCTGATTCTATTATATTCACCAGTTTATTCTGTTGGTCAAATTTTTAATTCACTTAATTTTTAGGTTCACTTATTGATAGATATGTATTTGTTGTTCATAATTTTTTATCTTTTACCTTTTCTTCCTCTTCTAAAAGAGTACCTTTCAGCATTTCATATAATACTGGTTTGGAGTTGATGAACTCCTTTAGCTTTTTCTTCTCTGTGAAGCTCTTTATCTGCCCTTCAATTCTGATTGATAGCTTTGCTGGATAGAGTATTCTTGGTTGTAGGTTCTTGCTATTCATTGCGCTGAATATTTTTTGCCACTTCCATCTGGCCTGCATAGTTTTTGTTGAGAAATCAGCTGACAATTGTATGAGTGCTCCCTTGTAGGTAATAAACTGTTTTTCTCTTGCTGCTTTTAGTATTCTCTCTTTGTAGGTAATTAATTGTTTTTCTCTTGCTGCTTTTAATATTCTCTGTTTGTCTTTTGCTCTTGGTATTTTAATTATGATGTGTCTTGGTGTGGTCCTCTTTGGATTCCTTTTATATGGGGTTCTGTGTGCTTCCTGGACTTGTAAGTCTATTTCTTTTACCAGATGTGGGAAGTTTTCAGCCATTATTTCTTTAAACAGGTTTTCAGTATCTTGCTCTCTCTCTTATTCTGGCACCCCCACAATTCTGATGTTGGTACGCTTGAAGCTGTCCCAGAGGCTCCTTACATTATCTTCACATTTGTGGATTCTTTTTTCTTCTTGCTTTTCCAGTTGAGTGTTTTCTGCTTCTTTATATTTCAAATTTTTGACTTGATTCTTGCCTTCCTCTAGTTTGCTGTTAGGTCTCTGTATAATATTATTTATTTCAGTCAGTGTATGTTTAATTTTTAGTTGGTCCTTTTTCATCTCAAGTTGTTTCTTTTTCATCTCCTCTTGGGTCTCGCTAACTTTATCCATCTTTTCTAGGATATTCTTGAAAAACCTTATAACCATGGTTTTGAACTCTATATCCAGTTATTTGTTTTCCTCCATTTCTTTTGTTTGTGATCCCTTCCCTGGTCTCGGCATTTTCACTACGCCGGGGAAAGTTCTGTGTTGAATTCAGCCTTATGATACCAGACTTGCAAAACTGAAGAAGCCTCTGTTGAGCTTGGGATGGGTGGAGTCTCAGGGCTTAAGGGACTGCCTTGCCTTCCAGTCGGCCCCGCCCTCCACGGCCTCTGAGTGACTGGATAATTGCTGGAGCTGTCCCAGTGTGCGTGTGCACTCTCGCAGTGCCTCTAGACTGCTGCCTTTCTGGCTCCCCTGCGCTCCGGGACCATATGAATCTGGGTCCCCAGGGTTTCTCCCAAATCTGGGGTTTTGTGGAGTTAGAAGTGGCACAGTTGGGATGCTTTGTCTCCCGCCCTCTTGTGAAAGCCAGCGGCACAATCAGCAGTTGGTTTTCTGTGCCCAGTGCTGTGTGTGCCACCTGACTTCTGCCCTTTTGCAACTCTCCTAAATTCCCATACACTTCTCCCTTTTCATAGTCCAAACTCCCCCCGTATGAGTTTTGGCTGGACCTGGGGTTTAGTGTCCTAGGATAAGGGGTTCAATGCCGTTGGGAGTCTCCGTTTCCCTCCTGCCAGAGAAAGCCAGCCAGGTTCTCTGGCACCCACTCTCTCTACGTGTGCATCTCCGTATCTCAGCTTTTTGCAGCTCCTCTGGGTCTCTGTGAGCCCCTCTCTTTCCTTCTAGTTGTAGAATTTCCATTCAGCCAGCTTTCCTGTGGTTCTGGATGATGTCCGTTCTGTCTTTTAGTTGTAATTTTGAAATTGTTGTGCGAGGCAGCAGTGTAGGTGTTCACCTATCCTGCCATCTTGGATTCTCCTCCGGTTCTCAACCTCTCTAATACCGTGACCCTTTAATATAATTCCTCATGTTGTGGTAACCTCCAACCATAAAATTATTTTCGTTGCTATTTCATAACTGTAATTTTGCTACTGTTATGAGTCGTAATGTAAATACTGTATCTGTGCTTTCCGATGGTTTTAGGTGACCTTGCTAGCAGTCATGACCCACAGGTTGAGAACCACTGCACCACTGATATTTACATTATGATTCATAACAGTAGCAAAATTGCAGTTCTGAAATAGCAACGAAAATAATTTTATGGTTGAGGGTCACCACAATTTGAGGAACTGTATTAAAGGGTCTCGGCATTAGAAAGGTTGAGACCCACTGTTCTAGCCAATAACTTCTTTTTACTGGCCAGTCTCTCACCAACTGTCCCATTAAAGCCTTTCAATTTCTGCCTATTGTCCAGTCCCAAAGCCAGTGCACATGTTTGAGGCTTTTGTCATGTCAGCACCCATTTTTCAGATAATAAATTCTGTTTCAGTTATCTATTCATAGAAAACAAATTAGTCTTAAAACTTAGTGGCTTAAAATGACTATTTTATCTTACACTTTTGTGAGATAGGAATTGGGAAGATCCTTCTCTGCTCTGTGGAGAAACCCTTAATTGCTGGAGAAGAACAATTGCTGGCATGACTCGGGTATTCATCTGTCAGCTGAGCTTATTTGGAGGGTGCAAGATGATGTCGCTCCCTTTCCTGGCAGGGCTAGCTGGGCCTGCTCAACTGGGTTCCTTTTTTCCATTTTAGTCTCATGGCTTTGCCATTCAGTCTTTCCTGAATAGATACGCTTCCTTTAGGGTGGTTTTGGCTTCCAAATTCCAAAGTGGACAATGCCAGTTCCCTTAAAGGCTAGATCTAGAACAGACATAGTAACGTTTCAATCATACTCAGTTGGTCAAGGCCATCACAGCACCGGGCCATATTCAAGGGGATAGGAGAAAGAGGCCCTTTCTAGATGAGACAGTTGTCAGAGACTTGCTGTATGTGTGACCATTTTAATTCACCGCAATAACTTAAATATTCTTATTCATTAGAATAATAGTAGGTATCATAAGCCTTTTATTAAAAAAATAAAATAAAATAAACACTTTTAGGCATAGAATAGAGGCTGTATAGCCTAGTGCAAGAGTCAGCAAACTTTCTAAAAAGAACCACATGGTAAATATTTTAGACTTAGCAAGCAAAACAATCACAAATCTATTTTGTAAAATGAGTCATATTTATATGATTAAGGTACTACAAAACAATTGTTCATGAGTAAGTAAACAAAAAAGAATTTCCCCCAAGTGCTTACCTTATATGAGTAACCCCAAAAAGTCATTTGAGTAAAAGATAACTATAAGGATTGATACAATATAAATTATCTTTCTAAATAGGCCTGCTAATTGGAAACTTTTTAAACCTAGAAGGAAAGAATATTTGAATTTTAGGAAAAAAGAGGGATGCTGCTGGCTTAAATAAGATAACATAGATATCAGAATTGGAGAGGAGTTAACAAAGGATAAAGAAAAACTTTTCTCATTATTGTTTATTTCCAGAAAATATCCACCAGGTAAAAAATGAGCCACTGCCAGAAAATAGAGGTAGAACCCTGGTTATTAATTATTTGAAGGTCTAGGAAATTAGATTTAGTGCACTTCAATTATGTTTTTAATATCATTGGAAAAGTCTAGGTAATAAGATTTTTTTTCTTTTTGGTTTTTTGAAGATAGATTTTGGTGATTGAACTTCCTTGTCCGTTATTAATCCATGATTTTACAGTCTATTCTTCTTCATTGTTTCTAACCACAGATATTGTTATTGTTAAACTACTTTTTATATCTTCTTTAAAAGCAAATTGTATATCACTGAAATTTTAAGGAAGAGGAAATTTTATATACTAATATAAATATAATCTGCATTATTTCTTTTCAGTATTTTTATTGCAATGAAAAATGCAAAAAGGAAAAATCTATCATTTCAAACACAGCTGAACTACAGAGTTAACACAATACTTTTTCCTGTTATCATTAATACATTAGCCTAAAACTAAGTAATGATAATTTATAGAAATTGATTCATCTTCTCTAAACTAATTCTGCTTTGAGACGTTTTTTGTTATGCTTTTGCCTTCAGAACCTGATTTGGAAACAGAAGTTCTAGGAGAGCCATGTGGAACAAACAAAGATGATGGCTTACCTTTCCCTGTCACTGACGCATGGATTAGTGACATTACGGAAACAAAGGAAACTGAGTACGTTACCTCTTTTTACTTATATGTAAAAACCTGGATCCCATTTTGTAATTCCTTTTTTTTTAAATACGTTTTTAGCCCTAACTGGTTTGGCTCAGTGGATAGAATGTTGGCCTGTAGACTGAAACGTCCCAGGTTCAATTCCAGTCAAGGGCATGTACCTTGGTTGTGGGCACATCCCCACTAGGGGCATGCAGGAGGCAGCTGATCAGTGTTCCTCTCATTGATGTTTCTAATCTCTATCCCTCTCCCTTCCTCTCTGTAAAAAA
>JAAGEH010000014.1:9508314-9581693 GCA_011751065.1 Lasiurus cinereus | reverse complement strand
GTGTGTGTGTGTGTGTGTGTCTGTATATATATATGTATATATATATGTGTGTGTGTATACACGCACACAAAAACATACCTATATACCTATCTATCTATCTATCTATCTATCTATCTATCTATATCTATTCATTATATATATATATATGTTTTTATTTATTTCAGAAAGAAAGGGAGTGGAGAGAGAGATGGAAACATCAATGATGAAAGAGAATCATTGATCGGCTGCCTCCTGCATACCCCACACTGGAGATTGGCCTGCAACCCAGGCATATGCCTGACTGTGAATTGAACCGTGACCTCTGATTCACAGGTAGATGCTCAGCCACTGAGCTGTGCCATCTGGGCTATAATTCCCTTTAAGAAATAACTGTCATGGCTCGGTTAGCGTGACTCAGTGGTTGAGTGTCAACCTATGAATCAGGAGGTTTGTTTCGATTCCCAGGCAGGGCACATGCCGGGTTACAGGCTCAATCCCCAGTTTGGGGCATGCAGGTGGCAGCCAATCAGTGATTCTCTCTCATTATTAATGTTTCTATCTCAATCTCTCTCTCCATTCCTCTCTGAAATAAATAAAAATATAGTTTAAAAAATACTGTCATACTCCGTCCTGGCTGGTTTGCTCAGTGGCTAGAGCATCAGCCTCTGGACTGAAGGGTCCCAGGTTTGGTTTTGGTCAAGGCCCATGTCTGGATTGCGGGCTTGATCCCCATTGGGGGACGTGCAGGAGGCAGCCTATCAATGATTCTCTCTCATCATTAATGTTTCTATCTCTCTTTCCCTCTCCCTTCCTCTCTGAAATCAATAAAGACATATAAAAAAGTAAAAAGAAATTGAAAAAAATTACTGTCATAATCTAATATTACCCTGTATCCTATACCTTATAAAAGTAATTTAATTTTTAGACATTATGTTCAGAAATCATCATGTATATAAAGACATACAGTAAGAAGTCTCTTTCCACCTCAATCCCAAGTAAATTCCCACTCTCCTCCTTCCCTAATATATACATAAGCAAACACAAATATAAAGTCTACCTCCCCTTTAAATATAGTTCTTAATATAATGTACACAGTGTTTTCAATCCTTTACATTTTTAGTAATCCAGGAATATTTTTCATATTTCTTTACACTTATTTTTTATTTTTTTAAATAAATCTTTATTGTTCAGATTATTACAAATGTTCCTCTTTTTCCCCCTGTAGCTCCCCTCTACCCAGCTCCCACTCCACCCTCTGCCCTTACCTCCTCACATTGTCCTCATCCATAGGTGTATGATTTTTGTCCAGTCTCTCCCTGCACGCCCCCCCCACTCACCTCTTTCCCCCTGATAATTATCAGTCCACTCCCTTTCTATGCCCCTGATTATATTATATTCACCAGTTTATTCTGTTCATCAGATTTTCAATTCACTTGATTTTTAGATTCACTTGTTGATAGATATGTATTTGTTGTTCATAATTTTTATCTTTACCTTTTTCTTCTTCCTCTTCTAAAAGAGTACCTTTCAGCATTTCATATAATACTGGTTTGGTGGTGATGAACTCCTTTAGTTTTTTCTTATCGTGAAGCTCTTTATTTGCCCTTCAATTCTGAATGATAGCTTTACTGGGTAGCGTAATCTTGGTTGTTAGTTCTTGCTATTCATCACTTTGAATATGTCTTGCCACCCCATCTGGCCTTCATAGTTTCTGTTGAGAAATCAGCTGACAATTGTGTGGGTGCTCCCTTGTAGATAATTAACTGTTTTTCTCTTGCTACTTTTAATATTCTCTCTTTGTCTTTTGCTCTTGGTATTTTAATGATGATGTGTCTTGGTGTGGTCCTCTTTGGATTCCTTTTGTTTGGGGTTCTGTGTGCTTCCTGAACTTGTCTCTTTCTTTCCCCGGGTGGGGGAAGTTGACTTTTTCCCACCCGGGGAAAGAAAGAGACTCATTTTCTTCAAGTAGGTTTTCACTATCTTGCTCTCTCTCTTCTTCTGGCACCCCCATAATTCTAATGTTGGTATGCTTGAAGTTGTCCTAGAGGCTCCTTATACTATTTTCACATTTTTGTTTTCTTTTTTCTTTTCCAGTTGAGTGTTTTCTTCTTCTTTGTATTTCAAATCTTTGACTTGATTCTTGTGATCCTCCAGTCTGCTTTTAAGTCTCTCTATAATATTTTTTATTTCAGTCAGTGTATGTTTAATTTCTAGTTGGTCCTTTTTCATCTCCTCTTGGGTCTTGCTATATTTACCCATCTTTTCAAGAAAGTTCTTAAAAAATCTTATAACAGTGGTTTTGAACTCTATATCCAGTTGTTTGTTTTCCTCCATTTCTTTCATTTGTGATGTGTTCTTTGTCTTCACATTTTTGCTGCTTCTCAGAGTTGGGAGAGTAGCTTTGTGTGCTAGGTATTCTATATATATGGTCCAGTAGCTCTGCCTCCCCAGTTACCTGAGGTAGACACTCTTGGTGCACCCCTTTGTGGACTGTGTGTATACAGTCTTGTTGTAGTTAAGTCTTGATTGTTGTTGGTATCACTGGGGGGAATTGACCTCCCAGCCAATTGGTTTTGAGGATCAGCTGTGTCTGCGCCCGGAGAACTTCTGTGCTGGACTCACCCTAAGATTTGCATGATTTCAACAGCCTCTTTTCTGGGCTTGGATGTGAAGGAATCTCAGGGCTGAGCAGACATCCTTGGCTTCCCATCAGTCCTGCCCTACATGGTAGCCCCTAGGTCTCAGTGCCCCTCGGTAATTGCTACAGCCCTCTCTGTGTGCATGCGCAGGCACCTTCAGACCTCTGACTTTGGTGCGAGCCTCCACACCTCTGCCTTTCCGGCACCTCGAGTTTCCGTGAGTTCTGGGACTCGTATCAGTCTGGGTCCCCAGGGTCTCGCCCAAACTTGGGGTTCAGTGCAGTCAGACCTGGATTTTTGTGCAGTTGGGAGGTTCTGTTTTCCTCCCACTAGAGAAAGCCTGGGGCACAATCAGCAGTCAGTCCTCTTTGTGCTTGCCTCCAGACTTCTGCCTTTCTCGGCTCCCCTAAGTTTCTGTGCACTTTCCCCTTTTCACGACTCCCTTCATATGAGTCTCACCTGGAACTGGGGTTCAGTGCAGCCAAAAGTGGGGTTCAGTGTGGTCGGGAGTTTCCATCTCCCTCCCACTAGAGGAAGCCAGCCAGACCCACCACTGCCCATCCTCTTCACGGGCATGTCTCCATATCTTAGCTTTTTACAGCTCCTCTCAGTCTTCGTGTGCCCCTCTCTTTACTTCTAGTTGTAGGATTTCCACTCAGCCAGCTCTTTTGTGGTTCTGGATGGTGACCATTCTGTCTTTTAGTTGTAGTTTTGAAATTGTGTGAGGCAGCAGTTTAGCTGTTCACCTATGCCACCATCTTGGTTTCTCTATTTTTCATATTAATACATACAGTGCTTCCTCTATTTTATGACTACTTAGTATTCCTTATATGGATAAACCGCAACTCAGAGTCCTTTATGGATTCATATTACATGCTGCAATGTATTCATTACCTTTTAATAAAGTCATTTTGCATAAATGTAAATATAAATATAGAATAAATATGTACTGTGTAATTAATGGGTCAATTCCATTTTTATAAATTGCATTTGTAATTCAATTATTTTCTCCCCAAAGGTTGTACTTATTTATGCTTTCAGAAAAAAAAAGTATAAAATGTCTTATTTTCCCCACAGCCTTGCTAACCTTTTATTATCAGTGAGTTCTCTGTTTATATGGAAATAGGTCTAAAATATTGAGTGATTAATTAAACAAATTTATACTGAATGAAACATTCCCATATATACTAGAAAATATAATTCTATGTAAAATCATTGTGTGTGTGTGTGTGTGTGTGTGTGTGTGTGTGTGTATGTGTATCTGTTACTGTAAAGGAAAAGTATGGTCAGATATCCACCAAACTGATAGCAGTACGGGAAACTAGGATTTGAGTAGTAAGGGGTGTCCTAAAATAAACACTACTTTTTTTAACTGAGGTAAATTTATATAACATAAAATTTATCATTTTTAACTTATTTTAAAATGTACAATGTAGTAACTTTTAATACATTTACAGTGTTGTCCAATCATTATCACTGTCTGATTCCAGAACATTTTTACCACCCCAAAAGGAAATCCTGTACCCATAAAACAGCACTCCTCATTTTCCCATCCTCCCAGCCCTATTCTGGATATTTCATATGAAATAATACAATATGAGGCTTTTTATATATGTCTTCTTTCACTTAACATAATGTTTTTAAAGTTCATCTGTGTTATAGCATGGATCAGTGCTTCATTCCTTTTATGGCCAAACATTATTCCATTATATGAATATAGCATATATTTGTATCCATTCAGCTGTTGATGTACATTCAGCAGATGATGATGAGTCATTTCCAGTGTTGTTTCTACCTTTTGGCTATTGTTAATAGTAATTCTGTGAATATTTGTATACAGGTTTTGGTTTGAATACCTGTATTCAGTTCTTTGGCTGTATACCTGGGAATGGAATTTCTGCAGCGTATGATAATCCTGTGTTTATCTTTTTGAGGAACCAAGGAATACTACATTTTGAATGAAGAAATGTATTACTTGTGTGATTAAAAATAAATATTTTAAAAAGTGAAAATAGAAAATTGTTCAAAATTTATAACTAAAAAAGTAAAAACTACTTAAATTTGAGATAAATGAAAACGTATTAAGAAAATAAAAACTGCCTATGAACCAAACCCACAGAGATAAATTATTGCTACCTTTTGGAATATATTCTTCTAGTCTAGTTATTTTCAGCTGTTATAAGAAATGGTGAGGGAGGTTGTTGTGAATGATTATGATTGGTGAAGGTTTGAACAGGGTAAAAAACATTGTGCTTCTATAAATGAGAAAAATATTTAGAAGAGGAATTATAGCATGCCAGTGAACTTGAGTTCTGTTTTTTTTATATTTGAGAGTGCTATTTCTAATAAACTGTGAAGTTTGTTTGTTGTTTTTTTTAACTGGTGTACCTATATGTGACAGATTAGAAGATAGGATCATTGTTCAGCAAAATGAAGTTTCTGAAGAAGGAATCTTAAGAAAGATGGATCAACTTAATGAAGTTAATATAGGTAAGCATCCTTGTATTGGTCTAATTACGTTCTGGAAGGTTGTGAACCCTAACCTGTTTTATTTAGACAATATATTAATGGAAATTATTCCTTATCTGTCACCTCAATCATTTAAAAAATGTAATAGACATAGAGTACTGGACTTTGCATTTATAAGCCTGTATTGCTTGACAATGTGAGCAATAAAACTTTTAGCTTAGTTATTTTATTAAATGGTCAAAATGAAAAGAATTGCTTCCCAAAACTAAGGCAATATACTAAGGACATTCATAAGTTGTCTTGTTTTTAATAGTATTAATTAAAATATAAAAAGCATACTGTTTTTCTATCTAACTTATAGGAATAAAGATAAACTGAAACTAAATATGAGTGAAAAAACAGTGTTTCTTCACATTTTCTTGCATCTGTGTTACATTTTAGTTTCCAATGTGATGGAAGTATATAACATTAAATCTTTTTTTCTGAAAATGAGACATTATATCCTGTTAAAGATTACTTATAAGATATACAATTACATACAGCAGGTCCTCTAATAACATCATTTTGTCCAAAGTCATTTCTTTATAACATTGATGAGACATAATAGGAACTTACTGTTGTTGATCTAAATTAGCCTATTATAAAATTGGTTTTGTTATATATCATTTCAGTTAAAGTTGCAGAACCTATTGGCAACATTAAGTGGGTACTACTGTATATATCTGGATTTTGTTTTTCTGGTAGACATAAATGTTTTTGCTAGAATTTTTGTTAAATATTGTGCCTTATTAATATAATTTAGAAATTTTATAAGTTTATTACATAATTTTTGCTTTACACCACAGAACCTGGAATAGGCGATTCTTCGCACTCTAAATGTGATGTAGATAAATCTATTCACTCAGAACCATTTTTTCATAAAGTGGTTCACCCAGAACACTTGAATGTAGTCTCTCAAATTCAGTCTATTCTGTGCTCACCAGAAGAATCCTTTCCACTTCGATCTCGCTCTGGTTCACCACCCAAAAAGAAAAATAAGAATTCCTTGCTGATTGGACTTTCAACTGGTTTATTTGATGCAAACAACCCAAAGGCAAGTATGTTCCTCCCATTGAAAATGTTATTCATTTGATAACATTTTTATGGATTGTTTTTCTTTGATAAACTATAATGAGCTTTAATCCCTTAAAAACATAAGCACATATACTCAGATATACATCAAAACAACTTACAGAAACAACAAAAAAACTTCCATTTTATCATCTGAGATACTAAAAACAATCAGGACAAATACTTTTTCATTGGCTCCCTGTTCAAGGTTCTTTTTATAGGGTTTTCTTTTATTTAGCAAAAGATCCTTCTTACATTATCTTTCTTTCCCAGTACCCAACTCAACTTCCAATGTTGGTAAGTTTAAGCAATGTAATTTAAATGGATAGAAGTATCATATTGCCTAATTTGTACATAGAAAGATTAATAGATGTTCATATGCACTTTCTAAATTTTTCAGACATCCTATCTTTTCTCACTTGCTAAATATGTGACCATTATCTCTATAGAAAATTTAAAAATACAAATAAAGAAATTACATATCATTTTGTTATATAACTTTTTACCAAAATAGAATATATGCATAATCATTTTTTCACCCACTTTTCTATGTAATATGTTAATAATACTACAAAAATAGCATTTTTTTTTAATCCCAAGAAACTAGAAACACCAATTAGAAAGGATATATGCACCCCTTTGTTCAAATCAGCACAATTTATAATAGCTGAGATTTGGAAACAGCCTACGTGCCCATTAGCAGATGAGTGGATTAAAAAACTGTGGTACATCTACACGATGGAATATTACACTGCGGTAAAAAAGGAGTTCTTACCATTTGCAGCAGCATGGATGGAACTGGAGAACATTATGCGAAGTGAAATAAGCCAGACAGAGAAAGATAAATATCACATGATTTCACTCATTTATGGAATATAATGAACAACATAAACTGATGAACAAAAACAGTTCCAGAGACAGAGAAACATTGATCAGAACATTAAACCTCAGAGGAAAGGCAGAGGAGGGTGGATGTAAGGGGGAGAGATCAACCAAAGGACTTGTTTGCATGCATATCAGCCTAACCAATGGACTCAGACAACAGGGGTGTGAGGGCATAAAAGGGGGGATGATGGGATAATGGGAAAATAAGGACACATATATAACACCTTAATTAATAAAGAAATTAAAGCACAAACCTTGGTGCCAAAATAAATAAATAAATAATAGCATTTTGTCATATTGTCAAAAATTCTCTAATATCTTTAATGGCCACAAATTCCATTTGTTCTGCTATATCATTATTTTTAAGCCAGTCTTTTATTTCGGTTTGGCCTTTATGTTTCAATTTTTTTGACTACCATTCCCTGTATCTTTTTACACATCCACAATTATTTCCATAAAATAAATTTCTGTATAAGTGCTATTTAAAAAATATATATTGCCTCATTTTCCCATTAGGAAACAGTTTATAATGCTGTCAGTAGTATGTGAGAGTCTGTACTCTACATAACACCAACTATTATCATTTACTTAAAAATTGTGTATTTAATGAGTGAGTAATGGTACTAATGTTTTAAAATTTGTATTTTTTTTATATTTCCCTAGGAGGTTGAATATTTTTTATGTATTTACTAGAGGCCTGGTGCACTAAATTCATGCACCTGGGAAGTGTCCTTCAGCCCAGCCTGCACCCTCTCCAATCTGGGACTCCACCAGGATCTGGCCTAAATGGGCAGATATCCCTCTCAAAATCCAGGACTGCTGGCTCCCTACTGCTCACCTGCTTGCCTTCCTGATTGCTCCTAACCGCTTCTGCCTGCCAGTCTGACCACCCCCTAATGACTCCCCTGCCAGCCTGATTGATGCCTAACTGCTCCCCTGCCAGCTTGTTTGCCCCTAACTGTCCTCCCCTGCCAGCCTGTTTGCCCCTAATTGTCCTCCCCTGTGGGCCTGGTTACCCCTAACTGCCCTTCCCTACAGGCCTGGTCCTCCCCAACTGCCCTTCCCTGTGGGCCCAGTTGCCCCCAACTTCCCTCCTCTGCTGGCCTGGTCACCCCTAACTGCCCTCCCCTATAGGCTTGATTGGCCCCAACTGCCCTCTCTTGCAGGCCTGGTCTCTCCCAACTGCCCTTCCCTGCAGGCCCGGTTTCCTCCAACTTTCCTCTTCTGCTGGCCTGGTCAGCCCTAATTTCCCTCCCCTACAGGCTTGATTGTCCACAACTGCCCTTTCTTGCAGGCCTGGTCCCTCCCATCTGCCCTCTCCTGCCGGCCATCTTGTGGTGGCCATAATGTATCCACATGGGGTCAGCCATCTTGTGTGTTGGAGTGATAGTCAATTTGCATATTACTCTTTTATTAGATAGGATCTATATATTGCCTGAGTTCTTTTTGTTGTAGTTGTTTAATTCTCACCTGAGAGAGAGAGAAAAATATAGATGTGAGAGAGACACATCAATTGGTTATCTCACATACTCCCAACCTGGCCAGGGATCGAGCCTGTAATTCAGGTACATGTCCTGACTGGAGTCGAACCTGGGACCCTTCAGGTCAATGAACGCTTTTACCACTGAGCCAAACCAGCTAAGGCTGAATTCTTTTGTCCTTTATTGTTTTTTAAATATGTCATTTTAATTTTCAATTTAATTTTCCAATTAGATAAGTTTTTATTTTGTGGAGTATTTTCTTATGCTTATCTTAAGTATAGATATTGCTAAATACTCTCACTTATTTAATAGTAGTTAGACTTTCAAAGATATAAACTTGGTGTGACAGACAAGGATTATCATATAAGTTATATATTTCTTTTGTATTGAAGGTGTATAGCTGTCTTTAGCCCAAAGCTTTTTATTTATTTATTTTTTTTAAATATATTTTATTGATTTTTTACAGAGAGGAAGGGAGAGGGATAGAAAGTCAGAAACATTGATGAGAGAGAGAGAGACATCGATCAGCTGCCTCTTGCACGCCCCACACTGGAGATGTGTCCGCAACCAAGGTACATGCCCCCAACCGGAGTCAAACCTGGAACCTTTCAGTCCGCAGGCCAATGCTCTATTCACTGAGCCAAACCGGTTCCAACTAGCCCAAAGCTTTTTAAAGAGAGGGAAAGCAGGGGTGAGGGTCAGGGGGAGAGATTAATTGGGGAACTTATATGCATAGCCCATCGACACAGTCACTAGTGTGATGAAGGCTTGGGAGAGGTGAGTACAGGATGGAGGGAGTCAGTGGTAGAAAGAGTGAGGAGGACATGGTAATACTATCAACAATAAAGTTAAATTTAAAAATAAACAAATAAAATTATGACTCCTTAGATAATACATTCAATTATTTGATTTACTTTCATGACCTTAGTTTACATCTCACTAGTTCTGTAAAAGTACTTTGGGAGAAAAAGTGCAAGAAAAGAAACACTGGAAAATCAAAGCAATTTGTAGCCATTTCAGGCAAGGACAGAAAACCTTATCTGCTTATCCCATAAATCTCTGAAATAATGCTGACCTTAAATCATGAAGATAAACATTTATATAATTTGTTTCCTAAAATGGGATAATTTAACCTCTTAGGAAGGTTTCTTGTTATAGCAAATGTAAAGTGGGGAAAATATTAATGTACAATTTACAACTAGCTCATGTACCTTAAATGTATTTTTTTATTTGCTAAAATATCAATCTATAATAATAAAAGCATAATATGTTAATTAGACTGGATAACCAAATGACTTTCTGGACTTCCTTCTGGGCAACCTTCCGGATGAAGCCAGGGCTGTGAGGGCCAAGGCTGTGAGGGCTAAACCCCTTGCACGAATTTCATGCATCAGGCCTCTAGTTCTTAGATTATGTTCATGATTTTTTGCCTTTCGTAAGTGCTCATAATTTTTTAATTAGTGTTTCAAATTCATTTTTAACCCAGTTTATGGATTGGAATAAGCAAATATTTATAAAAGCTTCTTTTTTTAATCCTCACCTGAGGATATGTTTTTTAATGATGGGAGGCGGGTGGGAGAACATCAGTATGAAAGAGAAACATCTATTGATTGCCTCCCATATGATCACCCACTATGATCAAGCCTAAAACCTAGGTATGTACTCTGGCCAATAATTGAACCTGCAATCTTTTTGGTATACGGGATGATGCTCAAACCAAATGAGCCACCTGATCAGGACTATAGAAACTATTTCAAAGGTGAAATGTTATACTTTAATTGTAAACAGAAGCTGAACAGATGTGCTTATCATAAACCATTTCAGAGTATAACCAAAGTATTACTAATTAATAATTTTTATGTTTTAAAGTTTTCTAAAACATTGATCTCCTTATTGATTTATAATGGCACCAAATGCTAGCTGTGTGAAATCATTATATAAAGAATCTAGAAAAAAGATTAGTCTGACTATAAATGAAGATGTAAGGCAACATGTTATAGATAGCTATTTTCAGAAAGATCTCTTTCTATGAGAATATTACTTTAACAACATGAAAAAAACTTAGAATCAGAATTATAAAACTGAAAGCTTGCTTATATAAAATTTTCTGATTAAAGATGAATATTTAAAACTTTAACAGTCTTTCAAAGAAGACTATGAACTTACATGGTTTTTAAGATAGGACAGATAGTTGTTGGGTTGTTAGGTGTGTAAACTCATTCTGAGAGGAAGATTGTCAAATGACATACCACTGGAAATTCTTCCTATTATTTTATGTTCAGTTATGAAAGCTGTTTTAAGGAGTGAAAGGAATAAATTAGAATAAGATTATTTTTTTCCAGGCTAAAATTTATGTCAACCTAAAAAATAGTGCATTCTTTTGTGTAGTTGCTTTATATTTAGGTATCTAATGCATATATGCTATTAATTTTTTATCACTGTTTATCTCCCTGTAGACCCTTCTCTACCTCTCTCTAGCCACCTCCCCCTGTAATCACTCACTCTTTCATATCCATAAGTATATGCTGTTAATTTTTATTGATTAGCATGTTTCTGGAGAAACTGTTACGAGGTGTGTATTTTGCGTACTGCTGGTTTATAATATACATGGTTTAAAACATTAATAAATAAGTCAAGGATAAATTCTGCTGACAGTGAGAGATTCAGCAAAAGAAATACTATTAAATGCTTTAAAAAGCAGTGTATCTTCATCATCTTGTGGATTGAAACCATTTTTTCCTCTTGAGTGCTTTAATATGTAAATTATGTTCCAATAATGGAAATTTATCCAGTTTTATTCTCAAAAACAGATTGTACCAATAAAATTGTCCAAGTAGATAAATTTTCATTAATATTGCTAAATGTTGTGTTTTCAGTCTCCTGTCTGGTGTATATGCTGTTAATCAGGGCCTTGGGAGTCATGTTTCAGGTCTCCGACTCCTTAGGGTTAACCCAACCCTGAGACTTATACTATAATACATACTTGTTTTGTAGCCCTGTCTGTCCATTGACTTTCTAATGGTTGAAAGTTAGTGGACAAAAGCCATTTCTAGTCTTATCCAACAAAAAGATCAAATTGTAAACACCTCATCTGTATGCAGGGTTTTTAGCTGAGTTTGCTGAGTTCCTTTTCATCTGCTGCTACCAAGGATTTTCAGCCTGAACATGGAAGTGTCTTTAGCCTTCCAGAGTGGAAAAGGCTCCACTCACAGGCCATTGTTCATTTAGCATTGTAAGCTTTTTGTTGTTGTTAATCCATACCTGAGGATATTTTTCCATTGATTTTTTAGAAAGTGGAAAAGAGAGAAAAACATGGATATGAGAGAGACATGTTGATTGGTTACCCTCACACACACTTCAACCAGGGCTTGGGATTGAGCTTGCCACAGAGGTACATGCCCTTGATTGGAATCGAACCTGGGACCCGCTCAGTCCCCAAGCCGAGGCTCTTTCCACTGAGTCAAACCGGCTAAGACTTTGCCTTCTCCCCTCCCCCCACTAGTTTGAGGCCCCTGATTTAACCATTGTTGGCTAGCCAGCAACTCCTCGTGATAAACTATACATAAAGAGTCATCAATTATGTATAATGGTGCTTAGCCACACTTCAGATTAACTTTTAAGATTTGGGAAAAAATACAGGTGTCTCCAAAAAATGTATGCATACTTAATAGCTGATTGCTCAATTTTGAAAATGAAATGTATTTTAATAAACAATGCCTTTATAATTATTCAGAGTGTATGTATACTTTTGGGGGGGGATACCCTATATATGGAGGGTTGGCCATAGTAAAGTAAAAGAAGACTTGGCAGAGATACCATGAAAGAGCACAATATGGACCACGAGTGAGAAGGAGTAAACTGGCAATTTCTAGCAATGCCTGATTCCTGGCAGATTTCCAGTTCCATGCTATGAGTACATCCCAAATAAACACCTCTCCCTACCTTTTAAAGATGCCCTTATGTTGAAACCTATGTGTTGAATCCCAAACATAACTCCAAGTTTAATTTCCTCACTGAAATTCAAAAGAATTCTCACCTTGGGCAATTGAGCCTTTAAAAAATACACACACACACACACACACACACACACACACATACATATATATGTACATATATATAATAAAATATATATTTTACATATATATTTCTTATATATATAAAATAACAAAATTATCTTTAGCTCTAATTTTATAATTTTTTGTTTTTATTTTCTAATCATATTCCTGATAAGAAATCTGTTGCCTTTTCTTAGATGTTGAGGACATGTTCACTTCCAGATCTCTCAAAGCTGTTCAGAACACTGATGGATGTCCCCACAGTAGGAGATGTCCGGCAAGACAACCTTGAAATGGATGACATTGAAGACGAGCACATTAAAGAAGGACCTTCTGATTCTGAAGACAAGTGAGTGCGAAGTGATTAATAGATAGTAACACTAGCAGTATTTCTGAGTTTATGAATGTTCTAGAGATGGTAACTTACTTAGACACTTTCTAAAAATGATCTATAGCTAACTTTCACTATTCCTTTAACTTTTTTTTTCCTTTTTTTTAAAAATTAATTTTTATTAATTTTTTATACATATTTCCCCATTGCCCCCCCTCCCTCCCAGGCATACCCCGACCCCCCAGTGTCTGTGATCATTGGTTATGCTTATATTCATGCATACAAGTTCTTTGATTGATCACTTATCTACCTCACCTAACTTTAATCTTTCTGCTGTAATTTCACAGTCTGTTTGATGCTTTATGATTTTTGTCCTCCTGAGAATTATCAGTCTACTCCCTTTCTGTGCTCCTGATTCTATTATATTCACCAGTTTATTCTGTTGATCAAATTTTTAATTCACTTAATTTTTAGATTCACTTGTTGATAGATGTGTATTTGTTGTTCATAATTTTTTGTCTTTTACCTTTTTCTTCTTCCTCTTCTAAAGGAGTACCTTTCAGCATTTCATGTAATACTGGTTTGGAGTTGATGAACTCCTTTAGCTTTTTCTTCTCTGTGAAGGTCTTTATCTGCCCTTCAATTCTGAATGATAGCTTTGCTGGATAGATTATTCTTGGTTGTAGGTTCTTGCTGTTCATCACATTGAATATTTCTTGCCACTCCCGTCTGGCCTGCATCGTTTCTGTTGAGAAATCAGCTGACAGTCGTATGGGTGCTCACTTGTAGGTAATGAACTGTTTTTCTCTTGCTGCTTTTAATATTCTCTCTTTCTCTTTTGCTCTTGGTATTTTAATTATGATGTGTCTTGGTGTGGTCCTCTTTGGATTCCTTTTATTTAGGGTTCTGTGTGCTTCCTGGACTTGTAAGTCCATTTCTTTTACCAGATGTGGAAAGTTTTGAGTCATTATTTCTTTAAATAGGTTTTCAGTATCTTGCTCTCTCTCTTCTTCTGGCACCCCCACAATTCTGATGTTGGTACGCTTGAAGCTGTCCCAGAGGCTCCTTACATTATCTTCACATTTTTGGATTCTTTTCTCTTCTTGCTTTTCCAGTTGAATGTTGTCTGCTTCTTTATATTTCAAATTTTTGACTTGATCCTTGCCTTTCTCTAGTCTGCTGTTAGGACTCTATATAATATTTTTTATTTCAGTCAGTGTATGTTTAATTTCTATTTGGTCCTTTATCATCTTTAGTTGGACCTTTTTCATCTCCTCTTGGGTCGCACTAAATTTATCCATCTTTTCTAGCATATTCTTGAAAAACCTTATAAGTGTGGTTTTGAACTCTATATCCAGTCATTTTTTTTCCTCCATTTCTTTTGTTTGTGATCCCTTCCCTTGTCTCGGCATTTTCACTATGCCGGGGAAACTTCTGTGTTGAATTCAGCCTTATGATACCAGACACAAAACCGAAGAAGCCTCTATTGAGCTTGGGATGGGTGGAGTCTCAGGGCTTAAGGGACCGCCTTGCCTTCCAGTCGGCCCTGCCCTCCACGGCCCCTGAGTCTCACATGCCTGGGTAATGGCTGGAGCAGTCCCTGTGCCTCTAACCGCTGCCTCTCCGGCTCCCCTGCGCACCAGGACCACACGAGTCTAGGTCTCTAGGGTTTCGTCCGAAACAGGGGCTTAGTGGAGTCAGAAGTGGCACAGTTAAGAGGGTCTATCCCCCACCCACTCGCGAAAGCCAGCAGCACAATCAGCAATCTGTCCTGCGCGCAGTGCCGTGCGCGGCACCAGGCCTTTGATCTTTTGCGACTCCCCTAAGTTTCCGTGCACTTCTCCCTTTTCACAGTCCAAACTCCCTCCGTATGAGTTTAGGCTGGATCTGGGGTTTAGTGTCATAGGATAAGGGGTTCAATGCCTTTGAGAGTCTCCGTTTCCCTCCCGCCAGAGAAAGCCAGCCAGGTACTCCGGCACCACGCACGCGTCTCCGTACCTCAGCTTTTTGCAGCTCCTCTGGGTCTCCGTGAGCCCCTCTCTTCCTTCTAGCTGTAGAACTTCCACTCAGCCAGCTTTCCTGTGGTTCTGGATGATGTCCGTTCTGTCTTTTAGTTGTAGTTTTGAAATTGTTGTGCGAGGCAGCAGTGTAGGTGTTTACCTATGCCGCCATCTTGGATTCCCCGTGTCTCTGATTTTTCCCTTTAACTTTTTACAACATATTTAAACTACAGTCATGCAAATTTTGATATGTATTTCTGCCTCAACAGAGTATAACTTAATCTCACTTGGAGAATATAAGAAAATGGTTTCTCCTGGTGTTCTTTGTCTTATTCACCACTTAGCATCCAGCATAATGGCTTGCACCTGGTAGGTGCTTAATAAATATGAAGTGAATGAATGTTGGCAGAATAATGACTGTTAAATAGTGCAACACCACATGATTTAGGAGTTGTAGTGGGAATTTGTGAAGTGCTTACTTACTGCACTACAGTTCCCTAAGAAGATGACCAGAAAGCTCCATCCTCATCTATCTCCTGATGGGAATGATTTCAAAACCATGGCAGTGAGGAATTATTGGGTGGGATAGTTGTTTGGTTGTGTGTATGCATGTGCTTTCTTGTGTGTTCTACACATAAGTAACTTAATTGCTTTCACAAATTTTTTTTCTTCATGATTCATATGGAATCTAAAAATCTAGCAGGATCATTTAACCAATACTTCTGAGAATGGTTGGAAGTGATGGCCCTTTAGACATTAATCCCACTTCACATTCTTTGATATCAGTCAGCCTTCTTACTTCTCAGAAAAGTGTTACAAATTTGCGGGGGAGGGGAATAAAACCAGGACACCCTGGAATAAAGTGTTTGAGAAGGTACAGTGTATTTAAGTCACCAGGAAATACATTCAAAATATTAGAATATGTGTGATTTCTTTTCTGATTTTTTAACTAAATTTTCTCCTTTTTCATCTCTGCCATTCAATAGAAAGAACTTGGGTTTTGGTCTGATTGAAAGCATTATATCAGTGTCACCATTTCCCCTCGTATAATATTTGAGCCAGGGTAACTTCATCTGCTATATTTTATTTCTCTTTTTTTTTCTTAATTCTTACCCCTTCTTAAATCTCCAATCAAATTTTATCTCTTAAGTTCTGCCTTCTTTTTAAAAATTCTTACGGAGTTCTATAGAATTTTGCTGGTTCCCTCAAAATTTAGAGGAAAAGTTACCTTTTTTCTTTGTTTTCTTCTGCTTACCTCTGGTCATTAAGCATTTTAATTATCTTTTTATTACACCTGTTGGAGAACACAACATTTCAGCATCTTTATGGTTGACAAAGTGCTAGATAGCAGTTTTTTCCTCAGTTTTTATAAAGTCATCTGATTTTATCTGAGTGAACTATCATTTATTTGTGGATTATGTTCTTTTAATTACTAGTTGATAACAATTTTATTTTAAAATTTAAGTTAGAAGCCTTTAACATGATTTTTTAAAATTTAAAAACTAAGTTATTTTTTTCAAGTAAGTTACTCCATGTCTATACAGGAAATTTCACTTCATGTTTTCTTTGGGGAAAAAAATTAATTAATTTAAATCCAAACTTGACTCAAAATTGACTAATAAAGCCTACTAAAAGATGAATTTGGGACCAGCTTTTGAATTATCTGAGACAAATTTTGAAGTGTTAATTTAATGAAATATTATAATCTCATTTGCAATGGCAGACTTAGCAGTACTGCTTATTCTATTACCATTATGAAGGCCACTAATTCCTATAGGTCAGTGGCCACTAGAGGATTTTATTCACAGGTCAATGTTCAGTCATTGTGGTAATGGTACGTAGCAGATGTGCCTGTTATGCTACTTTTGTAATTGAATGTAGTAAATTAAATGCTACTAGTAGGATCCAAAAAAATTAGATACTCTCTCTTCTTCATAGATGCTTTGCTTTTCTATAGCTACTACAAAGTCAAAGTGTAGGAGTTTATACACATAAGTACATAATAGGAGCATTTCTACATTAAAAGATTATTTACTGCCAAAACCAGTTTGGCTCAGTGGGTAGAGCGTCGGCCTGCGGACTGAAATGTCCCAGGTTCGATTCCGGTCAAGGGCATGTACCTTGGTTGCGGGCACATCCCCAGTAGGGGGCGCGCAGGAGGCAGCTGGTCGATGTTTCTCTCTCATCGATGTTTCTATTTCTCTATCCCTCTCCCTTCCTCTGTGAAAAATCAATAAAATATATTTTAAAATAAAAAGATTATTTACTTTTTCCATTAATCCAAATTTTGTCTCACGTAATATTGTTGATATTTTAGTTCTTCAGTAAACATTTGTCTATTTGGAGTGTAAACTTTAGGAAAGGTGTTAACCTTTTTACATTCCACTTTAGAGAAAGAAGCAAATCATAGGAGAGATAACGTTGTGAGTATGAGTACATTTTGGGGATATTATAGAAGTTTTCAGAGGACCTAGATTTCAATCCTATAATTGTCATTTATTGACTGTGTGGTCTTGAATAAGTAAGTCATTTAAACACTTTGATTCACACTTTCTATGTCTCTTAAGTAAGTTGTGTGTGAATAAGATTTAAATAATAGGATAAAACTAAAGTACTATATAAATGTATAATACTATTTGCATAAATTAGTTCATTTTAGCATCTATATTTCCATAATAAGATTATTATGGTTAATGTATTGTAATTATAGTAAAGTCTACTTATTATATACTTTAGATATATTTTCAAGAATAAGCATCTAAAAATAAGACTTCTGGTGACCATTTTATTTATTAAATCATCCAGTTAATCTGAATATGTAATTCCCTAAGTATTTCCATTTCTAAGAGTTCAAATGCCCAGTGAGGGTTTATATGGAAAGCTTTTTGTATAGTGTACAATTATTTACATCCATACTAAGATTTTGCTGAACTTTCAAAATCATATGAAAGAAAAGTATTGGAGTATTAAGTGTTTGAGTAGAAAGACGTGGGCTTTAGTAATGTTTAGTTTTTTACATTTCAGTGTGTTTGAAGAAACTGACACAGATTTACAAGAGCTTCAGGCCTCTATGGAGCAGTTACTCAGAGAAGAACCTGGGGAAGAATATAGCGAGGAGGAAGAATCAGTCCTGAAGAACAGTGACCTAGAGCAGACTGTGAATGGAACAGATCCAGCTGATGAGGAGGACAATCCCAGTAGTGAAAGCGCTCTCAATGAAGAGTGGCACTCAGGTGTGTGATCATGATTGTGGTGGGCCTTTTCCAGTGTGTACACATATTTCAACTAAAGTATGTTTTTCTAATATCTAATATGAACCATTTCCAGTTTTATTTTTTATTTTTTTAATATATTTTTATTGATTTCAGAAAGGAAGGAAGAGGGGGAGAGAGATAGAAACATCAATGATGAGAGAGAATCATTGATTGGCTGCCTCCTGCACACCCCCCACAGGGGATTGAGCCAATAACTGGCCAATAACATGGTCCTGACTGGGAACTGAACCATGACATCCTGGTTCATAGATTGATCTCAACCATTGAGTCACACCAGTCAGGCTGAATCATTTCCAGTTTTAAATAAAATTGAAGCATGCTTCTTTGTCTGACTTGTATTTATTCTTTTACTTTTCACACAAATACAGTTGTTCCATTCCTTTCCCATAAAATTATGGAAATGCTTTTTTATTCTGTTTCTTGACAGAATAATATTTATTTCAGGATTTATTTCTTTAGAAATATAGATGATAACTTCATTTTCTTAGTATTTTATGTTTTGCAAAGAGCTTCTACATACAGTGGTTAACCAGAAGGGATAAGACTAAAACAGCTTTTAAAGCTTTGGTTTAGAGACTATTCTTTATTCATAGCATTATCACTGAGATATAAAGAAGACTTGTGTATTCCAATAACTGCATTTATTTGGAAAGAAGAACTAATGTAAAAAGGAATGATCCTTTAGTAATTTTGTTTTTTACTGGAATTTTTCAAAGTACCTTTGGCGAGCATAAAACATATAAAGCATTTATAATATTTTCTAGGTGCTTTGTTAAAGTTTTGTGGTAGGTATTTTAGGTTGCCTGCCTTTTGCATGCTTGTTAATGTTTTGGCTCATGTTTAATATCTACTTTTTAAAAATAGTAGTTAGTGTTGGTTGCCATGATGCAGAACATATGGGTGTGCCTTTTCTTTTTTCTTTTTCTTTTTTTTTCTACATTTGATGACATCTCTAGGGAAGCTTTTATTCTATCCTGGTTTACTATTTATTTCCATCAAAATAAAAGATTTTCAGAGTAGTGTTCTTATTAAGACAGATTTATGTGGATTGATAACCTGTATAAATGACAAATATAATGAAAAAACTTTATATTTAAAATAGAAAGTAGTCTATTTCTTTTTTACTATCATTATTTTGAGAGAGAGAGAGAGAATGAGATAATGAGAAAGAGAAACATCGATTGACTGCCTCCTGCATGCCCCCTACCAGGGATTCAGCCCATATACCTGAATGGGAATTGAACTGGCAACCTTCTGGTGCATAGGATGAGACCCAACCAACTGAGCCACTCTAGCCAATGCAAAGTATTCTATTTCAGTGACATTGTTCACTTACAGAATTTTAGTATGTTAGGGTAATAATTATTTGATTTATTCTTTTTTAATTATAAAATATCTTTTTAATGTTTTTTAGATAACAGTGATGGTGAGATAACTAGTGAGTGTGAATATGATAGTGTCTTTAACCATTTAGAGGAGCTGAGACTTCACCTGGAGCAGGAAATAGGCTTTGAAAAGTTCTTTGAAGTTTATGAGAAAATAAAGGTAAGTGAAATGTCAGTTAAAACATTTAATTTTGAAATATGCTCTGTTTGAATTACTAGTGAAATGTCAGTGATTCTTATTGGTAAGTAAATTTATTATAAAACAATATTTATCCTAAATAATTAGAGAATAATATTTAAATATTACTTTATATTTGGAAATTTGGTATAGGCTGTTCATGAAGATGAAGATGAAAATATAGAGATTTGTTCAACAATAGCTCAGAATATTTTGGGAAATGAACATCAGCATCTTTATGCCAAGATTCTTCATTTAGTCATGGCAGATGGGGCCTATCAGGAAGGTAAGATTTCCTTCCATTTTTATATCCTCCCTAATAAAAGAGTAATATGCAAAATAACCATCACTCCACTATGCCCGTAAGCCACACCCACCAGCCAATCAGGAGTGGGTATGCAAATTAACCCCAACCAAGATAGCTGCGGCCATGGAGTGAGCAGGAGGGAGGCTTGGGTTTACCCAGCGATGGATGAAGCCAAGCTTTCCACACACCCTCATGGGCCCAGGCCTCCACTCAAGGCTACAAAGTTTCAATTATAGAAAATAAATAAATCCCAACAAAATGGCGGTGGCCACAGAGCTAGAGAGAGCAGGAGGCTAAAGTTGCCTCCGATGATGGAATAAGTCAAGCATTCTGCCTACCCTGGCCTGCCTTGGCCTCCACTTAAGGCAAAGTTTCAATTATAGAAAATAAATAAATCCCAACAGAAATGGCTGCCGCCACGAAGCGAGCATGAGGCTTGGCTCTGCTGAAGGCTACAAAGTTTCAATTGTAGAAGATAAATAATATCAGATATCAGGAACTCTGCTTCGGTCACCGAAGGGTGTGGCCAGCCTGCAAACCACCAGATACCCCTTGCCAAGGCCGTCCCACACCCCAAGGGAACCCCCACCCTGATCCGGGACACCCTTCAGGGCAAACCAGCCGGCCTCACCCATTCATCAGGCCTCTATCCTATCTAATAAAAGAGTACTATGCAGATTGACCATCACTCCAGTACACAAGATGGCTGCCTCCATGTAGTCAAAAGATCCTGCCCCCATGTGAACACAAGATGGCCATCAGGGGAAGGCAGTAAGGAGGGACCAGATCTGCAGCGGAGAGCCGTTGGCAGGGAGTGGGCCTGCAGAGGAGGGCAGTTAGGGGTGACCATGCCTGCAGTAGAGGGCAATTAGAGGCAAACAGGCTGGCAGAGGAGTAGTTAGGCATCAATCAGTCTGTCAGGGGAATGGTTAGGAGGTAATCAGGCTGGCAGGCAGAAGCGGTTAGGGCCAATCAGGAAGGCAGGCAGGTGAACAGTAGGGAGCCAGCAGTCCTGGATTGTGAGAGGGATGTCCAACTGCTCGTTTAGGCCTGATCCTGGTAGGAGGCTAGGGTTGCTCCCACCGATGGTGGATCTTGCCTAAACAATCGGTAGAACATCCCTCGAGGGGTCCCAGATTGGAGAGGGCACAGGCTGGGCTGAGGGACACCACCCCCTGTATATGAATTTCGTGCACCGGGCCTCTAATTTTAAATAAATGTTCAAAAAACAACCTGACAAATGTAAATTGATGAGCTTCCACAATATGCAAAATTATCCTAAATAATACTAAATGTAATTTATTTCAGAGTAAGGGAAGTTCATCTATAAGGATTGAAATGTAACCCGTTTTTATATTTGGAAACTACTTACCTATAGAATCACTCGAAAATATGTTAGGACTTTATGAAAAGTTATTAGATAAAAATTGTTTCTCTTTAAATATAGTCAAGAGCACTTACCATGGAACCAAGAGACCAGAGTCACAGTCTTGACTCTGGGAGGCTAATGATGTAACATTTAGTGATTTATTTTGTCTTAAATTTCACTTTGCTTTGCTATAAAAATAAAAGATGATCTGTAATCTAATGTACTTAGATTGGTTTTTAGAGTAGTTATTGTGTGCTTCTTATACTAGTATGCCTTGCACTTCATTACTTGGATGGTAAAAGACCTAATTTTTACTTATATGTTTATAGTTTCCTGGGGAGATAAGTTATAAATATTGAAAACTATGTATAGCCCTGGCTGCATTGCTCATTTGGTGGGAGCACTGTCCCATACACCAAAGGTTGCTGGTTCAATTTCTGGTCAGGATACATATCTAGGTTGTGGGTTCGATCCCCAGTCAGGGCACATCCAAGAGGCAACTAATCAATATTTCTCACATTGATGTTTCTCTTTCTCTGTCTCTCTTTCCATGACTCTCTCTCTAAAAATCAATAAAAATAAAAATATATCCTCGAGTGGGGGTACACACACACACACACACACACACACACACACACTAGAGGCCTGATACATAAAATTTGTACAAGAGGCTCAGCCCTCGTAGCCCTGTTCATCCGGAAAGTTGTCCGGAAGGATGTCCTGAAGGTCGTTCTGCAGTCCAGTCTAATTAGCATATTATGCTTTTATTATTATAGGGTATATATACACACATATAAATTGATTGCTCATCCTAAGATACTTTTTAGTACAGTAGGAATTAGAGAAGGGGAGATTGGTTTATGAAAAATGGAAAGAAATATAGAGGGAACAATTTGTGAGGAAAATAGAATGAACTGATTAATGTATATTAGGATTAAATTGACCATATTAGAAGCTTCTTATTGAGAATTAATTTTTGTGATCTCACACTCTGAAGTGTGTAAAATACACAGAGGAAATCAGTGAAGATTTTTGAACTGGAAAAAACTGACATAATGAATGAGATGTTTTATAAAGTTCAATTTGGCAGCAGTATTCTGGATGGTTTGAAGAGTGCCAAGATTGGAAGTAATCTGTTTTGAAACTGTAGATGTGTTTGGGCACGAGATGATGAATAACTGGATTTCCATAGGAATAGAGCTGTTAATATCCAGTTCAAGTATTTCAGAGCAAGGCTTCTTATAAAAATATTTGGTAGTTTGACTCATGAAAAATTGTTTACTAAAATGAAATTCAACATTTTTTTTTAATATGGGGAGCAGCTTTATAATTATGTAGACTTATTTACATTGACTGTTTTTTCTTAAAGTTTTATGATATGTGTTTTCTAAAGCTCACCAAAAAATGTTTCTCTGGATTGTTTTAATAGAAGTAAAGTCTTGTAAAAACTCTAATAGTTATTGATAAATAAAAATTAGAAAATCTTCAGGTACAGTCAATACTGTTATCTTATAGCTTCCAAAATCATTGTGTTTTGCCCTGCCAAGTGGCTCAGTTGGTTGAATGTTATTTTGTGCACCAAAAGGTAGTTGTTTGGATTCCTGGTCAGGGCACATATCTGGCTTTCAGGTTTGATCCCCTGTTGGGGCATGTGCAGAAGGCAACCAATTGATGTTTTTCTCACACATCAGTGTTTCTCTCTCTCTCTCTCTCTCTCTCTCTCTCTCTATCTCTATCTCTATCTCTATCTCTCTCTATCTCTCTCCTTCTCTCCTTCCCTTCCTCTCCGCCCTCTTTCCCCCTCTCTCCTTCTCTCCCTCTTTTCCTCTCTCTCCTTCTCTCTCTTTTTCTTGCAGCATGTCCTCAGGTGATAATTAAAAGAAAAATCACTATTTTCAGTACTATTCTTTTTAACAGAATAACTGTCAAGAAAAAGTTAGGGTTATTAGTAACAAGTAATGCTTTGAATATATATCAATCTTCCTTCATAAGCCAGTAATTAGTGCTGTACTTATTCTTTATTATGGTTTCTTTTAGCCCCCTTAGGATTATAGCAAATAAAAACAAAATGTTTTATATAAATGGTGGTTGCTGTGAAATTTATCAATAGAAACTTAAAGGAGCATTTCTCTATAAGATTTGTTAAAGAACTATAACAGCATTTGGTGGAAAAATGTAAGAACTTAAGGTAGAGATATAGACGTAATCTAATGATGTTCCATTACACAAAATACCTTGAAAGTTCTCTTCTGGAATTTCTCTGTGACAGCTTATATACCAGATTCTTTTTGGTATAAATTCTTTTTCTGGGAGCATTTAATTCTTTGGGAAAAAGCTCAATGTTACTTAAAATCAAGTTTAGTGAATGAAGTGGATTATCAAGGTCAATAATATGTGGTCTTGCCCTAGCCAGTTTGCTTGGTGGATAGAACATTAGCCTGAGAACTTTGGAGTTACAGGCTGTATTCTAATCAAGATCACGTACCTTGGTTGCAGGGGTGCATGGGAGATAACAGTTAATGTGTCTCTTACATTGATGTTTCTTTCTCTCTCCCCCTCTCTCTACTCTCTCTAAAAATCAATGGAAAAAATATCCTTGGGTGAGGATTAACAAAAAGACAAAAAATAAATAATAATAAAATGTGGTCTTTTTAAAAATATATATATATATGTTTTATTGATTTTTTACAGAGGGAGAAGAGAGTTAGAAACATCGATCAGCTGCCTCCTGCACCCCCCCCTACTGGGGATGCGCCTGCAACCAAGGTACATGCCCTAGACTGGAATCGAACCTGGGACCCTTCAGTCTTCAGGCCGATGCTCTATCCACTGAGCCAAACTGGTTTCGGCTTGTTTTAAGTATCTTATCATGAAGTAAGGACCCCAATTTTTCAAAATTAATTTATAAACTGATTCTCATGATTTTGAAAAAGAATATGTTTCTGGAATATTGGTCAAAAATTATATTACTTTATAGGTATGATTTGTATACTTGAGGATTTAAAATGTCGATGCTTAAATTTAACTATAAATTTTTATAAGATTTTATCTTGTTTTGAAAACATTAAAGATTGCATTTAAAAATACATACAAGATAAAATTAAGAACAAGTGTTTGAGAAATTCAACATTATCAGGCAAATGAGTGCAAAATATATAATATTAAGCGAAGACTGAAGTAAGAATACAAAGTGTATGTTCAAATGATTTCTACATTTTGTGAAAATAAGTCACAAATTTGGTGCTGATCTTTCTAGCAAAGCGGGAAACCTAATTAAGTCCATGAGTCACAGTGCACATGAGACAAAACATGTCAGTTACGCAGAGGACAGCTATTTTTGGTATTAAAAGAAAGGAAACAAGTCCCATTATTCTTAAAATAGAAAGGACTATGATATAGTGTTCCTCAAACTCGAAAAATATGTCAATTTCTTTAAAGGGTAAAAAAATTTTTTAGACTCCAAGAATCTAAGTCCATAAACATCAGTGAAAAACTCAAGTCTTAGTCCTTAAAAATGCCCGTCAGTTGTGACTTATTAGTGCAAAGCAAATGCTTTCCTCCAAAATGTTAAAAGATTATTTTTATTATTAGAAAATTGGAAATATAAAATTAAAACATTATCTGGAACTTGTGAATTCCTGATTTTATTGAGATCTTGAACCGCATTTTATAAAATAGTACTATATCAGACTGAAAAATACCTTCAGTAATTTTTACAGTAGATTTCATGTGGCTCTTTCTCATAATATGGCATAGTGCAAGTTACTAGCATATGTCCAAGCCTCTTAGGAAGGAAATACATATCTTCTTTCCACATTCACTTTGGATATTGTACTGTGTTTATGTAATGAAATTCTCTAGAGCAGTTAAAACAAATGGACTAAGTTTTTATCTATCAATATGGATAAGCCCCACAAATATGATCAGTTGAGTAAGTAGTTAGTACATGATATCATTTTTGTAATGTTTATAGGCAATTTTATTTAGGTATATTTATATCTAATAAAAGTAAAAAGTCATGAGGAGAATCCAAGATGGCGGCATAGGTAAACACCTACACTGCTGCCTCGCACAACAATTTCAAAACTACAACTAAAAGACAGAACAGACATCATCCAGAAAGTTCTACAGCTAGGAGGAAAGAGAGGGGCTCACAGAAACCCAGAGGAGCTGCAAAAAGCTGAGGTACGGAGACTCGCGCACTGAGAGAGCAGGTGCCGGAGTACCTGGCTGGCTTTCTCTGGCGGGAGGGAAACGGAGACTCCCAATGGCATTGAACCCCTTATCTTATGACACTAAACCCCAGATCCAGCCGAAACTCATACGGGGGAGTTTGGACTGTGAAAAGGGAGAGGTGCACGGAAATTTCGAGGAGTCGCAAAAGATCAAGTCTGGTCGCGCACGCGCACAGTGCTGCATGGAGGACAGATTGCTGATTGTGCCACTGGCTTTCGCAAGTGGGCGGGAGATAGACCCTCCCAACTGTGCCACTTCTGAGTCCACTGGGCCCCTGTTTTGGGTGAAACCCTGGGGACCTAGACTCGTGTGGTCCTGGTGCGCAGGGAAGCCGGAAAGGCAGCGGTTAGAGGCACTGCGGGTGCGCGCGAGCACAAGGACCGCTCCAGCGATTACCCAGTCACGTGAGACTTAGGGGCCGTGGAGGGCGGGCCGACTGGAAGGCAAGGCGGTCCCTTAAGCCCTGAGACTCCACCCCTCCCAAGCTCAATAGAGGCTTCTTCGGTTTTGCGTCTGGTTCATAAGGCTGAATCCAACACAGAAGTTTCCCCGGCATAGTGAAAATGCTGAGACAAGGGAAGGGATCACAAACAAAAGAAATGGAGGGAAAAAACGACTGGATATAGAGTTTAAAACCACGCTTATAAGGTTTTTCAAGAATATGCTAGAAAAGATGGACAAATTTAGCGAGAGCCAAGAGGAGATGAAAAAGGACCAACTAGAGATGCAAAAGAGCCAACTAGAGATGGAAAAGGTCCAACTAAAGATGATAAAGGACCAAATAGAAATTAAACATACACTGACTGAAATAAAAAAATATTATACAGAGTCCTAACAGCAGACTAGAGAAAGGCAAGAATCAAGTAAAAAATTTGAAATATAAAGAAGCAGACAACATTCAACTGGAAAAGCAAGAAGAGAAAAGAATCCAAAAATGTGAACATAATGTAAGGAGACTCTGGGACAGTTTCAAGCGTACCAACATCAGAATTGTGGGGGTGCCAGAAGAAGAGAGAGAGCAAGATACTGAAAACCTATTTAAAGAAATAATGACTGAAAACTTCCCACATCTGGTAAAAGAAATAGACTTACAAGTCGAGGAAGCACACAGAACCCCATATAAAAGGAATCCAAAGAGGACCACACCAAGACACATCATAATTAAAATACCAAGAGCAAAAGACAAAGAGAGAATATTAAAAGCAGCAAGAGAAAAACAGTTTATTACCTACAAGGGAGCACCCATACGACTGTCAGCTGATTTCTCAACAGCTGATTTCTTTGCCAGACGGGAGTGGCAAAGAAATATTCAACAGGATGAATAGCAAGAACCTACAACCAAGAATAATCTATCCAGCAAAGCTATCATCAGAATTGAAGGGCAGATAAAGAGCTTCACAGATAAGAAAAAGCTAAAGGAGTTCATCAACTCCAAACCAGTATTATATGAAATGCTGAAAGGTACTCTTTTAGAAGAGGAAGAAGAAAAAGGTAAAAGATAAAAAATTATGAACAACAAATACATAACTAACAACAAGTGAATCTAAAAATTAAGAGAGTTAAAAATTTGATCAACAGAATAAACTGGTGAATATAATAGCATCAGGAGCACAGAAAGGGAGTGGACTGATAATTCTCAGGGGGAAAGGGGTGAGGGGTGTACAGGGAGAGACTGGACAAAAATCATACACCTATGGATGAGATCAATGGGAGGGAGCTAAGGGCAGAGGGAGGGGTGGGAGCTGGGTGGAGGGGTGCTATGGAGGGGAAAAAAGAGAAACAAATGTAATAATCATCTGAATAATAAAGATTTAATTAAAAAAAAAAGTAAAAAGTCATGAGAGAGAAGGACACATATCAGACTCAGGATACAGCCTCTGGGGAAGAAGAGAAGTCAAGAAGATTGGAAAAGAGTACTTTGTACCTGTAATATGATTTTTCTTAAAAAATAATCCAAACCAATCTAACTACAAGTTCACTTTTATTAATTCTAAGGATTAGGTAGGTGTGTATTCATTACTTTATTCTCTGTACTTTTCTGACTATTTGAGACATTGTGTGATTATAAAAAAGTAATTAAATTGTCATACAGAGTGATAATTGTAACATATATGTTGTATAAAATAATGATCTGGATATATTGGAAGAAATCAAGGTTTCAGGATAATTCTTCCTATGGGAGAGGGCTTCAGAGATGGAAATTAACCCCCAAATCAATATGTGTACTTATATATAGAGGGATGTGAAATATTTTATTAGGGGAACAATAAGCAATTCACTGTTACTAAAGCATGAATTATGGGGATGCTTAGGGAAAGTGGGCAATGAAAGGAGATAAGGCTAGACATATTTAAAAGGCCAGATAATGAAGGGCTTTGCAATCCATATGGGGTTCTATCCTGAGGCAGTGAGGAGCTAGTGAAGGGTCTTAAGCAGTGCATTGATTAGAGATGACACTTGGAGTTTAATGAACAATCACCTTTTGCTAGCATGTGGAAGATGGCGATTGTTAGCATAGATTAAATTAAATGCTCTAATTCATTCAGCAGTGTTTTCTTAGACTAACAAAAAATTGGAAAAAATCAAAGTGTCTATTACTATAAATGTGGAATTGTGCCATATCCATAAAATAAAACAAAATGCAGCCATTGAAATTGAAATATATCTATGACTTATTCTTTTTCAACATTTTATTGAAAATTGTCATTGTATAGAAATGTTGAAAGAACTTTCCAAGTTATCACCCATATATCCACCACCTAAATTCTGTCATTAACATTTTATTATCTTGTTTTATTACTTATTTATTCATCTCTTTGGCCATTGTGTGTTTTAAGGGGGAAAACTCATGTCTCAAAACTGCATTTTATTGTAATTTTAAAAAAGATATTTCTATATGCACAGGGAAAGATCTGGGAAGATTTATATAAAATTAATGTTGGATATCTTTTGCTTCCCACTTTATTGTTCATTGTATAGTCTGAATATTTTACATTGAGTATGTGATCCTATCTAATAAAAGAGTGATATGCAAATTGACCATACCTCTACTACACCAACAAGCAATGGCCACCAGCCACGTTCACCAGCCAATCAGAGTGAATATGCAAATTTACCCAACCAAGATGGTTACGGCCACAGAGAGAGCAGGAGGGAGGCTTGGGTTTCCCCTGGCGATGGAGGAAGTCAAGCTTTCCACACACCCTGCCCAGCAGGCCTCCACTTAAGGCAACAAAGTTTCAATAGCTGTGCCAGCAGAAGGCTTGGCTCCGCTCCAGATACCAGGGCCTTTGCTTGGGTACCTGGGGAGCATGGCTGGCCTGCAAACCCACCATAGGCCCTTTCCCAGGCCACCCCACGCCCCAAGGGAATACCCACCCTGATCCAGGACACCCTTAAGGGCAAACCAGCTGGCCTCCACCCATGCACCAGGCCTCTGTCTTATCTAATAAAAGAGTAATATGCATCACTCCAACACACAAGATGACTGCCCCCATGTGGTCAAAAGATCCTGCCCCCATATGGACACAAGATGGCCACCACAAGATGGCCAGCTGTGGGGTGGGGGCAGTTGGCAGGGACCAGGCCTGCAAGGGAGGGCAGTTGTGGGCGATCAAGCCAGCACGAGTTGGGAGAGAACAGGCCTGCAAAGCAGGACAGTTGGGAGTGATTAAGCCTGCAGGGTAGGGAAGTTAGGGGTGACCAAGCCGGCGGAGGAGGGAAGTTGGGGGTGACCAGGCCTGCAGGGGAGGGCAGGGTGACTAGGTCCACAGGGTAGGGCAGTTAGTGGAAAACAGGCTGGCAGGGGAACAGTTAGTCATCAATCAGGCTGTCAGGGGAGTGGTTAGGGGGTGATCAGGCTGGCAAGCAGAAGCGGTTAGGGGCAATCAGGAAGGCAGGCTGGTGAGCAGTTGGGAGCCAGCAGTCCTGGATTGTGAGAGGGATGTCCGACTGCCCGTTTAAATGGGCAGCAAGACATCTCTCTAGGGGTCCCAGATTTGAGAGGGAACAAACTGGATGAATTTCATGCACTGGGCCTCTATTATTATAATAAAAACTACATTAAAGCTCTTTTCCTAATTTTTTACAAGTAGATACATATAATTGATTTGCAGGGAAACGAATTAAATTTTCTTTTTTCTTTTTTTACAGACAATGATGAATAATCCTCAGAACATTCTTTAATCCTCACCTGTATGAAAGCATTTGAATTTGGCTCATCAGAATAACAAGTTTCAGTGGGGACTGTAGCAATCTTTTATAAATGATGTCAGATTTAAGATGGGCATGCTGATTGCATGGAAAAGATGGACAAAGATGACATTTTTCAATTAAGATTCTAATATTTTATCCATTTTATTTTGTTTGTTGAGTTCTATAGTTACCTCCTACAGACTATATACAGTACTATATTAAATCTTCCAACCAAAGCATAAGAGACATTGATCCAGAATTGGGCTTAGTGGTTTTGAAGAAGACGTATCATGAAGTAAGGTAACTTTTACTTTCAGCAAATGTCCTTATGTTGAAAGAATTACTTACGTTGTGAAAGACCTGCCTGTGGTTTTTTATTTAAGCATTTAAATATGACCCTTTTTTTCTGTCTACTTGTTTTCATGACCAGCAATTAGGTATTCAATAACCTTGTCAAGGGCTCTATTTAAATCTTTACATTTTGAAGATGGAATTTTTTAGCCTTAAAGTGTATCTTCTCAGCCCTTTTTCAACCAGTGTGTCTCCTGTACTTGCTGAGTGAAAACAGGCTATAGAAACAGTCTTAGAAATAATTGAAAATTTTGATTATGAAAGAATAACAAAATTACATTTCCTGATGTTAAAAATGTTAATTACTTCTATTTGTTTTTTTAAAAGACCAGACCAGAAATATCTAAAAATTAGTCTGTGGATTTTAACATCAACCTAGCATATAGCATAAAGTTGCCCTTTTTGTTTTTAATGTTCTCTTATGCATGTGCTTATATGAGATTAAAAAGGAGAAAGGAATCGTTTTTGACACTGACAGTTTTGTTAACTGTTATTCAAAAGGGGGAAATGTTTGTCTCTTTTATTTCCATTATGAGAGGATCGTTAAGATGGTAGTCACACAGCTTCAATTGCAATATGCCAGGCATTACATGGTTTCAGTAGCAATGTATAAAGTCCAGATGCTTTTAGTTATAAAAGTAGATTTTTTTGAAACTTGAGTACAAAGCAGCCTGATTGGCATAATCTATAATTTGAACAATAAAATCTAATCTTACAGCACTATCAGTACCATGCTGAATTTATTATGTATATTATTTCTAGCATCTAAAACTAAATACTTTTATGAATTTGCTTATTTTGTGATATTACTATTAAATTTTTATTATCTACCTGAAGTGCACTGTTGGTTGTCATATATTTATTAGCACTGTTTCCAATAGAATGGTTTTTCACAGCGCTGAGAACATTTTCATTTATTTGATGATTTTTATCTTTTTTTTTTTTTAGTAGGTGAATATTTGAATTCTGTACTTTAATTCTCTATAATCCTGAAAGATGAGAGTGATTTTTAAAAAGTCTTTTACCTATTACAGCAATTAGAAAAGCAAGTAAAAGTTATAACACAATAGAAAAGGTTGGTTAGCCATATTTTTAAAATGTCATATATATATATATGACTAGGGATAACATCTTCAGTCATCTTGGTGGTAAGTGGCTCTGTAGTATTCTTATGGAAACATCATCTCTACCCATCGTGAAGAGGGTATTTTTGGTCAGTAGGTTTGGCAAAAGTTCTTTAAACAGACTTTAAAAATACAAATTATAAAAGAAAAATATCTGACTTCATAAAATTTATAAAATTTTACCTTTTAAAGGACATCCTATCTAATAAAAGAATAATATGCAAATTGACTGTCACACCAAGATACAAGATGGCCACTACAAGATGGCCAGTAGGGGAGGGCAGTTGGGAGGGACCAGGCCTTCAGGGGAGGGCAAGTGTGGGAGACCAGACCTAAAAGGGAGAGCAGTTGTGGGGGGACTAGGCCTGCAGTAGAGGACATTTGGGGGGACCCAGGCCTGCAGGAGAGGGCAGTTGGGGGAGACCAGGACAACAGGGGAGGACAGTTGGGGGGGGGAACAGGCCTGCAGGGGAGGGCAGAATGGGGGATCTGAGGCAAGCAGGGAAGGCAGTTAGGGGTGACCAAGCCAGCAGAGGAGGGCAATTGGGGGAGACCAGGCCATTAGGGAAGGGCAGTTGTAGGGGGACCAGGCCTTCAGGGGAGGACAGTTAGGGGTGGGTAGAGGAGGGTATTTAGGAGCCACCAGATTGGCAGGGGAGGGCAGTTTGGGGCAATCAGGCCACAGGGGAGCAGTTAGGCATCAATCAGGCTAGCAGTGGAGTGGTTAGAGGGTGATCAGGCTGGCAGGCAGAAGCGGTTAGGGGTAATCAGGAAGATAGGCAGGTGAGCGGTTGGGAGCCAGCAGTCCTGGATTGTGAGAGATGTCCGACTGCCTGTTTAGGCCCGATTCCACTGGGCCTAAATGGGCGATCGGACATTCCTCAAGGGGTCCCATATTGGCGAAGGTGCAGGCTGGACTGAAGGACTTACCCCTTTCCCCCGTGCATGAATTTTGTGCACCGGGCCTCTAGTTGTAAAGAAAAAAGATAGCCATGAATTGGAAAATGTTTGCAAAAAATATAACTGACAGCCCAGCCTGTGTGGCTCAGTGCTTGGGTGTCGGCCTATGAACCAAAGAGGTCACAGTTCAATACCTACTCAGGGCACATGCCCAGATTGCAGGCTCAGTCCCCAGTGTGAAGCGTTCAGGAGGCAGCCACTCAATGATTCTCTCTCATCATTGATGTTTCTATCTCACCCTCTTCCTTCCTCTCAAAATCAATTAAAAAAGCGATCACTGGTTGATTCCTGGTCAGGGCACATGCCCGAGTTTCGGGTCTCCATCCCCAATGGGGAGCGGGCAGGAGGCAGCTAATCAATGATTCTCCCTCATCATTGATGTTTCTATCTCTTTCTCTCTTTCTAAAAAAAATAATGAAACATCTTCTTTTAAAAATCTTAAAATTTAAAAGTAAAATTTTGCTAGCAGGAGAATCAGTCTCATTAAATAGTCCCTTCTTGGAGAAGAATATGAAGTACCTGCCCTGTAACTCTTAAGAGTTTTCTGTTTCTGTTTCATGTAACAGTGTCAGATTAGTGTTTCTGAGCTAGTTGTGTGTCACTGAAGTAGGTAGACAAGGTATGCTGTGAATACAAGGATGAGCATTTTTCCTTTATCTGGGGAAGACGGGGCTCATATTGTCTTAAAAGTTTCTTAGAAGCAGATCCTCACACAAGGATTTGTGTGCTGGTGATTTCTTAAGGGAGTGCCCTTGGGGGAGGCTGGGGTAGAAGAAGGTGAGGATAGGACAGGGAAGGTGCAATTTAAGGCCAGGTTTTACAAAGGGTAGCTTCAGCTGATCTCCCAGGGAGAACTTTGAGAACTTGTCCAGACCCTAGGTAAGGGAGTTGGGCTTTCATAATCCCATATCCTTAGGCATTGGTTAAAAGCCATGTACAGGATGCAAATTCCAGGCTCTGCAGGTGTGGACGAAGTGGCTCCGGTAGCCTGAGGGCAGTTAGTCAAAGGAAAGTCACAGGCATTGAGTACTGGAAGCAGAAGCACACTGAAGCCTAGAGAGCACACAGAAGTTTAAAGGGACCCAAGGGGCACATTGCCCACTACAAATATTGTTGGGAAAATGTAACTAGCACATCAAAGACTGGATTTAATTTTTATAAAGTGAGTCATTTAAAAGGATGATGTCAAAATTGTGGCATAAATGGTCCCTAAAGTAAAAATGATTAGATTGGCACATACTGGTTTGGGTATTTGTTTTCATTTATATAGCACAGTCAGGAGTTCAGTTGACACTAGGTGATGGCCACTTCAGTCTTCTCTGACATTCTCCATGTCCTCCTATTAGCCCAAGACAATGCTAATCTTGTACTTATTACATTGCATAAAAATGACTGATTTAATATTCCTTCCCTAAAGTCTCTGTGAGGGTCTCAGAGCAATGACTGTGCCTTACTCATATTTCCATTCTAATGTCTGTTCCATGCCTAGCTTACAGTAGGTAGTCAATAAATTTTTGTGGAATGTACAAATACAGAAACCCTTTACAGCCTGTGGAAATTCTAGAAAATAAATTTTATCTTCAGTATAAAGTTTGTGTCTTGTATTAACTGTACAAAAGCAATTAAAATGATAAATTCCCGCTAGCACACCAATAAACGTTACTGAGCCTTAGCAGATAACTTTTACATTGGCACAGAAAGATTCTTACCTGAAAATGGAAACTTAAACCTTTAGTTAAGCAAGGCATTCTTGATTAAAAGCTCTTGATTAAAAAGAGCTCATTAATGAAAAACAATACTATTTTTATAAAGACTCAGCTCCTTTTATCTTGCCCTGGTTTGGTTTCACGCTTCAATAAATAGCACCCTTTGGCAGACACGGCTCCTTGCACTGCCAAATGCAGTATCCGGGATTGGTCATGCCCTTCCTTGACGTCACTCTGGAAGGGGTCATCGGCTAATTAGCTGCATTAACTGGTCACCATTATTGTATCCAAGCTTCAAGTGGTGCTGTCTAATGGAATCACGACTTGAAAAAAAAAAGTTGTTTTTTTTCTTGACATCACAAAAATGGTCCTTAGGACAATTATAATGGAATGTATTGATTAAAGGTGACCTATAGATGTTCAGGAGAGCAGAAAAACTTTCTTGCATAGAATGAATACTTCTGGCTTTTTCTCCAGATCAGACATGGAAAAATGTCTATTTCTCTGATTTTAGCTTATCCCTCTTCAACTCCCATTTCCTACAATGTGTCTGCCTTTCATCCGCATATAGTACCAGTTAGTACTGCTTCTCACAAAACTGGAGTCTGTCATCTAAGCTCCTCTGCTCACATGTCTCTTAGCTGTGTTCTCTGAATGGTCAGCACCTTCAGAGGTGCACGAGTCCCCACTCCCACCTTCAAGAGGTCTCGAGTGTCCTACTTGTGAAGACCATGCTATTCCAAGGCAATACCTAGTCCGCTTGAAATTTGTCACTTAAATCTATGTAAATTAATTAATGGTCAATCTTTCCATCATTTTAGATAAAAATCGCTCAAAGAAGCAACTCTCTGAATGTTATGCCCCATTGCAGACCAGAATGGGGAAGGACCATAGAAGAGGGAAAATTATTTTTGAAGGGCTCCCTTGAATTAATTCTAGCCTAAGTATTTTAGGTCTTATTTCCTTCTCCATTCCTTTTTCTGGGAATGAATTTCCCATTAGAACTTTTAGCTTTGAACATTTAAAATCTAAATAGAATCAACTAATTCATGACTTTAGCTGAAGGCCATTACAAAATACAACATAGTCTTTAAATTAAGGAATATAGCACAGAATAAAGACTTGAATTGCAGGCACAGAACTTTGTAATGGAAATTTCACGTTTATTTGAAATACGTACTGACCTAATCAAAACGTTATAAGGAATAACTCACTCAGTTGTGAATTCCATAGTTGGGAAAGGATCTAGATTTAGTTCACAGTGGTTTCCTTATAGTATCCAGCTTGGAGCTTCACAAATTTATTGAATTGGAGTTTTCTTAACACTCTTGAGGCAGTTAATATAAGTAAGAGGCCCGCTTCTTTCAGTTCACAGACTTTTATATAAAACATTCATGTACCCTGAGGAAGTCACTTAGACTGATGAAATTTGCTCCAGAAAGAGTTAGTTTCTAGTCTGGTAACCTAGCTCAAGTTATAAAATAGGCCCGCCTTGAAGTATTGAGGTTAAGTGAAATAACATACAGAATGCCTTGTTGAGATTGAGATAACATATAAAATGTATCTGGCCCACAGTGAGCACCCAATATATGTAAGGTTTTTTTTTCCTTCTTTCAGGTTTTATCTTCAGTAGTCCTGAAGCATATGCAACATGGTTGCAGACTCACAACATAGAATAGAATGAAAGATACTTCCTAACTCAGGCATTCCAAATGTAACTACTTACAGCACTGAAAATACTCTACCACCCTTAATGGTTGAGATCTGTGCTCATTTTATTACACTACTAGAGGCTAGTGCACAAAATTCATGCACTCGGGGGGATCCCACAGCCTAGCCTCTGCCCTCTCGCAGTCCAGGAGCTTCCTGGGGATGACCAACAGAGGGCTTAAGCCCGCTTCCCAGCAGTGGGACATCTTTAGTGCTGCTGCAGAGGTGGGAGAGGCTCCCGCCACTGTCACTGCACTCACCAGCTATGAACCCAGCTTCTGGCTGAGTGGTGCTTTTCCTGTGGGAGAGCACTGACTACCAGGTGGCTGCTCCTGCATTGAGCGTCTGCCCCCTGGTAGTCAGTGTGTGTCATAGTGACCAGTTGTTCTGCCATTTGATTGATCTGCATATTAGCCTTTTATTATATAAGATATCCTATTAGTTAAAGGCCCCTGGGGTGATATATGATCTTGTATTAATATTAGAAGCAGATACATTTCTCACAAGCAATTATGTTGTATTTTTCTTGAACTATGAATTGTGTAATTGGTCACATTTCTCACTGTTGGCTGGTAGGAAGCTTAGAACCAAATATGCTTCTTAATGTTTAGTAAGTATAAAGAAATCCATGGTATATATTCTTACATTATCTTTACTCATAATTCTATTTAATATCTTTATTTTTTCCCTTTACAATGTATTTTTGCCTACATTTAACTAATGTATACACTTTTTTCTGATAGTTCAATTGATATTTCTTTTTCTTCAGATTTAACTCATTGGAATTAATAATTATTCAAAGTGTATATACATCTTTTGGGACACCATGTGTTTGTGTGTGTGTTCTGTCATCTTCCATGGCAGCAAACATCAGTTGGAAACAGGAGTTTAAAACACAACAAAAAAGACCAAAGTACCTTGTCTGTTTACTTTGACAAAACCTAATAATAATGGAGGATTTCCCTGTTCTCTGTGCTATTTTCCACTCAAAGTCTTGCTTTTGTGGATGTTTCATTGCAAGTAGAAAAGGAATGTATTTAAAACCTATGGGGTAGCCCTAACTGGTTTGGCTCAGTGGATAGAGCATCAGCCTGCAGACTGAAGGGTCCCAGGTTCGATTCTGGTCAAGGGCATGTACATTGGTTGCAGGCACATCCCCAGTAGGAGGTGTGCAGGAGGCAGCTGATCAGTGTTTCTCTCTCATCGATGTTTCTATCTATCTATCCCTCTCCCTTCCTCTCTGTAAAAAAATCAATAAAATATATATTTAAAACCTATGGGGTAGATCAGGAAATCACTATGAGTGTTAGAGAACCATGCCTGAGAAATCGTCAGGGATAGAGTACATCCATGCAGCCAGAATCACAGTCTGCATCACACCAATGAGCCAGTGTGGGCAAGATGCTGCCACTGTGAACTGTGGATACCTGTGTTCCCATCTGCCCCTGCTGCTCATGAAAACCGGTGTTGCTGCCACTACTGCCCACAGAATGACTTCTTCACAGCCTCTCTTTTTCTTCTCCTTTCAAATCACTTTGAACTGGTTCAAAGTTCTGGGTCAGTCACATGACCAGTTTCTAGTTGTAAGAGGAAATAGGAAAACAAGTACTGATTTAAAAAAAAAATCTTTTTTCTGATGTGATCTTTTAAATATGTATAGTGAAAGGAGGGTTCTGTGTCCTTCCATATTTACCCAATTGAGAATTTTCCCCAAATAAGAATGTTCATATTCTAGACAGCAAAATAACGACAATTGTCAACTCCAGCCCACTTTTTTGCCTTCCTAGTAGCCATACACACACTTTTTAGAAAATATATAGTTTTATTGCCCTAGCCAGTTTCAATTGCCGAAGGGTCCCGGTTTCAATTCTGGTCAAGGGCATGTTTCTCAGTTGCAGGCTCCTCCCCAGCCTGGGCCCTGGTTGGGGTTCATGCAGGAGGCAACCAATCAATGTGTTTCTCTCACATCAGTGTTTCTCTTTCTGTCTTTCCCTCTCTCTCTTCACTCTGCCTAAAAATCAATGGAAAGATATCTTGGGTGAGGATTAATAACAACAAAAATGTGTGTGTGTGTATTTTAATTGACTTCAGAGAGGAAGGGAGAGGGAGAGAAAGATAGAAACATCAATGATGAAAGAGCATCATTGATTGGCTGGGTCCTGCACTCTCCATTCTGGGGATTGAGCCTGCAACCCAGGCATGTGTCCTGACTAGGAATCCAACTGTGACTTCCTGGTTCATAGGTTGACATTCAACTACTGAGCCACACTGACGGGGCATGCACACACACACTTTTTTAGCCTATTTATATATTTTTAAACAGTCATTAAATAATAAAACACATTTCTAACACATTTTCTTCCTAATAAAGTATAACCCAGTCTTATGGGTTACTACAATAGTTTCATTCCCATTCTAGTTTCAGCATAACCTTGTCCCAACCTACTTAAGTGTATATTAATAACACATCCTATGTGAAATAATGTAGAAAACGGAAAATGAAACTTTCATCTTAATTGAAATATATAAACATTTTCATTTAGGTACTAGTCATTCTGATTCTTTACAGAAAAACTACCAAGTAAGCTGCAGAAATTTGGGTCAATATAGAATCTCAGTGTCCTTATTAAAATGTACACACATAAAAACAGATTTTAAAACTTTCTTTTTTTTTAATATATTTTATTGATTTTTTACAGAGAGGAAGGGAGAGAGATAGAAAGTCAGAAACATTGATGCGAGAGAGACATTGATCAGCCGCTTCCTGCACGCCCCACAGTGGAGATGTGCCCTCAAGCAAGGTACATGCCGCCGACCGGAATCGAACCTGGGACCCTTCAGTCCGCAGGCCAATGCTCTGTCCACTGGGCCAAACCGGTCTCGGCTAAAACTTTATTTTCTGATTAAAATTTGAGTAATAACTATGGGTATAATTTGTCAACAAACAATTCTGAGCTTCAGTTTGCTCTTAATAGAATGTTTTATTAAGATTTATGAATTATTCTTGTAAGTGATTTAATTATATAGTCTTGCCTATGTTTTGCATATAAAATTTTAATAAGCAGGACTTTCAGCATCATACAGGTTCAAAATGAAGCATTAAAGCTATGTTTAAGTTATATAAATGATACATATTTATGATATCAGTCTCCAAGGTTTCTACCTACTTTAAATTTCTAAGTGTACAAAATACAATTTCTTCTTAAAAATCTCTCCAGATTAAATAGCATAGGGTTCTGACTTCCTTTTAAAATACTGAATTACTAGACACATTTTTAAAAATATATATTTTATTTATTTATTTATTTTAAACAGAGAGGAAGGAAGAGGGATAGAGAGTTAGAAATATCGATGAGAGCCGAAACTGGTTTGGCTCAGTGGATAGAACGTCAGCCTGCGGACTGAAGGGTTCCAGGTTGGATTCCTGTCAAGGGCACGTACTTTGGTTACGGGCACATCCCCAGTAGGGATGTGCAAAAGCAGCTGATCGATGTTTCTCTCTCATCGATGTTTCTAACTCTTATGTCTCTCCCTTCCTCTCTGTAAAAAATCAATAAAATATATTTTTTAACAAAAGAAATATCGATGAGAGAGAAACATTGATCAGCTGCCTACTCCACACTCCCCCCTGGAGATGTGCCTGTAACCAAGGTACATGCCCTTGACCCAAATCGAACCTGGAGCCTTCAGTTACAGGGTGACACTTAATTCCCTACTATGAGTAAAGCAGTGCACCGGAATCATTCAGGATGAAAGCTGGAATGAACCATGGAAATACGTAGCCTAGTCAAACACTCTCCTATGACAGATGGGAAAGAAGACCAATAAGATACTAACTTCCCAAGGCTACATTGGTAGAATCAACATTATTGCTCCCAGGTCTTATGATAGATTCTTCTTGAAATCTTCGTCAGAGATTACAATGTTTCAAGCAGATTTGAGGATTACATGAAGCACAATCACTTGCAAGAATTTTATCCACTCATAGCTCTCTTGCATCCCTACATTATGGAGAATACTGTGGTCCTTGGATTGGAATTTTATGGGTCCATAAGAACAGCATCCATAGTGTCTTATTCTTTAGAATACAGCATCCATACTGTCTTATTCTTTAGAATACTTTAAAATATTTTATTTAGACTCATTGAGTTTTTGAGCTGAATACTTAGATATGTAGAGTCATTTTCAGTTTTGGCTGCATAGTGGAATCACCTGGGAGCTTCAAAAATCAATGATGCTGCCCTGGTCAGGTAGCTTGTCGTGGTACACCAATGTTCAATCTCTGGTCAGGGCATATACAAGAATCAATCAGTGAATGCATAAATAAGTGAAATAATAAATTGATGTTTCTCTCTCCCCCCTCCTCATTCTATTCTCTCTAAAATCAATAAATTAAAAAATACTTTTAAAAAAATCACTGGTGTTGATTTAACCACGCAAGTTCTGATTTAATTGGTGTCAAGTGTGGTCCATGCATTAGGACTTTAAAAATATCCCATGGGGGTTAAGAACCTTTGATCTAGAGCTATTTCTCAGTTTTCCTCCACATTCATTTTGTAGATAAAGGGAGACTTGGCGAGTTTGAGCATTGCTTATAATCACTAGCTGGTTAATGATAGCTTATGATTTCAATTTAGCCTTGTTTTCCTAAGAAGCAGGGCCAGTGACTGACCTTGAGATTCTCACCAGCGGGACTCCTTTAGGCCGTCAGAACACAGAAGCATCTGTCCTGGGGGCTCCTGGAACAAACACACAGGACAAGCCTCTGTTGTTGGATCAAGAAATCTCCATGAGGTTGGCATGAATCACCCCATTTTATAGATGATGAATTTGGTGGTCAGATTTTCATAAAGTCACAGTTATTTTAAGTTCTTTGGGAGCTTTTGAATAAAATCCTATTATTATTCTAAAGTACATCCAAATTATTTTGTTTTATTACTAGAAACCATATCCCTTAGCACTTCAAACTTAATTGATTCACAGCCTCACTTATGAATTAAATGAAAGGAAGCATTCTTAAAAAGAGAAATGTATGAAAGGGTAAACGCTTTTACCCTTGTGGCCATGTGTAGTTAAGGTGTTTTTTTTTCCCCTTGTTATGCCCATAATTCATTTGTAATGACATCCATATAAGAGGATTTTCCTTATAATAAAATCTCCTAAGAAGCCTAAAGTCTAACTAGAAATACTGAATTAACATGAGTAAAGTGCATCAGTAAAGATCGTGTGGAAAAGGAGCATGCATAAATCACGCATTTGTAAGTCCTGTTCTGAGAGTGGAGGGTAATTATGGTCTCACTAAGAAGGCTTGTTTGAGTCAGCATTGGCCTATGAGGCCACTAGCATTTAGAAGACTTTTGGCAGAATTTCCCCTGTCACCAGTAGATCTGTGGCTAGGGTCTGGCACTGAAGTAAGGGAAGGGGCGACATGGAGCAACAATGCCTTTGGTTGATGAGAGGGGGTGAGTGCCTAAAAAAGGGTCATACTTGACCATGATTCACAGTGACTCATGCTCTGGCCTCAAGAGGAGACAGTCACATATTTCATGCTGTTGCTTAGAACATCTCTTCTATCCTAAACCTAATGATGATTGAGAATGGGCTGCTCTGGGTGGGCAACCACTTCCTTAGCACTCAGTCTCCTACCAGCTGATGGCCAGACCCAAAAACTAGTGGGGTTATCCTCTCCCAGCCCCTTTTGAAGCTGGCTGTCTGCCTACTGATGGCAGTCCCTGTCTGCTGTGCAGGGTAATTGTAATTGGGTATAGTCATGGAATTTGACAAACTGCCCATAAAAGCTGCTGCCTTCATCCTTTGTCTTACTATATGGAGATGAGAGAAAAAGGGGGTAAGAACTGTCTGTCTCTTTCATGGATATGGTTGATTTCCAGACTGTAAAAAAAAAAAAGGATTAATACATATATATATAGATATAGATAAATGATAGATAGATAGACAGATCTATATATATAGTTCTCTCTCTCTCTTGATCTGTGGGTGGGTGTGTTTGTTCCTCTCTCAGCAAAGAAAAAAATTGAAAGAGAATACAGGGTGAAGCAAAAGTAGGTTTACAGTTGTTCATATGGAAAGTAATACAATAATTAATAATAATACAAGCATAAATTGCTTTTGCATATTCACAACTGTAAACCTACCTTTGCCTCACACTGTACATCACATTGGTAGATAGCAGTTGTCTCTGGAGAGTAAATGATTTTTCCCAATCCTTGTTACTGTGTTTCCTAAGCATTCCATTCATTATGAGCTGTTTTATATAGCTCTTAATGAACACTCTGTAATTTTTTAAATAAAATATGTAAAATATTTTCTTGTTAAGTGTAAACCATCTTATCCCTCTGGCAAATAGTCTGATTACCTAGAGCACTGATTTACCTTAAAACTAAGAAGATGGGTTACTTAAAACATTATTTCTTCACAGATAAAATGAAAAATTGGGTTAACAAAGAAAGTTTATTTAGAGAAAACTGGGAAGGTTAAAGAGATATTGCTGGTTATAAAAGAGACAACAGGGTGGATCATGGTGATGATAAAAATGTTCTGTCTTGTTTGTATTGATGCCAATAGCCTGGGGGTGATACTGTTTTGTTTTGGTTTTTGGGGAGGGCAATGTTACCATTGGGGAAAATTGAGTAAAGGCTATATAGCATCTCTCTACTTTTTCTTACAACTTCTTGTGACTATAATTATTTCAAAATAAGTTGATTTTTTTTACAAGTTCCTAAAAAGTATTACTCTGCTATTTCTTAGGAGCATTAAAGGCAAAAAGGCTTCATCATTATTATCCATTTCAGAATCATTCTGGAGTGAATATTTAATATAATATGCTCCTGATTTTCTTGATACAAAGTTTTGTTGCATTATCTTTTAATAATTTAAGCAATAGACATACATTTCAATATAACTGAAAAGCTAGAAGAGCCAAGTATACTGTCAAATGAGAATATGTATTGTTGGGACCAAACTTCCATGGGTCTTGAGTTTCTGTACATCTTGTGAGTGAGGTACTAACTGCTCTTCATTCTAGATATTATCTCCAAGGAGGTTTTGTTTAGCGAACAGCCTTGGGAGAAAGAATGTGTCCCTGCAGGGTAAAGGACAGGCATGCCTATTGTCCATTTAAAAATATTTAGGTTTCCTAAGCTCAGAGTCCTGCTCTATAACACAACCCATTGGATATATAGGTGTCATCTGGATCTCTTTGTGCCACTGTAGGAATTAGGACTCAAAACCAATGCAAAAAATGCTGACACTCAGGCTACTTCCATTGCTAAATTGTGCATTGTCTTTTGCCTCTGACCTATGAGTCTCATGTTTTCTACCAGCTGTATCAGGCTAACTTGTTAAGTTGTAAGTAGGATAAAAATTTCAGACGTTTTAGAATTCTTGACAGTTTTGGTGATGAGTAGAGAGTTGACTTTCTGGAATAGGAAAGATGAGGGCCTTGTAGCTAGCTAATGGGATTTGAGGAATATCTATGGGAAATGGCAGGAAGCATGGCTGATAAAATTTGATGGTCAAGGAGGTCATAAATTGTCTTCCACTTTATTTCCTACTAATGAGGAGAAATTGGGAATTGGATTGCAGATTTAAGATAGATTCAAAGACAGCTTCCCAAATGGTGCCCTGGTGGTTGCTGCCTATGGCTCATATGGAGGATTTCCTTGCCAATCTGGCAGGCAGCCTCAGGTCCACACCTCATTGTAATAACTTGTACCAATATTTGTCCTGGGCAGCAGGGCCGAAGGTTCTTCTTTTTTCAAATAAAAGTTACTGAGATCTTTACCTACATTTTGTATGAAAGGAAGGAAATTCATGACTGCTATGGCAGAGACCAGATAGATCACTAGAACTTAGTCTGGTTTGCGTGAAAGATGAGATACTCGGGAAATAAAATGTTTATGAAGAAAGACTAACAATAGCTATGTGTCTTATGGCTCAAATCCTCCTGCAGTTCATCAGGACAACCTTAGATCCCTTTGGAAACTAAGGTAAAAGGTCTCAGATTTATTTTATTTTTTCTAGTGGGTCTTGTCTGCTATAGAGAAGCTTTGCCATTTTAGGACATTTCCTCCAGACAAATTAGTTCCCACAGGAAACCATAGATGAGAGGCATTGACTAGTATTTGGGCTCTTACTACCTTGAATTGGGTTTATTTAAAATGCTGAAGCAGAAGACAAACTTGAGAATGATAATCTGACTCAAAGAAATACAAATTCTTGTGGTCAGTCTTACCACCCTGAAAAATCCACCTGACCCTGATCTGGAAACAAGATGAGAACATGAGATGTTGTCTGAGTAAAGGGCTAACAGTTGTCCCAGATTATGGTGACACACTCCTCAGAGATGGTCACAGCTGTGTGAGCCATGCTTGAGTCAACAGAGGGTGCAAAACCCATGAACTCAGGAAACAATGGGGCTATCGCTGCAAAGTCAAGGGATCCCAAGGCTGAAAAGAACAGTATCAGCCATGCGGATGTCACCACCCAATATAGAGCAGTGTGAGGCCAAGAACAATGGAAATTCACTGGGTTGAGCACTGAGCCACCGCTATACTGTCTGAGACTGAAAGTAAATGAAAAGCTTTGTTTAATGCACAGAGCCACAGATTTAGTCAGCTCTGGCTGACCTGACAAAATACCATGACTGTGGCTTAAACAACAGAAGTTTATTTCTCATAGTTCCAGAGGCTGGGAAGAGCAATGTCAAGGTACAGGCTATTTTGGTTCCTGTGGAGACCCTCTTCTCAACTTGTAGCTGGATGCTTTTCACTATGTCCTCACATCGGGGAGGGGAAGAGAGAAGGAAAGGACAATGGATGTCTAGTGTTCTGTCCTCTCTTCCTCCTCTTATAAGGACACGAATCCTGTCATGGGAGACCTAGCTGCATGACCTTATTTATACCTAACTCCAAAGACCCCATCTCTAAATACCATCATAGTGGGGATTAAAGGTTCAAGATAGGACTTTTGGGGAGAAACATTCAGTTCATAATAGGCACTGATTCTTCCCTCCCAGTCTACCCTGAACTCAATCACTTTAAGGAGAAAAACAATTACAGGTGATGCTGATGTCTGTCTGTTCACGAGACCATACTCACCTGTGTAAGTATCCTAGGAATTTGGGGGGAAAGAAAAAACTTAAAATGTTATGGCTCTGTTGGATATGGGTCCTCAAGGCAGTATCCTATCTGGTTCTGTTCCCACAAGGGCTCCCAATTTAAGAGATGGGATTTGGGCAATAGAAAAGAAGCTAATATGGTCTTGTGCCAGGGTTCTTTGGGTCAACTCAGTATATTATTGTAGATCCATTGATGAATACATAATTGTTTTAATGTTTTACGTACTTGTATTCTAAATGTTCATAAAGTCCAGAAGGGAGTTCCCTGATAGAAAAGAGCCACATTTAAAAACTGTTAGTGAAGCACATACATTGTTCTTCAGCTCACCTCCCTGACCCTTCTGGGTGTTGCAACAGAAACAGTATAGAATTCCAGGGGAGATAGCCTTGATTCAAAATTTAAAGGTAGCAGGGACCATAGGAGATGAAATATCTCATATATAAAAGGCTAATATGCTAAGTGTCCCTTCGACCATCCAACCAGTCATTATGATGTGCACTGACCACCAGGGGGCAGATGCTCAACGCAGGAGCTGCCATGATGTGCACTGGCCATTTACAAAGAAATGGCACTGTGGACCTGATGCTGACAAACCAATACTTGGCTCCCCCCAAGTGGGACACAGGCCTCACCACCACCCCTGGAGTGACACCCTACCGAATCTCAGCCAACACTGACGAGATCCCATGGCACAAAATGTAGCCCACAGCCCAGACCAGCATAAAAATGGTGGCTGAGGGCGCTGGGTAATGATATCACGTAGCAACACCCAGCTTCCTCTCCCTAGCGACAGGCCATTTTAACAATAAAAGGCACCACGGACCTGGTGCCTACAAAACAACACTCAAGCTTCCCCCAAGTGGGACAAAGGCCTCACCACCACCCCTGAGTGACAACCCACCAAATTGCAGCCAACACTGCCAAGACCCCATCGTGCAAAATGAGGCCCACAGCCCAGCCCAGCCTGGAAATGGGTAATGACGTCACATAGCAATGCCCAGCTTCCTCTTGCTAGCAACTAACATCCTTTTTCAGCCTAGAAACATGACTTGTTTTATAACCAGGTGCAAACATTTTACACTTTAAACAAATGTCTATGAAGTGTTTTTGTGTGCCTCATCTCATTTGATCCTCACAGAAGTCTTGGAGTAGGTATAGATAGGAGACTCAGTAGAATCCTATTTCCTTTTCATTATCTGGGAAATGGAGATTTAGAAAGTTTAGAAACTTGACTCAACTGAAAAGAAGTAGGAAATGGTGGAACTTGAAAATAACTTCAGTTTTTCTCATTGCATAGAATATAGTCAAACACTGCTACAGTTAAATATTTCACCCATTGTTCTCCCTGTGTGATCTACAATCATAATCAGCCTTGTGTTGATATTTACTGCTGTGTTGCTCACAATTACCTGGAAGAGAAGTTGGGGTGCTTCACTGGACTGGGAAAAGTTGAGCTAAGTCAGAAAGCAGGTCTAATTAAGGAAGTTTATATATCTTGCTGGTGCTAATCACATGCATGTGTTTCGATTTGTCATTGTAGATCATGAATTTGGTTGATACTTTTATTATAGAGAAAAGGCTAATAGTGATATTAAAATATTTCTTCTAATTGATTTCCTTTCAATGTGCACAAATTTGTGCAGTGGGCCCCATCTCAGTGTAATAGTCCTGTACAACCAGTGAAAAAGGCTAACCAGAACTGGATGGAGGCTTACAGTAGATTGCTGCGAACTGAATTCAGCTGGTAATCCCATAGCCCCAGCTGTTCAGACATCATGACCATAACCGAATTCATTACACAGACCCATGGCACTTGGCCTGCTAGCTAAGAAAGTGCCAATGCTGTCTTTGCCATACCACTGGCATCTAAGAATCAAAACCAGTTTCTGTTCATGCTATATTTGCAGTATCCTTTTAGGAGGATATAAATTTTCCTGCTACTTGCCACTAGTTGGTAGTCAGAATTTAGTGTAAATTCTTCTAACTCTGGTGCCCAAAGCTGTCATTGTGTAGATTATATCCTGTTGCTTGGCACGTCAGAAGCATCAGTTTCAATGGCCTTGACTATGGTATTATCATACATCTGCCAGCAGGTGAAGCCAATAAACTCTGACAAAATTTAGGGGCTAGCTTCCCAAGTAAATTTCCCTGAGACTGGTGGGCAGCTTACAATGTCCAGTCGCCCTGGCAGTTAGGAAAAACTGCTGTCTCTTCAGTCCTGCCATCACCACCATAAAAAGGACACTGACCCCTGGGCCTCTGTCACCTTGGATTTCCAGGAGGTGAAAGTACTGCTTCTGTAAAGTTTTGCCCCTCACCTCTTGCCCACATCACTAAAGCATCTCTGAAATTTGTACCAAGTTATACTTGGGGCAGGTATCTTCAGGCTAAAGAGAATTCCAGTTTTTCAGAAAGGTCTTCCTGCCTTCTCAAAATGTACAAGCTGGGGGAGAATCCAAGATGGCGGCATAGGTAAACACCTATACTGCTGCCTCGCACAACAATTTCAAAACTACAACTGAAAGACAGAACGGACATCATCCAGAACCACAGGAAAGCTGGCTGAGTGGAAGTTCTACAACTAGAGGGAAAGAGAGGGGCTCACGGAGACCCAGAGGAGCTGCAAAAAACTGAGGTACGGAGACGAGCACGCTGAGAGAGCGGTGCCGGAGTACCTGGCTGGCTTTCTCTGGCGGGAGGGAAACGGAGACTCCCAACGGCATTGAACCCCTTCTCTTACGACACTAAACCCCAGATCCAGCCGAAACTCATACGGGGGGGAGTTTGGACTGTGAAAAGGGAGAAGTGCACGGAAATTTAGGGGAGTTGCAAAGGATCGGAGGTCTGGTCGCGCACGGCACCACGCGGAGGACGGATTGCTGATTGTGCCGCTGGCTTTCGCGAGTGGGCGGGAGACAGACCCTCCGATCTGTGCCACTTCTGAGTCCACTGGGCCCCTGTTTTGGGCGAAACCCTGGGGACCTAGACTCGTGTGGTCCTGGTTCGCAGGGGAGCCGGAAAGGCAGCGGTTGGAGGCGCTGCGGGTGCGCGCGCACAAGGACCGCTCCAGCCATTACCCAGTCACGTGAGACTCAGGGGCCGTGGAGGGCGGGGCCGACTGGAAGGCAAGGCGGTCCCTTAAGCCCTGAGACTCCACCCCTCCCAAGCTCAGCAGAGGCTTCTTCGGCTGAATCCAGCACAGAAGTTTCCCCGGCACAGTGAAAATGCCGAGACAAGGGAAGGGATTACAAACAAAAGAAATGGAGGAAAAAAAACGACTGGATATAGAGTTCAAAACCACGCTTATAAGGTTTTGCAAGAATATGCTAGAAAAGATGGATAAATTTAGTGAGACCCAAGAGAAGATAATAAATACACTGACTGAAATGAATACTATTACGCAGAGTACTAACAGCAGACTAGAGAAAGGCAAGGATCAAGTCAAAAATTTGAAATATAAAGAAACAGAAAACATTCAACTGGAAAAGCAAGAAGAGAAAAGAATCCAAAAATGTGAACATAATGTAAGGAGCCTCTGGGACAGCTTCAAGCGTACCAACATCAGAATTGTGGGGGTGCCAGAAGAAGAGAGAGAGCAAGATACTGAAAACCTGTTTAAAGAAATAATGACTGAAAACTTCCCACATCTGGTAAAAGAAATAGACTTACAAGTCGAGGAAGCACACAGAACCCCAAAGAAAAGGAACCCAAAGAGGACTACACCAAGACACATCATAATTAAAATGCCAAGAGCAAAAGAGAAAGAGAGAATATTAAAAGCAGCAAGAGAAAAACAGTTTATTACCTACAAGGGAGCATCCATACGACTGTCAGCTGATTTCTCAACAGAAACGATGCAGGCCAGACGGGAGTGGCAAGAAATATTCAACGTGATGAACAACAAGAACCTACAACCAAGAATAATCTATCCAGCAAAGCTATCATTCAGAATTGAAGGGCAGATAAAGACCTTCACAGAGAAGAAAAAGCTAAAGGAGTTCATCAACTCCAAACCAGTATTATATGAAATGCTGAAAGGTACCCTTTTAGAAGAGGAAGAAGAAAAAGGTAAAAGACAAAAAATTATGAACAACAAATACACATCTGTCAACAAGTGAATCTAAAAATTAAGTGAATTAAAAATCTGATCAACAGAATAAACTGGTGAATATAATAGAATCAGGAGCACAGAAAGGGAGTAGACTGATAATTCTCAGGAGGACAAAAATCATAAAGCATCAAACAGACTGTGAAATTATAGCAGAAAGATTAAAGTTAGGTGAGGTAAATAAGTGATCAATCAAAGGACTTGTATGCATGCTTATAAACATAACCAATGATCACAGACACTGGGGGGTCGGGGTATGCCTGGGAGGGAGGGGGGGCAATGGGGAGATATGTATAAAAAATTAATAAAAATTAATTTAAAAAAAATTAAAAAAAAAGATTAATAAATGCTATAGTCATCTTTTCATGAAATAAACTTGTATGTACTAACCTAGAAAAAATGTACAAGCTGCATCTCTCTGAGAATTCATCCATTCACCAGCTCCCCTGCCACCAGCAGAGCCCACACTAGTGTCACTCAGTGTGATCTGTGGTGGTAGCAACAGCATGTTGGAAAGGCAGGTTCCGGGCCCATCACACATGTGTTGTCTGGGGAGGCGTTTGAGGTCAAGGCCCAGGAACTGTGCGTTAACAGGCCCCCCAGGGGATTCTTCAGAATTGCACCTCCTGTTAGTCTTCCCACATCCTGTCCAGCTTCCATTGCAGCCCCATCTCTTCTACATGAAACAGCCAGAATATTCTTTTAACAATGCATGCCAACATCATGTGAACACCTCCACCCTGTGCCTTAAAAGTGCTTAAAGAGTTGGCCTCACCCTAACTACAACAGGAGGAGTCACACACACTCCCCACCCACCTCTCATTCCCCACCTTGAACTGCTGAGGAGCCAGAACAAAGGGAACAAAGCTGAATGTGGAAGTCCCCAAGGCTTGCTCCCAGGGACCCAGCACAGCCCTTTCCATTGTTAAGCCAGATGGACTAGGCCATACAGTAGTCTCCCCTTATCTATGATTTTGCTTCCTGTTACCCACAGTATAAAAATATTAAGTGGAAAATTCCAGAAATAAGTATTCATAAGCTAAAAAGAAAAAGGATGCTCATAACCTTCATGGACTTCTTGCACATTGGAAACAGTATGTGCCTCATTGGGTCTTTAGTGTGTTCCTTTATATCCAGATATTTTGAATGAAGCCACAGTAAACACCCTGCATTAGCAGCTCTCCAGCAAGCTGTGACATGCACCCTACATTTGAGGCTCCACAATCCTAATGAGCCCTCTGAGCTGTAAGTCTCAGTAACTGGTTATGATTGGAGCTTCTGACAAAGGGAGGCAGCCTCCACTCAGAGGCAGTCCTTAAGGTTTTGTGCTTGTCACCATGACATGGTAACCAGATTTACCCATTTGAAAAGTAGCTCTTTGCTTGCTCCTGGATTCTTGTTGTAACTGAATGCCTGACCCATGGAGGCCTTGTTACTCTTTATCCTGTGTTCCCATTTTGTGTTGGATTAATTTTGACTCAGTGAGTATAAGGCAAGACAGCCAACAAGTCTCTCTTGTCAAATGTGGATGGGACATTCAAGAACATAGCTTGCCTGGCTCCTATGTTGGCTTTAAATGAAAAAGTGGCATCTAGCCCAGCTGGCATGGCTCAGTAGTTGAGCATCAACCTATGAACCAGAAGGTCACAATTCGATGCCCAGGCAGAGCACATGCCTGGTTGCAGGCTCGATCCTCAATGTGGAACAGGCAGCCAATCAATGATTCTCACTCATCATTGATGTTTCTATCTTTACCTCTCTCTCTCTTCCTCTTTGAAATCAATTAAAATTTAAAAAGTGGCATCTATTTCTTCGGGGAAAACGTTAGCTCCATACTATCACCTGAAGCAAAGCTGCTGGCTCAGTAGGGTCCTTGACTCACAGTGGTTTTCCAAAGTGCCTGGGCTGGTTCACTGATGGTTCAACTAAGCTAGTACCTGATGTTGTCCACTGGGATGTCTTCTGTGTTTGTTTAATTCAGCACCAGCTCTGAAGAACCAAACTGTGGTCGTTCTATTCTGTGAGCAGAAATCAGGGGCATTCTCATAACTCAGGCCTGTACTCCTCCTGATGAAGCTAGTTATATTTTTACTGACTCTTGAACTGCTGTCAATGGCCTAGATGCCTCTTTGAAAACTACACACTGGCTGATTAGAGACACCTATTGCTGTGGCTGGGAATTGTGGGAACACATCATGGCTGCTGACAGAACTGTCTGGGTCATTTACATAGAAACCACACTAAGGGCCCATTCACTGGTTGGACTCAAACTGCCAACTGAGCTTTTGCCTCCCAGATTGCTACCTTCGCTGTCTAGATCCCTCATCATACTGGACATGGCAGCACATCCTCCATCAGAGACTTGGCACAAAGTAAAGAAAACTTTGCATTTCTGATGAAGAGGCCACCACTACATGCAAAGGTTAGGATTCCCGCCATAGATGACCCATTTGTCTTGAGGTGAGGATGTTCACATTGCATGGGGTGTTACCTCTATAAACTCATGGCAGATTGAACCAATTGATCTTTCCTAGAGGCTATTGGTAGTGCCTCTTCATTGTTGACACTTTTTAGGTTATAGTGTTGCTGTTGTAGTGAAATAGTTGACTCTGCCAACGCTACTGTGGCCCTTAAAATTTATCTGTGATAAGGTTTTGTTTTCCTGCATGATTTCATTCCAGTGATGGTGCACCTTTTTTTTTTATTAAATCTTTATTATTCAGATTATTACATTTGTTTCTCTTTTTTCCCTTCCATAGCTCCCCTCCACCTGGTTCCCACCCTTCCCTCTACCCTTACCTCCCTCCCGTTGACCTCATCCATAGATATATGATTTTTGTCCAGTCTCTCCCAGTACACCCCTCACCCATTTTCCCCTGAGAATTATCAGTCCACTCCCTTTCTGTGCTCCTGAATCTATTATATTCACCAGCTTATTCTGTTGATCAAATTTTTAATTCACTTAATTTTTAAATTCACTTGTTGATAGATACGTATTTGTTGTTCATAATTTTTTATCTTTTACATTTTTCTTCTTCCTCTTCTAAAAGAGTACCTTTCGACATTTCATATAATACTGGTTTGGAGTTGATGAACTCGTTTAGCTTTTTCTTATCTGTGAAGCTCTTTTTCTGCCCTTCAATTCTGAATGCTAGCTTTGCTGGATAGAGTATTCTTGGTTGTAGGTTCTTGCTATTCATCACGTTGAATATTTCTTGCCACTCCCGTCTGGCCTGCATCGTTTCTGTTGAGAAATCAGCTGACAGTCGTATGAGTGCTCCCTTGTAGGTAATGAGCTGTTTTTCTCTTGCTGCTTTTAATATTCTCTCTTTGTCTTTTGCTCTTGGTATTTTAATTATGATGTGTCTTGGTGTGGTCCTCTTTGGATTCCTTTTATATGGGGTTCTGTGTGCTTCCTGGACTTGTAAGTCTATTTCTTTTACCAGATGTGGGAAGTTTTCAGTCATTATTTCTTTAAATAGGTTTTCAGTATCTTGCTCTCTCTCTTCCTCTGGCACCCCCACAATTCTGATGTTGGTATGCTTGAAGCTGTCCCAGAGTCTCCTTACATTATGTTCACATTTTTGGATTCTTTTCTCTTCTTGCTTTTCCAGTTGAGTGTTTTCTGATTCTTTATATTTCAAATTTTTTACTTGATTCTTGCCTTCCTCTAGTCTGCTGTTAGGTCTCTGTATAATATTTTTTATTTTAGTCAGTGTATGTTTAATTTCTAGTTGGTTCTTTTCCATCTCTAGTTGGTTCTTTTTCATCTCCAGTTGGTTCTTTTTCATCTCCTCTTGGGTCTCGCTAACTTTATTCAGCTTTTCTAGGATATTCTTGAAAAACCTTATAAGCATGGTTTTGAACTCTATAACCATTGAGCCAAACCGGTTTCGGCCAGAGACTTTAATTCTTATGTGGAAGCCAGGCATTAACTTGCCTCCCTCTTGAAAACATAGTGACACATACTTTAGGAGTGGTCAAAAACAAAACTTCAGCCCTGGAAAGTATTCAGGTAACTTCAACTCACCAGCCAGAATTGTTTTGGATGAGAGAATTACTTAAGACATCCTCCTGTGCAATTAATACATCCTGCTCTGCATGGAGTAAGCCTTGAGCCAAGGGGATTTCCAAGGTAAACTCTGATGTTTATAGGATTTGTTCAACTTGGAACTCAGGGTAGTGGAGAGGGGGATATGGTTGAAGTTGACTCTATGAATTGGACTTCTCCTGGTGCTTGGAGTCTCATTAATAGCAGCTTTTATTAATACTATATGAAACAATCTGAATAGATTTGATTTTAGCCTCTCTTAATCAGATTAATCAGTGCAATGGCATAGTCATGGGAAAATTTACCAGAAGCTGAGATAGTTGGATAGAAGGGTAGCCCCTAAAAAGATATGTTCATGCCCTAGTCCCCAGAACCTATAAATGTGACCTTATTTGGAAAAAGTGTTTCAGATGACTTAATTTAAAGATCTTGAGATGAGATCATCTTGGATTATTGAGGTAGGCTCTAAATCCAATAACAAATGCCCTTATAAGAGAGACACGAGAGAAAAAAGAGAAAGCCACAGGTAGGTAGAGGCAGAGATTGGAGTGATGGAGCTTGGAGTCACCAGAAGCTGGAAGAGCCAAGGAAGGATTTGAGCCTTTGGACGGAATGTGACTATGCCAACTGTGTCAGATTGATGGTTTCTGTATACAAATAAATTTATGTTGTTTTAAGATACCCAGTTGGTGGTAATTCATTAGGGTACTCTCAGGAAAGTAATACAACGGTGTTGAAATGAGAGTTGGATATTGTTGGGGGAAATTTTTCCATGAGTATTTCATTTTTCTGTATCTTGCATACATGGCCCTGGCTGCCCTTTATTCTAGATTGTCTTTACAAGGAACAGTCTTGGAAAGATATGTTGTCTCCCTTCAGAACAAAGGACAGGTATGATAACCCCTTTAAAATATTCAGGTTCCCTAAACTCAATTTCTTCCCTGTAATTCAATCTACTGTATGTTCAGATGTCATCTGGCCCTCTTCACATCACGTGTGGGAATTGGGGCTTGGAGACCAGTGTAAAATGCTGATACTTTGATAAATGCTATTACAGTGAGTTATAAGGGTCTGTTGTCTCTAACCCCAGGAGTTTCATATCTTCTACCAATATCCAGGAAAATGGCAAATTAACTTGTTAGTTTGAATGTAGGTTAACTCTCAGCCTCTTCACAGTTACTGACAGATACCATTTTTAAATCTCTTGTAATTAGTCTGTGAGTAACATTTTAGTTCTGTCTCCACCTTTTGTAAATGCCTAATTTAATTCTATCCCCCCTTACAGTTCTCTAAAATTATGTGTACATTATTTGTCAAAGAAGCACATAAATTGTAAAGAGATTGATTTATTATAAATGTTTTATGTTTTCATCAGTTAGGGAAAGGGAGTAAAGAAGAGGGAAATTTTGCTTTTGAAAATCTGCTGAGTCAAGGGGTAAAGACATTGATGAACATCTGAACATGAACCAATTTTATTGTCTTCACAAAGTTATGTGTAGTCAAGAATGCTTTTGTTAGAATATATCATTTCTACTTGTCACCTCAATTAGATGGAGAGCTGGCTTGTTGACAACACTTCAGGCAAGAGACACATCCCGCTCCCAGTCTCCCCACCTCCCCCACTAGCCTCAGAGAGCTGAGATAAGGAATCGCATTGGTGCATGTTGAACTTTATGAAATGACTAATTGGTGCCATTTGTGGTTAGATATTGTAAATGCATCATATCAACAATCCTGTCATCATTCAAAACTGGGCAGGAGAAAGGAATAGGAAGAATGTTTTACTTAACAAGCCTGAGCTCGCTGGACAGGCTGGATGCAAAGTCCTGAAACTGTCTGAGTTTGTCTCTGGCAGCACCCATTCCTTTTCTTCTTTTAGCATCTTTCGATGGGATTTCATGCTATCTCCCAGCTGCCTCAGGCTGTCATACCCCTAGTGCCAGAGCTCTAACCCTCCCCCATCCCTTCAAAACATACCTGCCCAGGCTTTCCAATTGTTTCTGTTGCAAACTAACACCACCCAGTCCTCAATTAAAGCACTCACAAGAACCACAGTAGATCCAGGTGAGCAACACAATAGACTGAAAGCCATAGGCCAAACCTGGGAAACGATCTTCCATGGGTTGAACTGAGAAATGAATTTCTATGTTGTGTACAGTCTGCCTTTTACTTTGAGGAAAGGGGAGAGTAGCCATGAAGAGGTAGGAGAAGGTTCAGATCTTGCTGTGATCTTCTCCCAGCTTTAAGATGGGGAGTGTGTGAAAACCAGAGGGCCAGACACCACACCGCACAACTCTCTTCTCAACCACACAAACTGTGTCACCTGCTTTCAGGACTTCACTCCCTGTGGGTACTGGGACTAGCTGGAGGGTGTGGGTCCTCAGGATCTCTGGGAGGCTCACCGGCAGTAATGAAGTACAAGTGAATGGGACCAAGATGGAGAGACAAACCAACTATTCTCAACCAACAGTGACAACCATGTCATTTATCAAGACTGTCTCAGTCATAAGGGACACAAACCCAAATCAAACTGGTCCCATTAAAAATGGGTTTAATGACTTAATAGTCAAATTCCAGGGTGAAGTACATATCAAAGACCCAAAGAACTCCAGTGATGCCAGCAAGTCTCTCCGTGTGTGTGTGTGTGTGTGTGTGTGTGTGTGTGTGTGTGTGTGTCTGCCTCTTCTCTCCCCTCTGTCAGCCTACTCCTCTCCCACCACATATGGGGGTGTTCCCTCTAGTGCATGGGTTAGAGCTTCCAGATTCTAACATTCTTGCTCAGCAATTGTAGAGGAGAGTGGTTTCCTGCAAGTGCTCAGATATAATCCAAGGACTCTGAGTTCCAGCATGTGGGGACCTCTTTCTGTCTTGGGTGGCTGAGTCACTCAACCAATCCTACACAGTGGTCGCTTCACCAGGACTACTGGAGTAAGGAAGGCTAAGCTCCCTAAAGGATGGTCAGTTCTTTGGGGAAGGGGGAGAGAGAGAGTGTAGAAGTGGAGAGCCGAGCTGGTTCTCAGACAAGATGCCTGCTTCCAAAGGGCCACGTGCCCACAGCTTTGATATGGCTGTGAAAATGTTGGGTGCACCCAGGTCTGGACACCTGGGTAGCTCAGGTAGTTCAACTGAATCACACAGCTGATCTGGGGTTTGCTTACCACTCTCTGGAGTTTGGCCAATTTCTGATCACTAGTGTCTTGGGCAAGCACTTTACAAGGTCCACTGTCAAATATTGCTGGGTCATGGAAAACTGAGTCCCTTCTAAGCTTCAAGGAGACCAGGGCCCTTTAAGCGTTGCTGACTATTGATTTCTATATCTTAGGCCACACCTGTTGGCTGTCATTAGGATAGGGACAGAAAATCCTGGCATTCCTTCTCCCCACTCCCCACACCTATGCTCCAGCAGATATAACTAAGGAATCAAAACACTTCCCCCGAGCCAGAAAGGGCCTCATTCTCCAGGCAGTGGCTCCCTGGTGTGTGTGTTTTTGCTAAGGCGAGGGCCTATTTGTTATCCCTGGCTGTGCTATCACAAGCCAATTAATTGATAACCTCTTTTTATTAGGCCTTGACCAGTCAACCTAGGCAGCACCTCTGTGGAATTCCCATTGGTAAGATTGCAGGCAGGCTGTACCAGATTGAAAAGGAAGTGGGGGCCGTGTTCTTTGGGGGATGTGGCAAGCTCTGAGCATTGTGGAAAATTCTCTGTTGTTCAGACCTTGTGTGGAAAAGGCATACGAGAACAATAGGTAATCTTTTTATCCAGATTTTTCCAGCTGTCAATATACATCCTGTCTCTAGATTTTCTTATTTAAAGCTGAGTAAACTGAAACAATAAACTAGGGATGGTGACATTTGTTGTAAGTGTAGGAAAAATGGAAGCCAGCCTTGGAAAGCAGCTCTTTTTTATCTCAATTACAAGAAAACACTAACTTTATAAAAGAATATGGGAGATACAAAAAGCAACAGATTGGACAGTAAAGAACAAGAATGATATGAATAAAAACAATTAACAAACTTCAGTTATGGATACAAATCCGCAGGAGGTTCAGGTAGTTTTACAACTGAGCTCTGCCGAACTTTTAAGGAATCTTGGTTATGTATACACCGTTTGGAAGAATAGAAGAAAAAGAGAAAGTTTTCCCAACTCATGAATCTACAAAAATTCTCAATATCAAAACCAGATACAAACAAGGAAAGAAAAAAGATTATAGGTCAATTTTACTAATAAATACAGAGTTTTAAAATTCTCTATAAAATGTTAGTAAATCAAATCCAGAAATGTATAAAACAAGTCTATCAAATGCAAAGAAATAGGATATTTTAACATTAGAAAATCTGATGTAATTCAACATATTATCTGGTTAAAGAAAATAAACTATCTCAGTAAAGCAGAAAATGTACTTGATAAAATTCAGCATTCATTCATAACTTATATAAAAAAGAGAAATTTAGTAAACTAAGACTAAAAGGGAATTTCTTTAAAATGATGAAGCATATCAGTCAAAAGTCTATATCACACATGGTGTTTTATGTTGGAATGGTAAACTTTTTCTTTAGAAAATCAGGTACAAAAATGCCAACTATGAACACAGCTATTCCACACCACAGCGGAGACTGTAGCTGGCCAGGAATGTGGAGAAAACAATAGAAGGGATAAGGCCTAGAAAGAAAGACACCAGCCTGTCATTATTCACAGACAACATGAGTTTCTACATTGAGAATCCAAGAGAATTTATAGAAAGATTTTTAACATGCTATTAAGCACTTTACATGTTACTTATAATAGCCTGTGCATGTGTGTTTAGTGAATCATATTGAATGCCTGCCCTCTGCCAGGTACTGAGCTACATGTCCAGTATACAGTAGTGAATAAAAGAAATAGGGACCCTGCCTTCACCACTTATAACTAGTGAAGGAGATAGGCAGTTAAATAAAAAGGTAACAAAACAGTGAGATAAATGTTATTATAGGGGAGGACTTTGAGATTCCAGCAGGAACCTCTAATCCTGTTCAAAGAGAGGCAGGGAATCAAATACATCTTCCCAGAGTAATTGAAAGATGATCTGAGGTTTAAGAGTTGAAAGGCAATTAGGCAAAGAGCCTGAGAAGAGAGTTCCAGTGGAGAGAGTGCCAATCGGAGGTGCGAGAGAGCAGAACACAGTAAAGGTTTATTTAGCTGGAGGTGGGGGGATGGAGGTGAGGTGGGGGTGGAGGTTGAGGTGAAAAGCATTAGAGCCTTAGTCCATAGTGTGAGCATGGTCCTAAGGGCAATGGGAGCCATCAAAGCAATTAAGCAGCTTCTATGTTAGTGAAGTGGAGAATGACTGGAGAGAGGATGTGTCAGACTGAAGCTAAGGACAGTGTTTGCAGCAATCCAGGCAAGAGATGATGGTAGCCTATACAAAGTGGAGGCTGGGAGAAGCTGGATTGATTTGGGATATATTCAGATAAAAGGGTCACAGGACTAGGAGACTTGTTGGATACAATGTGTGAGAGAGGAATGACATTCAAGTTTTATGCTAGGATATACCAAAGACTGGAAGGAAATGTACTAAAATGTTAAAATTATCCATTAGTTGTAATCTTATGGATGATTTTTGTTTTCTTTTTTATATTCACCATTTCCCAGTTTTTTATAATAAATACTTTAATGATCAAGAAAAGGGGATGGCCCGGCCGTTGTGTGACTCAGTATTTGAGCATTGACCTATGAACCAGGAGGTCACATTTTGATTCCCAGTCAGAGCACATGCCCACGTAATGGGTTCCATCCCCAGTAGGGGGTGTGCAGGAGGCAGCCAATCAATTATTCTCTCTCATCATTAATGTTTCTACCTCTCTCTCCCTCTTCCTTCCTCTCTGAAATCAAAAGTTTGGTTTTTTTGTGTGTGTTTTTTTTTTAAAGAAAAGAAAAGGGGATGGGTAACCATATTCTTGTTCCTAACATTTATTCTTTAGGACTCAGCTCTCTTTTAGCAAAACTATTATAACCCATGCTAACAGAATAATGGACTGGCCATATGCTATTTTTCCATGTAAAATATTATTCTTTTTTAAATTGGTGGTTTCTAATGGCAATTTGTAATTCCAAAGAACTTTATGGTTGGGAAGCTAGCAATTAAGATGAAAAAGTGGGAAAACCCCAAGTGTTGCAGACCACTACTGCTTACCAGTATGGTGGTCTTGGGAAAGTTACCAAATATTTCTGGCTACACCTCCTGTCACACTTTTAGTGTCAAGTGATATAATGTGTGTGAAAGCACTTGTCAAATGCCATACTCATGGTAGTAGTTAACTGGTATTACCTACAGGTAAAGTTCAAACTCCTTTCCTGGTATAAGTCCTGAAATTAACCCTTCAATTCTGTCTTCTCACACTTCCCTCTTCATTAAGTACTCCCAGAAACTATCCTTCACTTTCTCAATCCCTTGTACATGGAGTATTTGCAAAGACCAAGGCAGTGGTGCACATATTTTCAAAATGATGCCTTAGAGCTTAAGTGATCATGTGTTTTGGTTTGCTTGTTGTCCTGGCACCTCATGCAGTTTACATTTATCTTGAACAACCATATCTTTTATTGTGCTCAGTTCAGAGACTTTAGACCTACTTGCTCTGCTAAATCCCCATGGACTTTGGATTCCATCCATGGGCTCAAATCTTGGACAAATGATCTCTTGTCAATCTTCAGTTTACTCATTTGTATGTTGGAAGTAATAATATCCATCCTGTGGTGATTAGAAATAATATTCATAAAGTCACTCGCATGTAATAGGTACTTAATAAATCAAGACCAATATTCCAGAGGTTCTGTAGTAATTAGCCTGATGATTTTGTATTTTCCAAAAAACAAGCAAAAATGCATTATTATCATCAATATGACCAGCTTTTTGGTGAAGGAGGAATATATATTTATTTTTAAAATAAAGATCTTTGAATTCTTATAGGCCCAGTGCATGAAAATCAGGGAGTGGGCATAAGCCAGCAGTTGGACATCCTTAGCACTGCCGCAGAGGCAGGAGAGGCTCCCGCTACCACCATTGCGGCTTCTGGCTGAGAGGCCCTCCCCCTGTGGGAGCATACTGACTACTAGGGGGCAGCTCCTGCGTTGACCGTCTGCCCCCTGGTGGTCAGTGCACATCATAGTGTCCAGTCATTCTGCCATTCAGTTGATTTGCATATTAGCCTTTTATTTTATAGGATAATGTACAGTTTTCTGTGCTCAGTTTATGTAATTCTTTCACAAATTGACTGTAACTCAAATATTGGCCAAACATTCAATCAATACAAGAAGTTCTCCAAATCTTTACCACCCACTGAATGTTAAACAAGAGAAAACCTCATTCATTCACCCATTATTCCTCTCAATTCATTTTATAGTTAAATCTAAGTTTTTAGGCACAATGGATAAAACTTGGCAATGCTGCAGGGGAAGGAAAGGTGGAGTGTTAACAACCAGAGAAAAATATATCCATCAATCTTCATCCCTTCCTGACAAAGGATGATATGCACTTTCAATTAACATGTCCCCCCTGGGAAGTACAGAATAAAAAAGAACCACTCACTGTGTAAATAAGTGCAAAAATGTTTTTAAAAGTTATATTAAAATTAGGTTTCACCCTTTCAAACATCTGGTCTGTGAGTTGGGTCTCAAAACCTTCAGGAGCTACTTCCTCCCTTGGAATAAGAAGTGTCAGCAGCAGTAGCTGTCAAGTGCTTCAAAGGGCTGAGCTGAGATAAGGCCAGGAGGTCCTACCCCATAGTCAGTCATCAAGGGAGACCAAGGCCCTGGAGATGCTGATTGGCCCTTAGCAGTGAGGAAGGTCCAGGGCTGGACTTCTGGGGCAACTGGACATTTTTCAATTGGCCTTTGAGGGAAGGAAACATTTCTTTGCCCCTTTCTAAGACCAGAGAAGCAAAATTCCATTGTCCATTGTCCCTAGAATTCTGACAAGAAAGGGTATTTTGCAAGCACTTGAGCAGCCTGCCTTGTGGGGACATTGAGCCAGGAAACAGGTCCACAATAGGACAGAATGACACAGTCACACATGATGTGAGGGAAAACCCAAAGAATCAGTCAGCACAGATGTGAACTTAGTTTCATAACCTACAATGTTCCTGCGGATTCTTTCTCTCAGAAAGTGAGCCTTATCTCATGGCCAAGTAATTACTTTCTCTATCACTTCTTGGGAAGCCCTGTGAAAATAAATCAAACTATCGATATGTCTATATTAATCTTATTCTCTTTTTTTTCCCCTGAGAGCTATAGGATATCTTGCCCATAATCTACTTGGATAATTTCAAGAAATTATTTCACATTTAATTTTTCTTTTTCTACTTTTGGATATCTTCCTTTGACAGTTAAGGAAGTAATTTGTTTACAAATAGGAATGGCTTTCAGATGGCTTTTTTCCCAGGAGAGAAATTTTCAAAGCAGGTTGTAAATTAAGATAATCAGATGCACTGTTTGCCAGAGATGAATCCCAGGATTTTAATGTTTTGAGGCCTTTATATAGAGCTTTTAAGACCTTCCAAACTATGTCTTCATCTCACCTCTATATTTAGGATTGAAATGGGATCCTGGAGAATTAGATGCTGTGGGTCTCCAGGGGAGCACATGCTGTAGCAGGGACACGGCACAACAGTCACGTTTTCAGGCAATGAGTCCAAGGCTGTTTGGTTGCCATTCAAGTGAGCACATTGTGAGCCTGCAGCCAGAATTAAGAGCTGCAGAAAGCATTTGCACTTTGGACGCCTGGAAAGTGCGGGTAGGTTGGGAGTCATGCAGGCACAGGTCACCTCTGCAGGGTTCACGTCATTTCTACTTGAACTTCAGCACCACGTGTCCTTTCTTTTCCTACTCCGTGAATGTAGGCATTTTCCCATTTCTGCACTTCGTTTTTTTAGCAGAAGAATTGGCACCATACCAATATTCCTACACTTCACTGCAAGAGAAGCATGTGCATGGGTTTTATCAATTTATGAGGTGGAAACCTATACGAACTGTTTATAGTTCCTTGGGTGGCACATGAAGTCAAGAAGTGACATTTTACCTGTGTCAGAGGCCTGAGGAGCAGGTCCTGTGGTTTTGATGTCTCTTTGTTTTACCACCTAATGAAGGGATGTAGGGCAGAATGTTTAAAAAGCACTGGCTTTAGCCCTGGCTGGCTTGGCTCAGTGGATGGAGCACTGACCCAAGGACTAAAGGGTCTCAAATTGGGTTCTGGTCAAGGGCACATACATGGTTGCAGGCTCAATCCCTGGCCCTGGTTGCGTGTGGAAGGCAGCCAATCAATGTATCTCTCATTCATCGATATGTCTTTCTCTCTGTCTCTCCTCCTCCCTTCCACTCTCTCTGAAAATTAATGGAAAAAATATCCTTGGGTGAGGATTAATGAAAAGCACTGACTTTAGAGACAAAAGCAGTTCTCCTGCTTATCAACTGTGTGATGTCTGGTAAGTAATTTCTTTGTACCCACCTGCTTATTGTGGACAAACATGCAATCTCCTTAGGTGGTTTTGAGAGTCCCTCAGTAACAACACTGGGCTTATTGGTGGGCAGTCAGTAAAATAGTAGTTTCCCCTTTTTTGCCCCAGTGTTTGATTCATCAGCTCTAGAACATGTTATCCAAGCCTATTCACTAAATATAAAATGAAAACCAAGTGGCCTTTTTTGAACACCAGAAACACACAGGAGCACAAACACAGTTTCTATCATGTGCTCAGTACTGTTAGGTAAACTGAAGAATATTTTAAAACTATGAAAAATGTAAATAGTACCTCTCAGTAAGCAAAAAAACAGCCTAATTATCAAGAATATACAAAGAATTCTCACAACTCAACAATGAAAAGACAACCCAATTAATTTAAAAAGGGTTTAAAGATTTGAATATACATTTTTCTAAAGAAGATGGCTAACAACCACATGAAGCTCCACTGTCCACCAGGGAGATACAAACCAAAATCACAGTGAGATGCTATTTCACATCCACTAGATTGGCTATAGTTTTTTTTTTTTTTTGTAAAAGATAAGTGTTGGAAAGAATGTAGATACACTGGCACCCTTCACACTGCTAATAGGAGTGTAACATAGCACAGCTGCTTTGTAAAACAGTATGACACTTCCTCAAAATGTAAATTATAGAGTCACCACATAACATAGCAGTCCTACTCCTAGGTGTATACTCAAGAGAATAAAAAACATATCCACGTAAAAACTTGTATATGAATTTTCAGCATTATTCATAATAGTCCAAAGTGGAAGCAACCCAAAAGTGGTATACTTAGACAATGGAATATTATTTAGCAATAAAAAGGAATGAAGTACTAATACATGCTACCACATGGATGAAACTTATACTAAGTAAAAGCATGCTAAGTGAAAGAAAGATTACATATTGTACAATTCCATTATATAAAATGTCCAGAATACATTAACATGTAGAGACTGAAAGTAGGTTAGTAGTACCCAGCCGGTAGAGCTCAGTGGTTGAGTGTTGATCTATCAACAGTTCGATTCCCAATCAGGGCACATACCCAGGTTGTAGACTCAATCCCCAGTGGGGGGCACACAGTAGACAGCCAACCAATGATTCTTTATTATCATCGATGTTTCTATCTCTCCCTCTCCCCTCCTTGCTAAAATCAATCTTAAAAATATTTTTAAAAAAGAAAATGGACAGGAAACAGTATACAAATCAGACAAAAACCACTGAGGGGGGTTGTTGAGCAGTAATTTAGTTTCCAAGGCTGCCATAACAAAGAATTACAAATTTGATAGCTTAGAACAGAAATTTATGTTCTCTTAGTTCTGGAAGTTAGAAGTTGAAAAGAGTGCTGAAGGGCCTAGGAAGAAGATTCTAGGGACTCAGGGAAGAATCCTTCCTCATTTCTAGCTTCTGGTTCTGCTTTCCTTGGCTTGTAGGACCATCATTCCAATCTCGGTCTCAGTCTTCTGTGTGTCTGTGTCTGTGTCCAAATTTCCCTCTTCTCATAAGGACATCAGTCCTATTGGCTTTGGACCCACTCTAATTGAAAATGATCTAATTTTCACTTGAATACATCTCCAAAAATAAAAATCTGTTTCCATTTTAGGTCACATTCACAGGTGTTAGGACTTGAACATATCCCTCAGGGAACACAAGTCAACCCACAGCATGCAGAAAAGGGGAGTGACTGCTGATGGGTACAGCACGTCTTTAGGCAATGATGATAAGCTAAAATTGATTGTGATGATGGTTGTTCAACTACACACATATAAAAACTAATGAATTGTACACTTTAAATAGGTAAATTGTATGGTATGTGAAGTATATCTCAATAAATCTGTTACTAAAAAATAAAATTATAAAACATGGTCCCTGCTCTACTATAGTTTATGGTCTAGTGAAGAAAACCAGTTTGGCCATGTGAAACAAACAACAGAAGTCACTGTAGAATGACATGTCAAGTCATGCAATATGATGACAGATACTAGATACTTAGAAAAGAGGGGAATGAATGAGAGCAGCATAATCCCAGAAACATCATAGATAAGTTGTGATTCAAATGGAACCTTGAAATATGAGTAGGATTTAAAATTACTTCTCCAGGGATTTTAGAGTGGCTTGAAGTTCCCTGACTACTTAGCACTCTTTTGTCTTCAGGTATTTACATGTGTGGTCCCCTCCACTTTGAACACTCCTTTCTCCTCCCCCCTCTGGCTCCTGGGGCTGCTGGCTGCAGAAGCCAGGTCCCTGGCTTGTGGTAATGATGTTGCCTGGGTGGCAGGGTGGGGTGCACTTTCCTGACTCTCCTCTCAGTCCGCATCACACCAGAGCAGGGTGCAGAGGGGGGACTTTGCTAAAACAGAGACTTCATGTGAGTCAACTGATCCTGGGAGGGCAGTTTGCTGGTCTTTCATATGCTCTGCTGGGAAAGAAATCCAATCTCTGCAAAAGGCAGGAAGGAGCAGGCAAGCCCCTTCTTTTGCAAGGAGCCAGGACTCTGAGAGGGCTGAGGGGAGGGAAGTATGTTGAAGTGTGGAAAAGAGAGGACACAGAAGCCCAGAGACTCATGGGGTTATTTGAGATCCCTGTTGTATAGACTGAAAGAGACTCATGTCCCTGGAGAGAGTCTAGATTTGCTTTTGTGTTGTTTTCTGGTCTCTATGTGGTTGATAGCTGTAACTGAGTCTTTATTATAGTGTCTCCCATACAAAGCACACCTCCTGGAGCCCTCTATAAATATTTAGTTGAATGAATATATTATTCAGTTTATTTCCAGTTCTTAGGCACTGCTTAATATGCCACTTAATACTATCTTAATTTCTGAAGAGAAAGTAACAGGTATTTATTGTAGAACATTATGAACATAAATCTTGATAGAATAATTTTCATACATTGCACAAAGGTCAAGTAAAAATGATTATACATTAATTATTTTTAAGTAATGCTGTTAGCATTACCTAAGGCTATCATCATCATATTACGTAGGATATTCTATTATACTAGAGGCCTGGTGCATGAAAATTCATGCACTGGAAGGGGGGTCCCTCAGCCAGTCTGGGAGCCCTCAGGGGCAGGAGATGACCTGACAATCAGGGGAAGGTGATGCCCCCATCACACCTCTCCTGCTGCCACTCCCAGCAGCTCAAGCCTTGGCCAGCCCTGGTTAACCTGAGCTTTGGGTGACCCTGGGCGGCTGGGCAACCACCATCCAAGGCTTGCCTGCACCTCGGGCCAGCCCTGGGTGGCTGAAGAATTGAAGGGACTGGGGGAAACCAGAGGCAGGCGCATGGAGCAGCCTGACCTGCCTGGGGGTGGGCCCGGCCATGCCGTGCACTTGCCACCACAGCAGAGCTGAGGGGACTAGGCACTGCCATCTTTGATGGAATGGCAGTCAATTAGCATATTCCCTCCTTATTGGCTGTGGGCACTGCCATCTTTGTGAGGGTGTGATGGTAAATTAGTATATTCCCTCTTTATTAGATAGGATTATATAATTATATTATATTATATTATATTAATTATAAATTCCCTTTTTTCAAGAAGCATATGGGGTATTTTATAATAAGTAACATATAAAAATGGACAAGGAATTCTCAAACTTAATTGAGCACTAGAATACCGGGGTGTTTGGTCAATGCAAATTCTTGAGTCTCACTTCCAGATATTCCGATTAACAGGTCTGCAGAGGGGTCCAGGAATCAGCATTTTAAAAATGTTTTTATTGATTTCAGAAAGGAAGGGATGGGGAGAGAGAGCAACATCAATGATATTTCTCATCAATGAGAGAGAATCATTGATTGGCTGCCTCCTAAAAGCCCCCTCTTGGGGATTGAGCCCGAGACCTGAGCATCTGCCCCAACTGGGAATCGCACCATGACTTGCTGTTATAGGTTGATGCCCAACTACTGAGCCACACTGCTGAGCATCAGCATTTTTAATAGACATCTCCAGTGATTCTAATGCAGGTGATTCCCAGATCACACTTTGAGAAAATTTCCAAAACTGAAAATCAGAATCAAAGAGAAGAAAACATATAAAAATGGTTCCTGAAAGGATCAATGCAATGTCTCTAACATTGCCTAAATTTATTCTGAGGTTCTGAGCAACTCTTGCAAAGAGAGAGAGAAAGAAAGAGAGAGAGAAAATGAGAGAGAGAGAAAGATAATTTATATGGCTGCTATTGGAAGAGTGAAAGTGTACTATTCCTGAGGAGAAATAGTTTTCTATCAATAGACACTACAGATGGTTTTTTCATAGTGGTCTGCCCAGGTTTACTCCTGAGGTACTTGCAGGGCTGGGGGCAGAAAGAGGTGTTTGCTGAGTGGGAGGTTGTCATCAGTGGCTCTGCTCTCAGAAATGCAGCAGTGGGAGTGACGACAAACACACAGAGGTAAGTTCTGTACAACAAATGTTTATTTGCCATTTCCCAAGTGCCAGAAACTCTGCAAAGTGCTGGTGGAAGAGAGAGGAAGAGAGAGCACACTCCTGAGAGGCTGGTCCCCTGACAAGTGGGCAGAGTCACGGGCTGTAGACCGGATGTGAGCATTGTCTGACGGTGAGTGGGAAATGCCAAGCTGGCTGGACGGGGGCAGGAAAATGTACCTTTCAGTAGGGTGAGCTTTTCAGCTTCCAGAATCCAGAGTCTGGCCTGACAGGAGCTCCCTCCCCCCCATGTCAGAGAGTCCACCCTAAGTGATTATGTCCACTGTGACTTGGCTTTCACATGAGTTAGGTTCCAGATTAGGGAATTAGAAAACATTACCTTTAATCAAAATTACTCTTGTAAAATTCCTTATATTGCCCATAAAACAATGTGTACATATACAGGGTGGGGCAAAAGATGGTCTACAGTTCTGAGTACATAAATACAGAGTTTATTCTTATAATATTATTTATTAATTATTGTGTTATTTTTCCATATGAACAACTGTAAACCTACTTTGCCCTACAAGGTAGAACCCTGAGATACGTAATAAGTAGAATATATACAAAAAGAAAGTTTTTACTTATTTTAAGTTACATCATTTAAGTAATTTCCCTCGTCCTACCTACTTCCCAGGCTTAGATGGTTGCTTCACGTAAATTAAAATCATGTATGATGAGATGCCACTGAAATGAATAATGTCCTCAATAGGATTTTTCTTTTTTTGCAATAAAAATGCAAAACCAGATTTTATGTGAGAGGTTCTCACAGCTTCCTTGGTAAAATGTGAATGCTTAAAATTAAAGTATTACTCAGTGGACATGAATCTAGTATTAAGCTCTGAGTTATTGGGGTCCAAGAAATAGGGTTCAGTGGACTCACTTGCATGAAGGTAGAATTTGGAGAGCTGGAATTGCCAAATTCTAAATATTTCATCCTTATGACATTACCCAATTACTGCCCCTCTGTAAAGATCTTTGTAAGAGTTGGGTGCAACCAGTTTAATTATTTGCTGTCTGTCATGGGCTGAGGCACTGGTCTTTTATTTCTGATTCCAGTTGCTTCCTTGAGGAAAGCAGCAGAGGGGATTGTGCAGATGATGTTCAAATAGTTGTAGAGCCTGCTATATTTCTACCAGGAGAACAGAAGATTATCCCACATCCGCAAAGAGAGTGGGCACACATTTTTCTAAGGAGCAGCTTTGGATTCACTTTAGTACTACATACTATACACGTCACCTGAGATCCTGAGTTTCTAAAATAAGGCAGAAATAGTTGTGGTCTGGAAAATGTTCTAAGCAGATGCTAGTGGTTGCCCACTATGGATGTAGAAACCATACAGAAGCGAATTGTCTAATGGTGAGCAGCATGGTGTTAAAATGTACGGTCATTTGCTCAGCTGGTGTGGCTCAGTGAATGAGGGTCAACTTATGAATCAAACAGGAAGTTACTGTTTGATTCCCGGTCAGGCCACATGCCTGGGTTGTGGGCTACATCCCATTGTGGGATATACAGGAAGCAGTTGGTCAGTGATTCTCTCTTGTCATTGATGTTTCTATTTCTCTCTCCCGCTCCATTCCTCCCTGAAATCAATAAAAATATATTTAGCCAAAACCGGTTTGGCTCAGTGGATAGAGCGTTGGCTTGCGGATCTAGGGGTCCCAGGTTCGATTCCGATCAAGGGCATGTACCTTGATTGCGGGCACATCCCCAGTGGGGCGCATGCAGGAGGCGGCTGATGGATGTCTCTCTCATTGATGTTTCTAGCTCTCTATCCCTTTCCCTTCCTCTCTGTAAAAAATCAATAAAATATATTTAAAAAATAAATAAAAATATATTTAAAAATTATATGTGGCCATTTAAATAAGTCCTAGAAGGTATTATGTTTCTGACCCAGTCTTTCTCCAACTTGCTTGCATTTCATGGCTGGGTTTTGGCCTCATGTCCACACTCTCCCTGATATCTGAACCTTGGCAGCTCTTGTGTTGAGGCCCCCCTTTTCAGTGTTGACAGCTCCTAGTGACCTCACTTTGCTCATCAACAGAAATAGACAAGCTCCTTTAAAACTAATTCCCTATGAATGGAATTCTAAGACAGCATTGTCCCGGAAAGTCTGAATAACAGAATGAAATCTCAAAGCCATTACATGCCGCCTTCTTCCCCTCCTCCTCCTCCTCTTCCTCCTCCTCCTTCTTCTTCCCCTTCCCCTTCTCCTCCCCTTCCTTCTCCTCCTCCTCCTCCTCCTCCTGCTCCTCCTCCTCCTCCTCCTTCTCCTTCTCCTCCTCCTCCTCCTCCTCCTCCTTCTCTTTTTCCTTCTTCTTCCTCTTCATTTCAGAGAGAAAGGGAGAGGGAGAAAGAGATAGAGACATCAATGATGAGAGCGAATCATTGATTGGCTGCCTCCTGCATACCCCCCCTCCCCTTCCCCTGGACACATGCTTCCCACAACCTAAGCATGTGTCCAGGACCCTTCAGTCCACAGGCTGATGCTCTATCCACTGAGCCAAACCGGCCAGGGCTTTTCATGCATTCTTAATACAAGATTTCCATGTGCAACATTATCCTACTCTGAAAGTAAATAGTAGCTGTTAATTGTGATTTGGCTGACATAAGAGGTCTACTTTATTATTTAATTTGAGGAGATTATGGCCTCACTTAGCTTTTAGGTTTTCATGCTTTCACCCAATTTGAAATAGACATACAGACTGGTTGCATTTGAAGTCAGTCTGCTGGGCCAACCCAGTCGTATGGATTTTTGTCTCCTGTTTTGAGATATTCCTGGGGTCTTTACTGACAAGATTCATGGGCCAGTGTTTAAGTAGTTTTCTTGGTATGTAATCTAATACATAGACCAGACCAGGGCCCAGCAGCGGCAGGTCTTGTCAGAGGTGATGGGGTGTAATTCTAAAGCTATAAGCATTTTACTAAGATGTCTTCACTGTCTCAGAGACTTTCTAAATAGGGCAGGTCCCCAGTCTTCCTACAAAATAGTGAGCCTACATGTCGATGGATTGATCTTTGATTAGCCTGGATACACCAAATTGAATTAGGGTCACTACAGAGCAGAGAGAGCATCTGAACTACAAGGTAGTGGCCCAGAATTCCCAAAGCAGGCATAGCCTGTAGAACCACCTGCCTACTCCTAAAAGGGAACTGTGGACATGAATTGAATGCTTGGGTGCCCTTCTTTGCATATCTGCCACTAGGTCCCTTATGTATTGATCATTGAACCTAACGGCATATATAAAATTTCAGACCTCTGTTAGATCAGGAAACTGAGGCCTAAATTGATTGGAAACTTGCCTGAGGTCATATACCTCATGGGTGGCAAACAAAATTAGGATCTGGGGCTGCTTCCGTTCTTCCACATCAGCCTGTCTTCCTGGGAATATTGTGAGAAAATTTATAATCACATTACTAATTCTTATATAAAACTAACAGATGAAAACAATTTGTGGTGTGTGTGTAGCTACCTAGGTGCTTATGCTTGCTCTACAAGTGTGTTCCATAAGGTTTACTCAAATGAAGTGTTAGACACGTGGAGCAGTTGGCTTTGAACTCTATTATTTGTTCCTCTTTCTCTCTAGGGCCTTCACAAATTGAAAAGCTTGATATAAGACTCACCAGTCAAATATGGATCTGAGCATAACATTTATATTAATGGCTTAATATGGAATGAATGGTTTTAAATATATTTTTATTGATTTCAGAGAGGAAGGGAGAGGGAGAGAGAGATAGAAACATCAATGATGAGAGAGAATCATTGATTGGTTGCCTCCTCCATGCCCTACACTGGGGATTAAACCTGCAACCTGGGCATGTGCCCTGACGGGGAATCAAACCATGATCTCTTGGTTTATAGGTCAGTGCTCAACCACTGAGCCACGCAGGGCAGGGAGTGAATGGTTTTATATTGATAAATGGCTGAGCAGGGTTTTCAGGAAACCACATTTGAGAATGAAGCTTAGCACTGCAATCTGTCGGGGTTTTCTGCTCCCTCCTGGGATCCAGACATTTGTAGCCCACTCTGTGCACGTACAGAACAGCCACAGCAAACCTCGGGCTGGCCTCATCTTCCCAATACCCCGAAGGGAGGGGAAGGAGGGAGGAGGAGTACTTTATGCACTAAGGACAGGAAGTGAAAGGGAGGTGGTGGCTGTCCAATGGCCAGCAGGCCCAAGAGAACCACCAGTGACCTGGGTCCTGAGACACATAATCCTATCTTCTAGCAAAGCCTGGCTCAAGGAATGCCAGGCCTTCCCTCATCGCATTAGCGGCCCCTCCCTCGCATGGGAAGGACAGCAGGTGTCCTCGGGCCATACTCCCGTCTCCTGGCTGGGAACAGAAAATCCCATCCTCTTTGGAAACATGAACAGCGATGATCCATGTTCTTGAGCATTTGAGCTATGTGGAGAGCAAGACTGAAAACCAGAAATAAACAAGAGGCTTTGAGCCAAGACGAGGTCACGGTGACAATCTTGTTATCCAAGCAAACTGTTCATGGTCAGAGGATTCCAAGGCCTGTGAGTGTCTACCCAGAAGCAGATGGCATCATCTTCTCTCAGCACAGAGTTTTTCTTAGAATTTGTTTGGATTTCATTTCTATTAGCTTGCTCTTAATTTTTTTTCCAGTGAAATCTAGAAATTTATTGGAAAAGTATTGTCCTATTTTTGTATGAAATGATTCCAAAACATTATTTTACTGCTTAGTTTAAACTAACTTGCACAACTTTCCAGTGGGCATTTGAACATACAAACACTGATGTTGCAGCTACTACCCAATTATAGCGGCTAAAGGCATAATTTTGGTTTTGCATTTTATTTATGCAGTGATATAGTTTTCCATAGTAATTACAAATTTACATCAATCCTATTTCCAATTGGGTCGCTTGAGCTTACTTTTTCACAAAGTATAACTATCATTCATTAATTACAGTAGCTAACACTTATGTGGCACTTTTCACATGGCAGGCACTGTCCTCCAAACTTAACTCATTCAATCCTTCCTGCAATTCTGTAAGGTACTTGCTATTATTAGCTTCACTTTACAGGTGAGGAATGAGGAAAATAAAAAATTTGAAACTTATTGTGCTTTTATAAGAAATGGGGATATAGAATGTATTGCATATTTATGTATGTGTTTATTATACACACACACACTCACTAGTTAAAAGTGTGTGAATGTATGTGTATAATGAATAAATATATAAATATGTATTTCCTATATGCTCCCTGACTCTCATACATACACAAACTCCCCTATTATTAACATTCTTCACGACAGTGCTGTTACATTTGCTACAATTGATAAACCTACACTAAAAACACATCACCCAGAGGTCAGCATTTACTTTAGGGTTCATTCTTTTTTTTTAAAAAATATATTTTATTGATTTTTTACAGAGAGGAAGGGAGAGAGATAGAGTTAGAAACATCAATCAGCTGCCTCCTACACACCCCCTACTGGGGATGTGCCCACAACCAAGATACAAGCCCTTGACCAGAATTAAACCTGGGACCTTTAAGTCCACAGGCTGATGCTCTATCCATTGAGCCAAACCGGTTTCAGCTAGGGTTCATTCTTGGTGCTGTAATTTCTATGAGTCTGGACACATTTATATAAGTTGAACCGACCATTATAACTTCAGATAGAGTAGTTTCACTGCCCTACAAATCCTTTGTGCTCTGCCAACTCACCTCTCTCCCCCAAGTCCCTGGCAACCTTTGGTCTTTTTATTGTCTCCATACTTTTACATTTTCCAGAAGGTCATATAGTTGCAATCATCCAGAACGTAGCCTCTTTTACTTACTCACAGGCACTGAAGATTTCTCCATGTCTTTTTATGGCTTGATAGCTCATTTATTTTTTAGCACTAAGTTATTCCATTGTCTGGGCGTACCACAGTTTATCCATTCACCTACTAACGGACATTTTGGTTGCTTCCAAGTTTTGGCAATTGCAACTAAGTCTGCTACAAACATCCTTGTACAGGTTTTTGTGTGGACGTAATTTTCCACACTTTAGGGTAAATGCCAAGAAACATGAGTGCTAGATCATTTGGTAAAAGCATGTATGGTTTTGTAAGAAACCACCAAATTGTGTTCCAGAGTGGCTGTACCATTTTGCATTCTTAATAGCAATGAGTGAGCATTCCTGTTCCTTCACAGCCTTGATTGCACTTGGTGTTGTCAGTGATCTGGTTTTGGCAATTCTTTCTATCAGGTGCGTGGAGGTAATTCTTTGTTGTTTTAATTTGCAGTTCCCTTATGACACAAGATGTGGAGCATCTTTCCATGTGTTATTTGCCAACTGCATATTTTCTTTGGTTAGGTCTGCACTAGATTGTTTGGCCCATTTTAAAATTGGGTGCCTTCCTTCCTTCCTTCCTTCCTTCCTTCCTTCCTTCCTTCCTTCCTTCCTTCCTT